>CAJNDT010000301.1:0-235000 GCA_905221615.1 Symbiodinium sp. CCMP2592 | reverse complement strand
GCAACATGGCCAGTTGGCGGGTGACTCTCGTCTCGTGGCTGCTCATGCTCAGGATCCTGAGTATCCCGGTTGCAAAAGGAGACTCCTGGATCTGGGCTCGGGCAACATCCAATTCAACCTCAAGGACAACTGCAGAGAGCACAAACCCTTCTTAGCATGCTTGTCGTTTAGGTTGTGGCTGCATGCTTCCATCCCGGAACACGGTAGGACAACCCCTGTGCAGGGTACAAATCCGGTTCATTTCCAATCCGCATGCAGGATCCTGAGAAGGGCAGAACGTGCAAGCAGAACAAGAACCTGGACAAATTCCTGCTTCCAGGCGCCCGCTGAACGACCACTTGGTTGCAGGCCGCCTTTTCCTGACGTCCTAACAGTCAACACAGGCAAAGTTCAGGGTGACCAAATCACCGTCGACTTCTCTCCGAGGGGTGGGCCCAGCAAGGTGGCTGGGTCCTAAGAGATGCTGTGCGATGGATGGGTGTACGTGGCCTCATTGACGTTCTGTGACAGCTGCCAAGGCAACAAAAAACAAGACGGTACAGTCGTACATGTGCAAGCATCACCAACCGCGTCCAAGGTCGGCAAGTGGGACGGAAGTGCCATCGTCTTTCAAGATGGCAAGAAATGGACAAAGATCGCAGGCGAGAAGCAGAAATCCCAGAAAGGCATAGTCAACACACGACTCATGGCATGAGGACTGGGCATCCAGTCAGTTTTTCGTTTGACCTTGCGGCGAGATGCGTTCCATTCTGGCGAAGCTGTGTGTACTCTGATCCGTCTCAGTCTAAGGAATTGGTGGTATTCAGTTCACCGAGCCAGAAGATTAGTTTCTAGCCATGGGCACATCGGAGGCAGAGCCAGCGCTGGCTTGACCTCTTGTCAGATCTCGGCCTGGGAAAAAAAAGTCAGTCTGCACTTGAAAGCAAGGCGAGGCAGCTCCCAGTAAGTAAGGAGAGATGACGAGGGTTCCTTTGTGCGCTCGGGTGGTCACAGCCACCATTGAGCGTGAACGTAACTGCAAAAGCTCTCCGTCAGACGTTTTCGACCGAGGTTTGGTCCGATGCTTTACAAGCAGAAGAGGCCCATTGCGAGTGATGCTGAAGTGTGGCAAAACCGCTTTGATTCAGGTTCAACTGCCTAGAGCTGCTAGGATGACAGATTGTCAAAGTGAAGTGCTGTGACAGCCTGACGTGCAGAAAAGATCCTGTGCCAGCGATCAGGGGAGACTCCTGCGCCGAAGCGTGCTTCTAGACCTCCCCAGGCAGGTACAGCGATAAATACGGACCTCCTTGTCGTTGGGTGCTTGACTCAGGTCCACACAGATGCATTCCCCACGCCTATGGAGGTATCAGCTGTGTTCCGATGCTGTTCCCAGACTCAGCTCGGTACTGCAGAGACGTTTAGGTCTCCATGCAAACTGTCGCAGTCGTGCGCTCTCCGTACAAGGTTCGCGTGCAATCAGGCTCACGTCAAAAAGCGGTCTTCACCGGTGATTGAGGAGCGCTTTGGATGTCCACGACAGCCGACGGTCACACAAGGAGTGCGGGCCCACAGTAGTCATCTGCGCTAGCTCTCATATCGGAGCTTGAGGTTGTAGGTGGAGAAGCTGGTGCTGGCTTTCTTGAGCTTGTTCCCAGCGAGCATAATCCGGAGGAGAGCTTTTCTGCAGCTTTTGCAAAGTTGCATCTCTGAGAGACTATGTTGAAGTAAGGAGAAGCTTCGAATGGCGCTGCGCGAGCTTTCCGGCTTCGAGTTCATCTGGGTCCGCCGCAGAAGCTATGAGACACTGCAGTGAGATGCTCTACTGCACATGCTCGGCGCCAGGTTATCAGCTATTTGCACATGAACGAAGGCGATGGCGATTTTGGCTTTCCCTCCAAAGTCGACTTCCATCGATGCTAGGTTGGTCAGCAAGCGTCACACCGCCCAGAGGCCAAGTCTTCGGGATAGACTGGTCCTTTGCGAGGAGAGTGACCTGAGTCCAAGACGGGGGCAGCGGACGACTCCAAATCACACGTTTATGATTACAAGTGACAAACTCAAAATGCGTGCTAAAAAGGCCATGCGTGTGCTGGCGGGAGGAGCAGCGCTGCTCGCTCGGGAGGGGGGCGTGTCAAGCCCAAAGCCAAGAATAACACAGGAACACGAGTTCAGAAAACAACAAGAATACTATGAGGACGAAGAATGACAAGATGATGAAGAAGAACATTAGCAATTGCAGGGAAGACGCAAAATCGTTGGACCTGAGGGTCGCACATCTTCGCGGGGGTTTTAGAGGTACTCCAACCCCCCACAAAGGAAGCATGGCAGGAAGTGTGTCACCGCCAGACGGATCTCGGCACGCCGTGCAGCTTAACGCTTCTGCGCCATCCGTAGGAGAGGAAACCGACAGAACTGCCTGCACTGCTACTGAGAGCTTCAGAATCATTCTGCTCAGGGCCGCGCCGAAAACGCGGCCTTTTTGCGACGCGAGCTCCACATCGACCGAGACACGGCCATTCAATTTCCAGCATTCCGTTTTTCTAGATGGAGCGGGCATTGGTTGTGCAGCTGTACGTTCTCTGATCAGTGAGCTGACCTGATTACTACGCCACTCTGGTGGCGCCCATGTTGACCTTGGCTCGACTCCTAAACTACCGACTAGGGGTTTCGACTTGGTAGGCCAATATTCACCAAAAGCAACAAGGTAGCAGCAGCAACGCAGCCATCACCATCGTCGCCCCCACCCCTACCACTGGGTCCATGGCTGTCTCGATGCGATGGGTACATCTTTGGAATTATTCGGACCTTGCTCCGGGCACTAAATTTCTTCAAACATCTGTTCCATTTCAGTGCCGCGCATGCCACTCAACCTTAGCTCTTGTCGCATTCTTCTTGCATACAACATCAAAAAAACTTGACAGATGGCCCCAGCAATGTCCCGCACCGCCCAGCAATAATGAAGATTCCACGTGATCAGGATCAGCTTACGGCGACTGAAGAAGTGAGCTTACCAGCTGATGTGTGATGACGGACCACCACCACCACCACCACCACCACCACCACCACCACCACCACCACCACCACCACCACCACCACCACCACCACCACCACCACCACCACCACTACCACCACCACCACCGCCACCACCCCCACCACCACCACCACCACCACCACCACCACCACCACCACCACCACCACCACCACCACCACCACCACCACCACCACCACCACCACCCACCACCACCACCACCACCACCACCACCACCACCACCACCACCACCACCACCACCACCACCACCACCACCACCACCACCACCACCACCACCACCACCACCACCACCACCACCACCACCACCACCACCACCACCACCACCACCACCACCACCACCAAAAACCACCACCACCAACCACCACCACCACCACCAACCACCACCACCACCAACCACCACCACCCACCACCACCACCACCACCCAATGCCACCACTCAATGCCACCACTCAATGCCACCACTCAATGCCACCACTCAGTGCCATTCTTTGACACGCGAGATGTACATGCGTTCTTGTGGGTTGTGTCGAGGCGGGTAACGTCACTTTTTCTGTGTTGTTCCATTAGAATGTTTCAGAATGTGAAGCCAAGGAACCACGTTGGTCTTTCGGCATGTCGCTCGACGCTCAGACCAGCCGTGTGTGTTGTTGATAGCCTCGTGGACTCGTGAAGTATCGTGAAGTCCGGAAAAGGATTGATGGACGTGGACGAAGCCAATCTGAAAGGCCTGTAACGTTGGGCTTGTGTATGCAGGGTGAGGAACTGTGCACTTCAGCTAGCCCCTCCTCCAGCCCAGTTTCCGTCCACGGTCTGGATTTGCTCGACGGCACACCGGTCCTTGACATCAAGCCGTACGTCCCCTATTGCGACAGCTTTGCAGGCGCGGACACCGACTGCAGGTGACGAAGCCGCTTCAACCCAAAGCCCAAGCAGAGAGAACAGAAACGACGGGAGCCGAAGACAATTGGCAGCGGCATGCCTCTGTCCATGCTCTCCGTGCGCTGACACAGTAGCGGTTGTGCACGGTGTCAGGTGCCAGAGCAGGATGGTTGGAGGAGATCGATGAGGCCAACGAGCGCGACCACCTCGCCTACTGGCCGCCACCTCCGCCATGCCGCCAGGTGTTAACAACTTCACATTCTTTTGGACCTTTATGTGCGATGCGCGACGCCCACCGACCTTCTTGTAAAGTTTCGTCTTTGGAGCTGCTGGCCGGAACGAGGACAACCTTCCATGATTTAGAATAGTGAATACTGAATATAGTACTAGTCACTACTAGCACATACTAGCACTGAAGCGCGATTATGAGAGGCACTGCCACTGGTCCGAAGCGCCCCAGCCTGGCCCTGGCTAGAACCAAAGCCGTTCGCTCCTACCGACGACCACTGCGATACGCATTGCCCTACGCATTGTTCATATGCGCACAGTTGTTTGGAGGGCCTATACAGGCCGGCTCAACAGGAAGATTAAAGCATCGTCGACAATTCGCTGCTTCTTGGAAATTAAATTTCCGGTTCACAGCTTATCCTCCAGCTCCCGAACGTTCTTCTGGAGTCGTGTGGAATGCTATGCAGCTTTGCTCTGGTGTTTCCCTGGCTTGAGCTTGTGTCGAAACTTGGGCATCGTGTGGCTCAGAAGTAAGCATGTTACAGCATGTCCAGCTAATTCGGGTCGTAAGATGTCGTAAGGTACTGGTCATGTTGAAATCGCCACCCACACTGGATGCTTCTGACCTGTGCTTTGCTGTTGCAGGGCTCGCAAAGCTTCAATGCGTCGGGGTTGAGACTGTACGTGAAATGATAACGCACTTTGGGCTGCCCTGGCGCACCTCGTGTCGAACCTTCTTGAGTCTCTTGGCAGCTCCGGCCGCGGGTATCTATCGCAAAGATGTCGGGGCCTGTAGACTTGCCACAACTTGCCAGGCACTTGGACATGTCACAGCAGCAGCCGTCGAAAAGAGGTCTCGACAATCTCGGTCCTTCATGTGGCTGCGATGTTGCTCAGCATTTCAGCTTGGTTCCATGACCCCCGACCCGTTCTCGTGCTGCGGCTGTAAAGTCTCACAGATTGAGTTTTGCGCGCATTTTCCCGGTGCACCCCTGGCCGCGCGGGCCGCGTCAGCCTGAGGAAGCGACTGCACGCCTTTCGGTGATGTAGCAGTGGTGCATGGCATTGTGTGGCGCTCAGGTTCTCGCGCGGACGGTGCAGCGATGTTTAAAGGTGACGCTCCTGCCATTTAATCCAGACAACTTCGAGGGACAGAACTCGGCTGACGATGCCCGGCGGATGAGTCCTAGTCTCGAGAGCTCGGGAGGCTGTTGCTCGCCGGATGTCGAGTCAGAGCCACTGCTTCAGGCCGTGTCCCGCTGCATTCTTGAAGTGCAAGTGCACTGGAGATTTCGTGAAGTTGCGGGGAAGCCAGGTCGCCCAGCTTCCACCTGCAAGAGGAGATGCCAGCTTAGACTCTTCCATATCGGCACTGTTTGCTGCTATCCTTTCTTGTCTGGTGAAGATTTCACCAAGGACTTGCCTAGTGCAGTTTTGTCAGTGCACACAGCTTTTTGGCTGACGCCGATTGTAGCGATTTTGGCACCTCGTCTGCAAGCAGGTGCTTTTCTCTTGAAAGACGGAAATCCATGTTAGGGATCAGTCTTAAAAGTACGTAAAGCTGTTCCAAGAGCAGTTTGCTCTACGCGACAATGGAGCAGGTATACATTCTAGAAGTGGGCTTGACGTGGCGAGCGCCCTGCCGGCAAGAGACTTCTGAAGTTGCCGCGGGCCGCGAGTTGCTTCAGACAAGACCCTCCTTGGCTCATCAAGGCTCTCGCGATGGGTGTGGCTGCCATGTCGATCTTTGAGACTTGGAAGCAGACTGATGTCAGTACCAACTCGCGGCCTCCTTGGCACGTGCATGTCCTTGTCCTTGAGGTTGCCCTTTTTGTGATCGTGATCCTGCTGGCCCCACAACTGGGCTGCTATGCCTTGTCATCAAGCTTGCAAGTCAGCCTTCTGCAGCATCCGGAGCCTTGCATGAACCATGCCTTGCTTTGTTGGGGATGTTTTGCTTCACTTCAGGAGTGTTGGCGTCAACGCGGATAGGCTTCTTTCGACTGCGTACGATTGCTCGGTGGATTTGTCACCCATTTTGGAACTTAGGGTTTAGTGTCCAGCATCTCATGTTTAAAGCCAGTGCAGTACTAGTATTAGTATTCGTATCCGTATTGCTAAAGATTATTGCTGCTATTAGTATCATTACTATTAGTAGTACTGTTGCTATTGTTTTTGTTATTCATTCTAGTTGTATTTTTGTTTTTGATATTCTACTATTGGTGTTCTTCGTAAGATTGCAGCTTTCATTCGGATGATTTCTATGGTTATCATTGTTCTTACCCTTCTGCTTTCTGGAGTCCTCTTGTTTTGCACGTTCTCGCAGTTTTTAGTCTGCAGGGTTTAGGGTTCATAAACTAGTGCCTTTACAATCTTGAACATATTCAGCGTGTTTCACGTTAGTTGTTTTTTAGTTGCTTTTTGTTTCGCTGTTTGGATGGTTTTAACATTTTTCACACTTCTCCTTGCGCTTCGGCTTAGCACGACACACGAAGCATTTCCACAGCGAGTCTGGTGCCATGTGGCTTGCGTCCATGCGCATTTTTCCTCGTTAACGTTGGTGGGTGCAAGAGAGCTCTCTCCTTTCTCCTGAGGTTGCAATGTCTTGGCCAAGCCGTAGAAAATCGATAGGAATGCATGTGAATTATCTATGCAGCATGAGCTGGTGAAGCTAGGTAAGATTTCCCCAATGTAATCAGTGGATGAGCGTACGACTGCGCGCAATATGCTCAAGATCAGCCCGTTCAAACGTCTACATGTACATCTGAGGGCTGCCCGCTTAGCCAGATGGTGCCATCCCCAGACCTCAGAGTTTGCTCACGAATTTCTCGTCCACCCGACCGAACCTTCACAGGTTCTTCCTGCAATCGGCAGTGCTCAAGGCACGTTGGACATGCAGACTGTGCAGTCGGCGCTCTTGTGTCTTCATCTTCCCCATGCACGCACATAGCGTGTGAGGTATGGAGCTTTGCAACAACGCGTACTGCCATCGACTGAGGCGAGGTGGCATGCTGCTGTCAAATGCGACTGGCATGTGCCGAGTAGGACTCAGCAGCCCATTTTTGCCAACTCCAAGACAAACCGAATTCGAGACCAACAGCAAAAGGCCGAAGCAAAGGCCAAGCCATCCGTCTGTCTTCTCCGATTTGTAAAGCCGCGAAGAAGGAGAAGCTTCGTCGAAAGTGCATCAAACCCGTCAGATGCGCAAGCAAATTCAGAAATCTAAGACGTAGATGTTTCATCCATGCTTGGACAGGGATGCCCTCGGAAACAACTATTGCTATGCTGGCATGGTGTCGATAGGCGACTACCAGGCACGTAGACCTGCTGCTCCCTTGCATTTCACAAGCAAGCTTGTGAATTTGCCGTTCGATGCAGGTAGTTGAGGCGACGCTAAGGAGCGGACAGTCTCGAACGGCCCTTCTGGGGGCACAGGCCAATGAAGCAAAGCACGGCGAGCCATTTTAGAAGCAATGTTATTGTCAGAGGGATCAGAACGAGGAGCCGCCGGAAAGGGAACAAAGGGACAAGTAAGGGAAGTGCCAGTGACGTCGTGAAAGAGGAGAGCTTTGACAGGCCTTGACCAATTTGCCGAAAGTGGATCGTGACATCTTCTTTTTGCAAATGCCAAATCTGGCAACTTGGCTGCAGATGTGCGCGAAGTTGTGGGTTATGCTGTGTGCATACGTGGAACCTGATTCAGAGTGGTCTCCGAGTCGCAGCTGATACAGTCGATGCCACTCTTGACAAAGCTTCGACAGCTTGGCCTCAAGACAGCAGATGCCAGCGATGGACTGAGGATGTGAACTCGTTGCACGAGAGGTGCGAGATCTTTGCATCAGTTCACTCGCGTAAGTCGACGTTTTTCAGATTGCCGGAGCGGAGGTTTGTTGCATGTTTCAAGCACTACATGTTCAGCAGCGGCCTGATCTTCAAGCACAGCCCGTCGATCGCCCGCTGTATTATGCTCAGACTCAGGTGAGGGATTTGCAGAAAGGATGAAGTCCGAGAAGGCAGCACGGCTGTGGGCACAGCTGGCCGAGGACCACTCGCGAGGGTAAGTGAAGAGATGGAGTACTGTGCTACGACTGCTACGGACTGCGACAAGTAGGTGCTGCCCCATGGCCCCCCAGGACTACAGGCGAATGCCGCATGGGCTTGGTGAAGAGTTCCACAAAGCCTCAGACAAAGGCCCCGGCTGCGGCTTGCTATTTGAGGCGAGATGCCGTGAACGGTGTTGCTCAGGTCTGCGGGGCTTTTTCATCAGGTATTTCTTCTACGCTTCTCGCCATGGACATGTGAACATATGTGAAGTATGACACCCGACCTATTCAAAAACTCAGGTGATGATCGGCCTCGATCCGGAAGACCCAGAAGTGATGAGAGCGCTTGTACCGCTTATGCAGGGCGATACTCCGAACCAACCTTAGTCGCAGAGCATGCGTATCGTGCAGAACCGGTCTCTCTACCAAGAATGTTGAGCCACAGACATGGGTGAAATGCTGCCTCCCGCATCACAGCCAGACAGCAAGGATTGGTTTCGCCTACTTGTGGCCAATGGTGTGATGCTCAGCTCCGATCCCGAGGTGACGACATGCAGAGTACAGCGAAGGGAAAGACTTAAATGTCTCCTCGCTTCCATGGGCCATATGGGTGTTTTCCGAACCTCCATCTTCTAGGCGAGGTTGGGAATACTGAACGGCTATATCAACGAGATAGATTCGAGGCCAGGTGATGCACAAATCATCGTGACCACGGCTTTCATACTTTCAACACGCACCGTGAGACGAGGATATACAACAGCCCAGCCCTTTCAGACTTTATAGAAGGCCGGGATTTGTCGGAGCTGTTCTGGATGGCATGTTTCATGCACAAAGGTGCTGTCTGTGGCATCGTCACAGGTGAAGAGTGCTATGGCAAGATGTCGAAGCTGGAGCTTTCGAGGCACTGCGGCAAATATCGAGTCTTCTACATTGAAGGCACTACTCACTGCCGCATTGTTCACCGACAATCTCAGCCTAATATCCGCCACCTCACAAGAGTCCTGTTGGTTCTCGTTTTACAACGGACTTGACACGGTGCCGGCGGGTATGCCAAGGCTGACAACCTGCATCTTCAGATTGGCAGCGATCACTGGCACACTTCAGCTGGCCACAACCCCAGTGACCCAGTGCTTTATTGGAGATAACCGTGCGCCTGTTTTTGGCTCACAGGCCAAGTCCATTACTGGCGGACTGCAGCTGCCGAACTACAAGGCTGCAGCGCTTGAGTCGTGCAGATTCGTAAAGTTTGAAGCGGTTCGGGAAGAAGCGTGCGAGTCAGTGCACGAGTCTTCGCTGGATCGAGCAGTCCCCCCAACGCCTTTTCGTACATGAGATTCAGTGCGTGGTCCTGGTGTATTCACACTTGCAGTCATACATCCTTCTACACCTGCAGCTTGCCGTGCAGGACATGGACAAAATTGACATACCGTCGCAGTGGGACAAGCTTGATCTCAAGGCTGACTCCAACGCTAGCTTGGGGCTTCAAGCATTTCACAATGACTGTGACCGAGCCGAGGGATGGGTCGAGAAGTTTACACGCAGTTGTCGGAGTGATTTTTCCCTGGAGGATGATGTTGCCTTGCAGAATTTCTGCTACGAGGTAGGCGGCAGGGTGAAATCAGCGACGCATGACTTCTTGCAGATCATCGGTTCACAGATGGCCTAATGCACTTAATCTGATTTTTGTCGCACCTTTGCGGCGAGGTTTATGAGAGTTGTTCTACACCCCGCCCCTTGACCTTAAACTAATAGCGCACATGGTTTTTTCAATGCTTTGGGTTGAGATGAACGTGAACAAATTCGCCCCATGGACTTCGGAGGAATCAGAACAGGATGCAAAAAACATAAGAGGCAATCATACAAGGCATCGGCTCCGAGAGTCAGAAATGTGCATTGAGCACCCGCCGGCCTGGCGTCGAAGTTGTCGTCGTTCACCCTGATTAGCATGTCGCGGTGGCGCTCCGAATTCTGGAATCATGATGCTTCCGGGTTGCAATGGACCTGATGCCTCCAGTTTGCCAAAAAAACCAATGGTGGCCGCCTTGTTTTCAGAAATTTCAGATGGCTGCAACGGCTACACTCGGTTAGAGGCGAGCACACCACTGCAGCCATGCTGCTGTAAATGGCAACTTAAGAGTCCATCTAAGTTTCACGCCAGCTTCAGAGGGAAGAAAAGAAAAGGGTGAAGCATGTTCAGCTTGCAGCGGTCTTGCCGCGGATGCAGTGACTTCCTCAAATAAGTAAAGGCCCCCCCCCCCCCCCCCCTCCCAGGCTCGTCCCAAAATTGGATGGCATTTTCACAAGGAATTTAGCCAGAAATCCATGCTATTGGTTTCAACTGCGGCTCGCAGGGCGTACGCTTCAGGGCTCGCTTGAAGGACTGGGCACCTGAATCTGTGTGCTCTCTTCCCTCTCCCTCTCGCGTTCTCTCTGCCCTCCTTCGCGAGATTCTCTCAAGATTGCAGGAAATTTAGGAGGCAGGAGCAGCAGTAGGATTGCAGGCGCTGCAAGGGAGCTGCAAAGGAATGCGGGGTCTCTGGTCTGCAAGATGTAGAAGCGAGAAAAAAGCGTACCACTGTTTTTTTTTCACCGCCTTTTGGGTATTGCGAAAGGGGCAGGGGAGGGCGGACTGCTTTGAACATCAGAGGAAGTCGCTTAGGAAACTGCGGATGCGAGCGTGAGCGTTGATGAACCTAACTGAGATGCAACTTACGGGCAACAATCGGAACTACGAAGTCGGCCACTGCGGTGTGCGGATTGTCCTCCTGCCAAGTTTCGCTTGCCAAAAGCAAGCCTGAAAATCAATGGCATGCTGTCTCGGCCCGATCCACTTGTCGTCAACTTGCATCAACCACGTTGCAGCCAGAGTCTTTCGTTTTTGCCTCCTGCCTCATGTCTCCCGGTCTGATGCTGTGGCTAGAGGCATGGCTACAAGTCCAGCAGGAACCCGTGCTTTGTTTATCTTTGCATCATTTTGCAAATGTAGGCAGTTCCGGTGCAAGTTTCGATCGAAGTTTCGTGCCCTTGGGATGCGAAATGGGGAAAGATCCAGTGCACTCTCGGGTGCTTTAAACTTGATCCAGCTCCAGTGCACAGGCACTTAGACTTCTTGTGTCTGCTGGCAGCCTCAGGGAACAGGCACTAGCTCTCCAACATTCGCACATCGATGATCATTGCAGGGTTGTTGTGTAGTGCACGTGTGCACGGAGTGACATGTACGAGCGGCAACAGCAGACAACCGCAGCTGTTGCCCGCTCGAGGTTCTTTCAAGCTTTTCAGCTAGTCATCGCTCGCTCGCCCGCGAAGCCATGTCCTCGACTTCTCCGGCTACCAGTTCGGATGCAGCTGGAGCTGCCGGCAGCGCAGCGACGACGTTGGAGGCGTTCCGCAACGCGATGGGCGTGTTCGAAGCATTGCCTCGCCTCGCAGACGACGACATCCGCGTCTTGCTTCGCTCGCTGGGATCGGTTCAGATCCGCAGAGTGCTTGGCATCGGCCATGAGGTTCTCATGGGAACCGACGCTCACTATGCAGCGCGAATAGCAGCGCGGGATGCGACGCTGCAACTGGCGGAGCAGTCGCTGTTGGCCAAAGGCGCTTCGCCTGCAACCATGCCGGGGCCTTTGCTGAAGAGCCAGGGCAAAGCTGGCTCGGGAAAAGGCGCGCCGCTCGTCAAGGCTATGCCGGCTAAGCCTTCGAGTACCAGCCCGCCGCCGACCGCATCGCCGTCCTCACCTCCGCCGGCGACAGGGATGGAGCAGCCACGGGTCAAAGCTCCGACGCCTACCAAGGGTACGTCGACTACCACAACACCGAGCACTACGACGAAGAAAGCGGCAAGTCGTGATGCGCCCGCCTCGCCGGCCAGTGCAAAGGCTCCGAGCAAGGACCCCGCTCCGCCCGCGTCGCCGGCCAAAGCCGCGAGCACAGACCCGGTGGCCAAGGCGTTGCAGAAGCGGCCGCCCACACGACCAAGCACCTACGACACGACCCTGGCCGCGGTCTTCACCGAACCCTACGTGGACACAGTGCCACAGGACCTCGAGCTCATGGCAGCGCACCCGACCCCGGCAGTCGAGTCCGCCCCACCGTTGCCACCGCCACGCTCGCCTCCAGCTGACCTGTTCTTCGACGCGCTGGTGCCCGACCTGGAGGACTTCGTACAAGCGGCTGCCTCGCAGCCCGTACCTACCTCCGAGGACGAGGACGCCACGCATGAGGACGAGGAGGACGAGGGCGACCAAGGTGGCCAGGACGACGGAGACGACGCGCCCGGGGCCCCGCGTGATAGAGAGGCGGGTCCTCTGCGTGTCGCCCGCAGGGCAAGAGCCAGCACAGGGCTCCACCAGCGCAACCGCTGCCAGCTCCAGTGATGTGGGGCCAGACGCCGCAGAGACAACCGCCAGGCCGAGCGAGCCGGCGCCGGTTCCCGACCCGCCGATCGCTCCGAGCTCGTTCCCTTCGCCGGCAGATGTCTCCCGCGACGCCGCCCGCATCGCCCGCCGTCGTGAACGTGAAGAACAGCTTCGGGCTTGGGATGCGTGGCCGGAGCCATGCGACCTTCTCGCAGGAGAGACTTCTGTCGTGTGGCAGTTGCCCACAGGCGTGAATGCACAGCCTCCGCCGGGGAAGTACGCCGACCACCGAGTGGAAGGCTATTGTAACTTAGGCTGCGAGACGCGCAAGGCCGATCGCTCGCCAGTGTGCCAAGGAAGGTGCTATCGCCCAGTCATCCGCACGCGATCGGGGACGGGACATGGCCACCACTTTTGTGGCCCATGCGATCGCGCACGTACAGCAGGGAGGCGCTGACGCATGGGTCGCCAAGTTTTCCACACGGTGGACGGAGGTCGTGTATCGATCACCGCCTAGCCTCGTATTTTGCGCCGCCCGCGCCGCCAAAAAGGAGAGACCGAGTGTTTGCGACGAGCCCTCTCCCCTCCTTAACCTCAGGAGTGAGCGAGTGCTGCTTCTCTCCTCGCGCATTAGGTCTTTTCTTCTCTGACTCTCTTTCTCGCGGAAGCCATCTGCCAGGAGTGCCTCCTCTGACGCGTTAGGTCTCTTCTCGCTCTGGCTCTCTCCCTCGAGTGTCTGCCAGTGCTTGCGCTGTTGTGCACTTGCCGTTTTCTTGTTGCACATGCTGTCACACTTGCATGTTCACTTCGTGTCTCGCTCGCCTCGCCGCTCGACCGCTGGCCGCTTCGGGTGGTGGTGCCCCCCCCCCCCCCCTTGCTCACTTCGGGGGTCGAGTTCGCTTCGCTTCGCTCCGCCTCGTCGTTCCGAGTGCATGTTTCTTCCCTCGCCCCGACGCCCCGCAACTTGCACCTGTCAGGTACCAGCAGTACATGTACTCGGAGCAGATCGCCCGCGGCACGCAGCCGCTCACATCCAGGCTCAGGTTGTCTCGAGTTTTGTAAGTCCCAGCTAGCGCGCGCACGCCACGCCATGTCTGCTTTCGACTACCACTCTTTCGTGGATTTCATGCAAGCTGCGGTTTCGGCGGGTTTGTCGCCCCACACCATCGACAAGATGAGCGAGCTGGGATTTGTGAGCATACACGATGCAGCGCTCCGAGCAAGCACCGTCGATCACCGCCTCGCCAGCGAGATCGAAGTCATGTTGGTCATGTCAGGTTACAAAGACCACATGGAGGCGAGCAAAGGGATAGCTCCGCCCCGAGGTCCCGCGCCACGATTCGACCAGCCCACGCCGAGGACCTCAGCTGGTGGACTGCTGAGCAAAGCCTTGGCTGCAGCCGACCCGCGCAACGCAGAGGAGGCGTTGCAGGACTTTCGGGACAACATCTACGCTCGCTCGGCACGAGCCCCCAATGACGCCCGCTGGGTTACCTGGTGCAAGATCTGCGCGGCATGGCAGATAAGCCCGGTGCCGCTGACCACCGACACCATCGAGAAGGTCGGCACCAGCTTTCGTAGTGGGGGCGACAGGAGTTCGGCACAGTACTTCTCCAGAGCTCGCAAGGAGCACATACAGGTCACGGGCCAGCCGGTGCCTACACCAGTGGAGCTGGCGATCCGTGACGCGATCAGATCCATTGAGCGAGGTATGGGCACCACCGCCCCCAAGGACGCCTTTCGCCTCCACGACCTCGACGTCAGCATAGACCTGCTCGAGGAGGGGCTGCGTTTTCACCATGCCATGGTCGTGCTGGGGTCGTGGTTTCTCTGCCGCGAGATCGAGCTCTCCGCGCTTCGCGTCAAGCACATGACAGTGGACCCCGAGCGCAAGCAGGTGTGCCTGACCCTCTCCGCCAGCAAGACCGACACGGTCGGATCCATGGTACAGCGAAGACACTCCTGCTACTGCGGCACCATCCCGGAGACCATCTGCCCGTACCACGCGGCGCTCCGCATCGCCGATGCATGCGCGTCCGACCCCGAAGCCTTCATCTTCGCGGCCGACACAGGCGAGCCCATGACGAAGACACAAATGATCGAGGCCATCCACTCGGTCCTCGCAGCAGCCGACGTGCCGCTTACCAGAGCTGGCGCTCCCCTCGAGCCCGAGGTGAACCGCTTCGGAGGACATTGTCTTCGAGTATCGGGCGCTCAACATTTGTGCCGAATGAGAATTCCGGTCAGCACGATCATGTTGCTTGGACGGTGGGGGAGTCGCGCGATCGAACGCTACGTCCAGGACACCGAATTGGAGGACGCTTTCTACGGCATCAGATCGCAGAACCTACTGGGAAGAACCGGTGGCTTGTAAATGGTTAACATACTTTACGAGGTTAGCTATCTATTTACAAACAAATGTAAAGGGTTAAGTTGGTTTAGCTAAAGGGGTTAGCATGGCTTAGAAGAAGGGGTTTTCGAGGAGCTATTAAAGGGGTCGGTATGAACCCTATAACCCTAAAGCCCTGAACCCATACCCTGGAAACCCTGGTCGCAAGAGCTTTTTTTTTTCGCTGCTGCAAGCCGTGGAAGAGTCTTTGTCATTGAAAGCCGCAGCCTTTTGAAGAACATTCAGCCCTGATGCTGTTGCCAGGCCGTGGCCTTATATTCATCTTTTTTTCTGCATGCTGGCCATGGCCATATAGTCCTGGAAGAAAGCTCGCTTTCAGGCTTTAGCCGGAGTTTTCAGACTCATCTTCCTCTGCATGCTCCTCCTCTGCATGCTCCTCTTCTTCACCATGGTGGTCTCCTTCATACTCTGGAGAGGACTGCTCGGGCACGGTAGGGAGAGCATGCTCGTCCCCGGACTCCACGATATTCATATATTCGTACTCCCTCCATGCCCTTCTGTAGTTGCTGCGACGGACATCCCTCTCGTTGTACCACTTGATTGTGCATTTTGCACACCAGTGGTTCTGGTGTGCATTTTTCACTCTGCAGCAGCTGGGGGCACCGCATTCCGTGCATGGTCCTGCGCACGGGTCCACCCTCAAACGGCGGCTGCAGGCTCCTCCCATTTCACAGGCCTTGGCCCACAGAAACTGCACGTGTGCAGGAGCTTATAAGGATGGCCGTGGCCGCGACGCACTCGCAGTCTACTTTTTCTATCACAGCACTTGAGCCACATGGCGACAGCAGGTCGCATATATATACTGTATGAAAAAGCACCATGTCATGCATGCCCTGCATGTATATATGTATATATACATTATATACAAAAAAAGCTTCGGCTTTTGTCCTCGCATCTGTCTCTCATGCGATCTTGAGTCGGGATGCAGCCATTAACTGCATGGAATTAAATGATCGTGGTCTGTGCAGCATGCCGATTAAGTCGGTGATGCACATGCTCATGTGTGCACACACACATGAGCAGAAGCAAAAAGTTGGTTGGCATTGCATCGCTTTCGAGCCCTGCACAGCTGGCTTAGCAGCCGTTCTTCTTCTTCCACAGCAGAATGGCCTCTCTGTGGGCCTCTCGCTGGCACTCTACCACTTGCTGCTCCGAGAAGCCTTGGTGCTTTGCCCACGTTCCGGCTCGCTTGTACATGCGAGAAGCATAGTTCTTCTGGATGCAGCCGTCCTCCCAGACAATTTGGAACTTCCGCTTTCCATGCGAGCCTTGGGCTTGCTGCTCCTTTGCTTTGCCTTGGCCTTTCTTCGAAGCACTCTTGTCCTTGGACTTTCCTTTGCCTTTGCCGCTGCCCTTCTTCTTTGGATCTTGGCCTTGGCCATTCGTTTTTGTCTTGTTCTTTGCCAAGTTTCCTTGGCCACTCGCTGCAGCTGCAGCGGCCGGCTTCTTCAGAATCCCAGCTTTGCGATCTTTGAGCTTCTTGAACAAAGCTTCGTCCTCGAGATCGTTCTCGGCAGGGAGCGACTCCGTTGCTTCGGGTTCTTCGGCTGGAGGCAGGGCTAGCTGCAAGGCCGACTGTCGCCCTGGCGAGGTCTGCTGTGTCGCAGCCGAAACCGGCTGGGCTGGGTTGCCCAGAGCAAAGCCGACCCCGGCACTGCTGCTGCTCAGCTCGCCTCCTGTGATGGAGTTCCGTCCAGGGGTCCTGCAGCAGGTATACAAATGGAAAGGCATGCATGGGCTGTGTATATACAGATGCAAAACAAAGGAAAAGATAAAAGAAGCATGCAGTCCTCCTTTGCAAGATACTTGCGCCTGCAGCAAGCTGCAGCTCCCTTCGCCCACCATCCTGGATGGCATTCTGACCGCAGCCCTGGTCCAGCATTCTTTCCAGTCGCCCGAAGCACTGCTCCATGCGGCTCTGGAACTCGTTCGCATGCTGCTCAGACACGGCGGCCTGGCCATCTGGCCTCGGCAGCCTCTGCTTCTTGTTCTTCTGCAAGAGCTTGGAAGTAGATCGCATCGGAATGTGAGCTAGCCAGATCCCAGCCCTCACGTCTTTGCCCATGGGCGGGTCCTCAGCCTTGTAGGCTCGGTCGAACAGAGCCTTCGGCAAGCTGCTGGGGTCATCGGGATACGTGAGCAGGCCGACCTCAGTCGGCTCTGCATCCGTTTTCACGGATTCCCAAGATCTCTTGAAGACCTGGACCTCTTCGTAGATCTCTTCATATGTCGGCATCTGACTGAGCTCGCCGGCTGCCAGTGCCAAGAGGAAGGCCAGGCCTTTCTTGACCGTCTGTTCTGTGAGGTTCCTCAGGCCCAGCTGCAGATACCTTTTCAGAAGGATTTCCAGCCTTGCCGGTGCTGGCGACTTTTCCAGCATAGACCACTCAGTGACCGTGATGAAGTTTTCCGGCTTCAGCAAGGTCTGCGGCTTGCTTTCCTCCTTTCGCTTGTGAGGCGTATATGTAGTATCTGGCGGCGGTGTTGCAGCCGTGGCCGTTGCCAGAACTTTGGCTTCAACTTTTTCAAGCAACCGTTCTGACAGGGTGCTCTCGAAGCTCAGATCCTGGACCGTCTGCTTCATCTGCATGGCTTGCCCTAACGACAGAGAGCCAAGGCTCTCCAGCCGGGTGCACCAGCTGTTCATCAAAGCATCGACCGAAGCCTTGCTCCCACTTTGTGCCCACTCGGCCATAGGGCTTAACTCGGCCTGCAACTCTCGGGCCATCTCGCCGTGGCGAGATATATATAGCCGTGGCCAGAAAAGGAGAATCCAGAAGCCCCCTCTATAGGAGCCAAGATGCTACAACCCCACTACAGGAGCCAAAATGGCAGCTGCATGCACATACATGGAAAAAGAGCATGGTACAGGTCGCCTGCATGTGTGTGTACGTGCAGATTCCCAAAATCCAGGATGCATGCAGGATCAATCTTTTTCATCGGAGGGAAGCAGGCAGGATGATTTGTCGTCGGCCTCCGGCCATGTCTCTCCATGTGCATGCACACAGAAAGTCTCTGCATGGCAGCAGATGCAGGCTGTCTATGCAGGAGCACTCCCCCACGAGGTCATCGCAAAGCAGAGAAGAAATGGAATGCACAACACTGTAGGCTTGCCCTGCCAGTTCCACGAATGCCCAGACAAGGGCACACTCCAAGCAACCGTTCCCTTCAAGCAGCACCGCATCGCCACGACATATCCGTTCCCCGGAGGGCAGCCTGACTTTTTCTGCCACATGAATCACTTGTGCCGAGGTCAGCTCCGGAATGATTTTGCGAAGTGCTGCCGCCTTCCTCCGAGAAGCTGGCTTCGGGTCCTGCAACTGCAGCATCGCTGCGAAACAATCAGCTCTTGCCAAGCAATATAGTTCTTGTCCAAGAACTTCTCGGAGAAGACCCTGCTCGTAAGCAGAAGTCTTCTTGATGTCCTCGGCGAATCTCTTGATAGTGCGATGCTTTCTTTCGTGAGTGTAGCACTGAACCATGAAGCCCCACTTTTCCAGGTGCGAACCGAAGTGGAGAAGCCAATGGAACTTGGAATGCATGCGGTCCTGCCACTCAGCAGCATGCACTGCTTGCAAGAAATCGGAAACGTGCTTTCTCATCTGGCCGGGCGAAACCGCTCCCTCACTGCGAGCTCTCTGGCAGCATGCCACGAGTTTGTCCAGCTGCAAGAAACATTGGATCGCTTGCACTGCCTCAACATTTGCATTTGCCCTGGCGAGCTGCCTGAAGAAACAAGCCAATATTGGAGACAGTGTCAAGCCTTCGGAGGCCGTGCATTTAAAGGTCTCGGCTTCCTTGCATGCTTTTGCTCGGGACTGACCCAGCATCCCTTCGGCCTTGGCCGAGATGTTCCGGGGCAGGGTCCACTTGGCCACGTACTCGTCGGCGATTTCCCAGAGATTGGGAAACTGCTTCTGCAAAGCTTCCAAAACAAGCCAGGTCACTGTCTGGAAGACACCGGAGACCAGCAGGGTGTGCATGCTGTCGTGGCAATACTGTGAGACCGGCCGGACCAGCCATCGTTGATCCTCTTGTTGCAGCAGGGAACAACTATTATAAGTCCAGCCGGTGGCTTGCTGCCACGTGCTGAAATCTGCAGCATTCAGAAGCATCTTCTTCTCTGCCAGTTTAGCCATGGCCTCGTGGATGGATTGGTCGGTCGCAAGCGAAAGCTTACTTTCTCGGATCTCAGAGGAACCGACCACGGGGAGCCCGCTGCTGTGCAGGATATCACATCGTTGTGCTATTACATTCCTGCACAGCATGCACATGCGGGTGCCAGCATCCCCCTTGCAGCTCCATAGAGCTTTATGGGCACCACCGTCTTGAACGATCATTGACAAAACCACCCGGAAGAGGACGGGCGGACCTCCTGGTCGCTGCAACGATATGCACCCGTGCTCCAAATGGTTGGCCGGCCGCATGAATATGTCTCGCAGGATTTTCGAGATCCATTGAGAGACACCTGCTTCGGCCTTGGCCATCAGGCTGGATCGGAGCAGTCCTATGCATAGCCACGACTCCTCGTGCTGCAATGCATAGCTTCCAAGTTCTACGAACGAGGCATAGCAAGCCCAGATTTTTCTCTTCGTCTGGACTGCCAAAGGATTACCCGGCACGATCTCGTCCGTATAGAGGATCAGCCGCCATGCCGAGCTGGGGCTCGGAGGATTCTTGTCGATGCACGCCCAAAAATATTGGGCGAAGTTGCTGTCGGCATCCGAGATAGCAGCTTGCAGCAGAGCCCAAAAATCGACACTGGGTATCTGCAGCTCTGCACCATCTGTCTGCAAAAGTGACAGACGATTGAGGATCCTATTCTCTTTCAGGGGTTGCCAGGCAGCCTCGGCTATATGTTTTCTTTGTGTGAGTTCCGGGACACCCTCGTCCCGCAGAACTTTGCAAACTTCGGACAAAGCCGAGGCTGTGAGATGGGGCAATTTCCTTCTCAGAGCATTCACCTTCTGAAGCTTCGCTGGTCTTTCAGCAAAAGCATCGGTGCTGCTGGAGGCCATGGCCCTATATCACCACGGCACCGCACCAACAGCAAATGCCGGAACATCTCCGTGGAGAGTTCCTTCTTCTCCCTGTGCCTGCAGCAGCAAGCAGCCACATACACGCCTCCGTGGAGGCTTCCACACGCCTCCGTGGAGGCTCCCACACGCCTCCGTGGAGGCTTCCACACGCCTCCGTGGAGGCTTCTCGCATCCTTGGATGCTGGGTCTCCATGGCAACAACAATCCAAGCTACAGGACGGGTGACACAACAAATGGCCCCAGGAAGGGGTGCCTGTCTGCGAACACAACTGCACCAAACCTTGTCTGTGCTCGACTCTGGGCATCTGTATGCATGCTGCACGGCTGCTTGGGCCCTGCTTTCCGCTGCTCAGACAACACATTTCGGCAGGCCCACAAAACCCTCAAAATATGATATAGAAAAAACTATATCATATGAAAACAAAGTCAATCATATGATATAGTAGAAACTATATCATATGAGGCCAAAATATTACATATGATATAGAAAAAACTATATCATATGATATCTGGCCCCACAGACTTATATGATATAGTAGAAACTATATCATATGGCAAGCGATGCCATCATATGATATAGAATATGCTATATCATATGGTTTACTTTCAATACATATGATATAGAAAAAACTATATCATATTTTCTACGTTTGAATAAGGTTCCAATCTTAAGGATAACCGAAATTTATTCTTAAAAAAAAAACCCCTAAACCCTAAACCCTAGAAGAGAAAAAAGCGCGGAAACACTCTTTTTTTCACCAGACGGCAGCCGGCACTCTGGTTTTTCGGAAGACGGCAGGCGGCTGCCGAGCTAGTACCGCTGCCGAAGCTCCTGGCAGGCGATTTGGAAAAGGCTCGTGATCACTTTCCCGTAGGAGCTCCCAGACCCTCCTTCCGGATCGTCCGGGTCCTTCTTGTCCGGCATTGGGACGTGATCATCGTCCCGTACCGGCGACTCCTGTCGCTTACGTTTGGCCTTAGCCTTGCTGCCCTTAGCCTTGCTGCCCTTCTTCTTGTCCTGGCCGGTCTTGCCAGCCGTAGCTGCAGGCAAAAGCTTCACCGGTCCCGCCGCACCTCCCACCTTGGGACTTCGGATTCCTCTTCGCTCTCCTCTTCCCGGGAGGGCTGCCAGTGCTCCTGGAACCGGCGCTTTGCCCGGCCTGCAGCAGCCTCCTTGCTGAGCCCTTGGGCTATGTATTTCCAAGTTCGGTGATACACCGACAATCGGTGCTGGCGACGGGCGGCCGCATGCTCCTGTATCCACCTCCAGCAAATGGCGCACTTTTTGGACGGGCCCTTGGGCCCGTCCGAAGGCTTGTTGTCCTTCTTCTCATCTGCTGCCTTCTCATTTGCCCCCTTCAATTTTTCATCCACCTCCTTGTCCTTTTTCTCTGATCTCTCTCGTTCGCTTTTCTTTTCCTTCTTCTTCTTCTCTTTTTTATCCTTCTTTCCCTTTTTTTTATCCTTCTTTTCCTTTCTGGCCTGCTCTTCTTCTGCCCAGGACTGGAGAGCTGCCTGGGATGCCGCGACCCTGGCTGTTGCAAGCTTTCTCTCCAGCCTCTGCCTGCCGGCGGCACTTATCGGCCATTCAACAGTCTTCTCATCCAGAGAAGGGACTCTGGGCTTCGAGGCCGCAGCCTCCGAGGCCGCCTCCTTTGGCTTCGAGGCCGTAGCCTCCTCCGGCTCCTCCTCCGGATCCTTTTCTTCGTCCTCGGACTCAGTTGCCTCCTCGGAGGCCACAGTTTCCTCCTCAAAGTTCTCCTCCTCCTCTTTCTTGTTCTCGTTCTCCTCTGGCTTTTTGTTGCCATCCTCCTCCTTTTTCTTTTGGTCCTCGGACTCTTCGTGAGATCTCGACCGTGGTCGAGGATCTCGTCGTTCTTCTCTATCCTCTGAGCTCGAGCTCCTCCTCCTTCTATCCTGGTCGCGGTGCTTGGGCATGGCCGACGACTTCGCCTGGCCAGGACAAAAAAAGGGTTTATAGAGGATCGGGGAGGGTATAGGGTTTAGGGAAGATCCCTTAAGCCAGACTCTTTTTAGCACATGTATATATATATATATACATATAGTATTTGGTGCATGCCGTGGCATGCACCCACGAGGAAACCGTGGTCTCCTCTCCCAAAGCAAAGCAAACCGTGGTCTGCTTGCTTTGCATGCTTGCCAGCAGATGCAAACAAACCTTGGTCTGCCTGCATTCTGCCGGCCAGCACGGTTGCCGAAAAGCAACCCATGCATGCATCACTGACTTAGCAAACCGTAGTCTGCTAGCCAGCTCTGCAGGAGACCGTGGTCTCCTCTCACAGACAGATGGCAAACCGTGGTCCACCACAATTATAAGGAGACCGTAGTCTCCCGGCTTTGTCCAGGAAACCGCAGTCTCCCGGGCTGCCTATAGTCTATATAGTTACATATCTATATCTGTATATATGTTTCGTTTGAAAGAAACTTAAAAGGATCCCTTGCCTGGCCTCGTAAAAAAGGCCAGCCCCCATCCAAGGGCTCCCTACAGGAGCCCAAACAGCTGCAAACACCGGCACAAACTTCACAACCTGCACATGCGAGGCTACAAGTCAAACAACTGCATGCACATGAGACAACAAGGCTTTGCATGGTTTTCCTGAAGCAAACGAACCTTCAGTTCACTAGCACCCCAGGCTTCCTCCGTTTGGAGGACTGCCCCTGGCTTTTTGCTGCCCTTTTGGCAGCCGCAGTCGCCTCAGCCTCCTGCAGCGGCAGGGGATCCAAGGGCCGGGCCTTGGCCCCGGCTTTTTTGACAAGCGAATACCTTCTGTCGTCGCCTGTCCGTTGAGCCTGGCGGCCTTGGCCGATTTTCACGACTTTGTCCTTCGCAGCAGTTCCCTTAGGAAAGCTTTGCCGTGCTCTAGTCTGAAAAGACTCAGCAGTAAGCACGGCATTTTGTGTTGCTTCAAAGAACAATGCCATATCATCCAAGTGGACTTTGGGCACATCCGTGACATGGCCCGCCTCCAGGACACGGATCTCCTTTCCCATCCAGGTAACCTTCAGCACATTCTTTTCTGCTCTTGCTTCCCTGGAAGCACGGCGGGACAAGCGAGTCTTCGCTGCTTTTCTCGGAGAGCTGCCTGTTACAGACACTAGAGCAGCCTCGCTGTCTTCCCCGCCGAAAAGGCCAGAGCTCTGTTCTTTCAGTTTCTCTGCCTGCCGCTTGGACTGCTGCTCCTTGGAGGCATCGTTTCGGGAGCCCACGAGCGATAGATAAACATCGCTCTGGGACAACGATGACTTTGCCGGGTATTTTGGCAGTTTTATGCTATGCTGCTTAGAAAGCAGCTTGCACAAGCCCGGGCTCCATGGACGAAGTACCACAAACGGACCATGGTCCGTTGGTTCTAGCTCCTTGTCACCCACAGTCCAGCTGGCACCATCCAGCTTCAGGACATATACTCTTTCGATTACCAGCGGCATTGTACCTATATTAGCCTTGAGCCGAACTTTATGGAAAGATCAACAACACGTGCCTGCAAACCATCCTTGAATTCACACTTGCAAAAGCGCCAAAAAGTTCCATTGCAGACATCAACCTTGGCTCCTTTTCCCGGAAAACTCAGCAAGCGAGAACTGTCGAGTAACTCAAGAAGCCTTTCGCTTTCGCGAGGCAGCGGATCCTTGATCCAGCTCTTGGGCCGAGGCCCTCAAACTTTCGGCAGGCTTCGGCCTGTACAGGATGCACTCCTTCAGCGAAGCAGTGTTCTTCAAAATGGGAATCTTCCAGCCCTTCTCGTTCAGAAGGACTGTCGCCAGATTCGGCTCTGAGCCGACCGGGATCTGCCAGAAGGCAGATAGCAAACTTCCGGCTGCAGCCGGGGGTGAAATATACAAGCTTGTGCCCGAGGCCGAATGCCAAACCTCCACACTGCCAGCTGCCGGCTTTAAGCCAATCTTTGAAATCTGATCCGTGAAGGGGAAGATCGTCAGCTTGCCTGTCTTGGCTTTGCCCTCCAACAGACAGCACGTGGGATTCTTCAAAAAGGTCAACTCCTCTTCACAGTGCGAGTACTTCAGGAAATACTCGCAGCAGAGCTCGAAGAACTCTCCTCGGAGTCTCTCTTGGCTGCAAGCCTCCGTATTATGGGGCAGTCGGTCCACAGAGTCAGACACCACTTCGGGTGCATCTCCGCTATACAGATCGAAAAATTTCTTGAGCTCGCTCAGAGGCACCTCGACCTTCTTGTCCCAGCTCACTGGGCAAGACAGCGAGAAAGAGCCGTGGCTCTGGCCGATTTTCTCCAGCTTCCAAGGCCAGATGTCCTGATACTTCTGCTTGCCTTTGTACAGGTTCCCCTCTGCGAAGCCTTGCAGCTTCATCAGGAAGGCCGGGTCCTGCATGTTCTCCAAGGTCGCAGGGGCCGCATCAGACGGCCCATCTTTTGTAGCAGCAGCCGGTGTTGCACCGGCACTCTTGCCACCCATCTCGTGTTCGTACAAAGTCAGCAAATTGGCCAATGACCCGTGCTCAAGGCCTTCTTGCCCCGACTTCTCTTTCTTGCACATGAAGAGGGTGCTGCGAACCATCAGGCGACCGAAGCACTCAACTGCCTTGGCACGTGCACTTGCATCCGTCACATTCTGAGTGTGAGCCCAGGCACGAGCAAGAAGCTCCTCCCAATCCTTTACAGCATCTTCCATGCCTTTCGCACAGAGCCTGCTGACATCGCTCTTGCTCAGCAGCCGAGCCACACCGTCTACCACTTTTGTGGCTGTCAGGTTCGTCGCGATCATCGCAGCCCTTGCGAAAGCATGCGATCGCTCCTGCCCTGCAAACCGGAGGCCGGCGACCGTGGACATGAATTCCTCTCCCAATCTTTTGCTTGCCCCATATTTCAAGGAAAAGTCGTGCAAAAACTTCAGCAGAGGTGCTTCGGTTCCTCCTGCATAGAATCTGCAGAACAACCCGCAAGCGGCCACGGTCTGTGGCGAGGCATCCGGCACCGTGGCTGCTACATCAGCTTGCACAACATCCCAGTCGATGCACAAACCTTGCTCTGCCAGCAACTTTGCTCGGGTCACCATCGCCATGGCGAGCTCCAGCTCGCCTGCCGTTCTTGCAACTCCTTGGGCTGCATTCATGACTTCCTGAACGAAGGAGGCCAGCGAGGGCAGTACTGCATCAACTTCCGCTGACAGCACCAGCCACTCCCATCCATTATCCACGGCCTGCCGAAAGTCGGTAGACAATCGCTGCAACGTGAGCTTGCCATTGTCCGAAACCGTCTCTTGGTCCGAGGGACATGCTGCAATGCAGGCACGGCAAAATGCCGTAAAGTGACTGCATGCTAACGACATGTATCGCTCATCGCCTCGCACCTCAGCTAGCAGCCCTCCATTCATATCCACTTGCCGCTTGTTGAAACTAAAGGCCTTTTGGCTCAGAGCTCTATCCGTGGATATTTCCATGCAAACACTTCGCTTCAGCTCCATGGAGCTGAAGCCTACAGATTGCACTTGGGCCCCTGTCTTGTGAACTTGGGCTCCATTCAATCCTAACCCTGAGCGATTCGACGGGTGCACCAGGACTTGACCCGGCCGCAGCACCTGCCTGTAGCACTTCCTGTTCTCCTGCAGGATAGTTTCGATCTCCGTCCATCTCTCCAATGCCGGAGCATCTTTCTTCAATGCCTGCTCCACGGCCGTAGCCCAGGCAGGCTTCATCTTTTCCAAGTTCTCTTGAAAAAAACGGCTGCATGGCAACAGGATATGCATTTCTTGTCCGCCCTGCCCCCCCCCCCTGTATACACGAAACACCCTTGAAACACAAGTCATTTACGTGCCTAACATAGTCATTTCCCTATATAAGAACTGTACTTCAAAAAGTTATGTTAACTTAGCTAAACTTTAGCTAAACCCCCTAACCTTTGTAAATGTTTAACATACTTACACCACTTATGTAAACACTTAGCTAAGTCTCTTAACAGTTGTATTTGTTTATCACACTTATAAGTGATTTGCAATATAGATACAACCGGGTTGCAAGCTATTTAACAACATGCTTGCAATCTATATAAACACTTACAAAGCCACGGTTCTTCCCAGTACCCGCATCTCCGCACACCCCCGCCGCCCTCAAGGACAAGGAGCACGACTCGCCCCCGTGGACCTTGGTGCACAATGTCGAGGAGCCCGAACTCGCGCCCTCGAGCCGACCAGCTAAGAAGGCACGATCCTCACAGGCGTCGCATGAAGACAAGGAGGCAGTTGCCGCGATGATCGGCTCTTTGGACAGCATCGCCGCACGCCTCGAATCCATTCAAGAGCGGCCTGATTTGGTGTGCAAGCGCAAGGCACACATGAGGGACCCCGAGGAGTCCTCACGACCGCCAGCGAAATGGCGTGCTCGCTGCGGCTGGCCGTACGGCTACTCCAACTTCACCCGGGCACATGACGATGGTTCTCAGAACCTGTGCCTCAAGTGCTTCCCCGAGGTAGGGGCAGAAAGTCGCAAGAAGGCGGCTGGGCAGCAGCCGTCCGACACGGAGTCCACTGACAGCTACGACTCCTCTTCTAGCTGAGCGATCGAACCCGCAGCCTCGCTGCGCCCCGCCCGAGAAAAGAGAACGAGAGCTTTGAGAGAGACGAGCCACGGCACCGACTACACTTATCGCAACGCCCCGCTGCAGTTTTTCTTTTAAGCATAGCCCCAGCTCTCGCGCACAGGTTGTCATGGATACCGGCCTGCGAGCACTTCTCCTGGACGCTGGAGCGTCAGATGACCTGATCGCCTACGTCGCGACCAAAGGCATCCTCTCCACCGCGATCTTCGCCGAGATGGGCGAGGACGTGAAGGAGTTTGATCAAGCTATGGTACAGCCGCTCGCCTCGCCATTCAAGCTCCAGGACGGCAAGGTGTTTGAAGTGAGCGACGCCGAGCTGCCAGTGGCACGCGCAAGACTGCGCCACGCCTGGCGAAAGGCTCGCGAGAAGTCAGCACCAAACACGGCGAGCAGCTCCCCGACCACGACCGCAGCCGCAGTCACCGCGACTTCCAAGACAAAGGAGCTACCGCCCGGGTATTGGCAGCAGCAGATACACAAGTATGAAGCCGTGCTCATACATGGAGTTCCTCGCAAGTTCCCCGAGATGACTCTCTTAGGAGCCGAGGCCGTCATCGCGAAGCTCCTCAACGACGCCAAGAACTTCGCCCGCAACGCGATCCCCTTGGAGGAGATCGTACAGCACAGGCACTTCACTGCGGCGCTCCTCCCCAACAACCTGAGCTCAGCCCGCAAAAGGGCCCGGTCACAGGAACAGGTCACCACTTTGGTCGTGAACGCCGACCTTCAGCTCGAGGCCGAACCCGAGACGCCTTGGAAGCCGAAGAGCCAGGTCGCCATTCTCGACTGCCTCGAGGCCGTTCGCGTCGCCCTGATCTTCATCGAGTACGCCCCGGAGAGCGACATCGACGAGTACTTTTCATGGTGGCAGCGGTTGGTGCGCAGCCGCCCCAACAAGATCGACCAGCTCAAGATCCACTGGGAGAATACATCGTGGCGCATCGCTCTCGCGCTGCGCAAGAAGCAGCCTTTCAGGGACATCGCGCACGAGATCATGGCCGACAGCCAGCTCCTCCAAGAAGCAATGAGCACAGAAGCTCAGCCAGATCGCCCCGCACGCGCCCCAAAAAACACCGACATCCTCGTGGAGGCAGAGGCCGAGGCAAGGGTCGAAACGGCAAAGGCCAGCAGCGGTGGTGGGAGCGCTCGGAAGGCAAAGGGAATGGCAAGGGTGGCGGAAAGCATCGCTACCAACCTCAATACGATCGCCAGTGGAACCACTACCAAGGCCGCGGTCGCCAACACGAGGAAGATCGCCCACACTGGCAAGGTCACGGCAAAGGTCGCCAGCACGACGACGACAGATCGCAATGGCGCCAGACCGATTGGCGACAGCAGCACGACAGCCGCAGGCAATGGCAGCAGCAAGAATAGGGACAGCACGGGCCATCCCATAGGGGTGGACCCGGCCCACCGCAAAGCGAAGACAGCCAAGTTTTCGCTCGCTCGAGGTCGCCATTGCCCCGCTCCCGAAGATCCCCCGACGACGACAAGAAGGAGCTACCTCAACCGGTGACGCTCCGCAGCAAGGCCGAGACCATCCGCATCAAGAACGGCGATCGCCCGCCCGACATCGTCCTGCTCAGTTTCTTTGATGGCCTCGGCACCGCTTGTTTGATTTGCGACGAGCACTGCAGCAGCAATGGTCTCCAGTGGCGTGGCGCATCGTGGGAGATCGACCCTAACTTGAAGAAGTTGTTACACGACCACTTCCCCGACGTGGTGCAACGTGGCGACTTCGACCAGGAGACGCCCGAGTCTTTGCACAACTTGGTCCAGGAGCTCGACCCGACGGGACGAGCGACTGTGGTCATAGCAGGAGGTCCTCCATGTCATGACTTTTCACGCATTCGCTCAGACGCACCTGGTCACCAAGGTACGGAGGGATCCAAGTTCGCTCGCTTCGCCCAGCTAGTGGTGGACTTGGAAAAGAGATGGCAACGACCTCGCGCCGTCGTCATGGTGGAGAACGTCATCCCACAGAACAGAGCAGATATGCGCAAGATCGAGAAGTCCCTCGACTCGCCCGCCGTGGTCCATGACGCCGCAGACTTCGGCGCCATATCCCGACCAAGAGTCTGGTGGTGCAGGGTGCCATGGCAGGAAATCGCCCATCGATCCGATTGTCCTCTTCGCATCCGGTGGTCGACTATGCAAGGCATCCCACGAGTGCATTTCGACCTTGTCAAGGACGACCCGCACGCTTTTAAGACCGAAGGACTTTCTTTGCCGAGGTGCCTGGTCGAGGAGGGCAAGCCGCTCCCGTGTCTCACAACATTTTTAGACGACCCACAAGGACGCCCCGCTCCACGCAGCAGTAAGGGCAAAATCAGCAGCGAAGCGAATCAACGATGGCGTGCCGATCGACAACGATTCGCTCCTTGGCATTACGAAGCAGGTGTCATGATGGCGGACAGTCAAGGCCGCTTCGTGATTCCTCCACCATCGGTGAAGGAGCAATGGCATCACTTGCCACCAGGCTGGACCAGCAAGCTCTCCACGCAGCAGTAAGGGCAAGATCAGCAGCGAAGCGAATCAACGATGGCGTGCCGATCGACAACGATTCGCTCCTTGGCATTACGAAGCAGGTGTCATGATGGCGGACAGTCAAGGCCGCTTCGTGATTCCTCCACCATCGGTGAAGGAGCAATGGCATCACTTGCCACCAGGCTGGACCAGCAAGCTCTCCGAGCACGAGCGCCACAAAGCGCTAGCCAATGGCTGGCACGCTGGAGCCGCACGCCTGATCTTCATCATGGCCATGTTTGCCGCGACGCCCGCAATGGCGGACAAGGAGCTCAACCCGCTAGGGGGAACCGCGCTCGACATAGCAGCTGGCTTGTGGCAAGGTCGCCCGCCACTCCTAGGCCCGGGACCTGGCGACTACGACTCTTTTGACCTCTCCTACCTGCAGGACCCCGCGGAGCACTGGAAGTTGTCACGACACATGCCCCATCCGGACCACCGCGACGCATTCATGGAGCCTGGTTTGCAACAGTGGATTCGCATCTGGGTCCAGATGCGCGCCCATTTGGCAGAACTACGCCTCGCAGTCGTGGAACAGGTCGAAGAGATGGTTGTGGAAATGGAAGACGAGACCAAGTCCTGGTACCAGAGCCTCCGCCCTCACGTACAGAAGGCCTACCGGAGCACTACGGGAGTGTGCACTTTACAGCTGCCCGCGCTTCGCAGGATCTGTGAACTGTTTGGCTGGCAGGACCTTGACATTTTCGACGAGCTCACACAGGGTTTTCGTCTTCTAGGACCTCTAGCTCCGGGACTTGGCTGGAAACGACGCAATGACGACCGCTACGCCAACCCTCTGGACCTCGCGGAGTTCATGGTTAAGAACAAACAGTACGTCGTCGACAATTTTCGTCGATGCCGCGTCGACCCCTGCTGGAAACAGATGGCAGACGAGATAGCCGCCGATGTGTCACTCGGGCGCATGGAAGGTCCGTTCACCAGCCCTCCGGACTGGCCCAAAAGCGCAGTGCCGCTCGCATCGCACGAGCACACAAGCAAGCTGCTCGAGGGCCCACGCGAACACCAGCCGACATGCTTCGCGTTCGCAGTCCACCAGGTCGGGTCCGATGGCCGCCCCAAAGTACGCCGCGCCGAGGACTGGAGACGCTCCTTCGCTAACGTCACGGTCGCAGCGGAGGACTCCCCGCCGTACCACGACGTCAACTCCTACGTGCAGCTGGTTCGCGCCATCAAGGAGATCGACCCGCAGGCCGAGATCCTCATATGGGGCCTTGATCACGAGTCGGCCTACAGACAGCTCCCACCCGTCGCACACCTACGTGGTTCTCGCGACGCCCGAAGGAGTGACTCTCTGGCGCCACACAGTCCTAATGTTTGGGTCGGTGGCGAGCGTATGGTCCTATTGTAGAATAGCGGACCTCATGGGCTGGTTATGCCGCGCATGCATTTTCACGCCCGCGCTACACTTTGTCGATGATTTCGGCAGCGCAGAGGTCACCACGCTCGCCAACTCCTCCTTCGATGCATCGCGACGACTCTGCAAAGCCTTGGGTTTTTCTTTTAAGCAGTCTAAGGAACAACCGCCGGCCCCGCGACAGGTCATCCAAGGTGTCGACATTCTCGTGTCCCACGAGTCCGTCACAGTGCATGGCACAGAAGAGCGACGACAGAGGCTCGACGAGGCGCTCGCGGACGTGCTCACCCAGGACCGCTTGAGACCCCACGAAGCAGCCAGCCTCGCGGGGAAACTCCAGTTTTACTGTCAGTCACTTCAAGGTCGCTCGCACGCTGCAGCTCTTCGGCCCCTGTTTCGCAGAGCTCGACTCACAGGTGCTGGTCGTCATCATCGCGATTGGAGACTCGATGGACAGATTCGCCATGGGATCGGACTGCTGCGGTGGAGCTTGCGGCACGCAACGCCTAAGGTTTTTCCTTTCGACAAAGAGGCGCACTCGGTTCTCTACGCCGACGCGTTCTTCAACCTCTTCGACAAGGACTGGAAACCATCCGACGAGGACATTCCCAACTGGGGAAGGACACCTCCGGAGACGCTCCGCAACGGATGGGGCTTCGTGGTGACTGTTCAGAGACAGACCTACTTCGCTCACGGCAGGGTACCGTACTGGTTCGTGCGAGCATTCACAAGTCGACGGGCATACATCTACATGCTAGAGATCGTGGCTCAGATCTTGCCTCTGTTCGCCATGGAGGACCAGCTCTCTTCGTGGACAACGAACCCGCACGCCACGCTCTCACCCGAGGCTTTGGCAAGGATGAGTCGATCAACTGCTTGCTACAACATGCATGGCGCTTCTTGGAAGAACATTCCTTTCGCCCAGCATGGCAGCGTGTTACGTCGTCAGCCAACGTCAGCGACTCCGTCAGCCGCGGTGATCTTCGCCACGCTCGAGCCGAAGGTTGGATCGAACTACAGAGAGATTGGGACAGTCTTTTCGAAGAACTTCTGACGGGCTCTGAGCGGTTTAGGGCTACCGGTGTGCTTTGATGGTGCAGGCGGCACACCTATGGTGATACGCAACGATTCGCTCCGATCGATGTCTGAGATGTTTCGATCTGGAATGCGATTTCGTTTGCACTTCGCCGCCTGCCGCTACGCCTCCAAAAGTGTTTCAGTCTTGCGTGATAGCGAGATGTCGTGTAGTGCACGTGTGCACGGAGTGACATGTACGAGCGGCAACAGCAGACAACCGCAGCTGTTGCCCGCTCGAGGTTCTTTCAAGCTTTTCAGCCCGCCCACACCACCCTGTATTTATTCTTACATATTGGAGTGGTGGGGTGATACGCAACGATTCGCTCCGATCGATGTCTGAGATGTTTCGATCTGGAATGCGATTTCGTTTGCACTTCGCCGCCTGCCGCTACGCCTCCAAAAGTGTTTCAGTCTTGCGTGATAGCGAGATGTCTCCGAAGAGCGACGCTGACTCGTGCGAGCTTCCACCAATCGCAATGTAAACATGGAATTGAGGCTAGTGTTCGCGCACATTGTGCGCCAAGGAACCATGCTTGCAGAAGTCATCTGTATGGCACGTTTCCAACGAACCCATGTCGAATCCAGTTTTCGCTGCAGGTTGCCCGCCTTTATCCACCGGTCAGCTCAGTCCATCATGTGGCCACGGTTCTTTGGAAGCATGCTTGCTTGTGAAATGTTGTGTATGTGGCTACCTCGCAGATATGGAGACGTCATGTGCCGAGGAACCATTCTCCATTACCCTTCAAGGCCTGCGCAACCCATTGTTGCATGAATGAAAGGATTAACCATATTCTGATCATATTCTGCTGCAGCACAGTTTGAAGGTACCGCAGTCGACTTTCCCGCTGGCACGCGGATCTTGGTTCCAATGCACCTCGCATACATGCTTGACGAGGGGATGAACAGCATCTTTTGGCAACTCACTGAAGTTCTTTCGGATGCTAATTTGCTGGCTGTCGTTGTTCAAGGAACATTGCCATGACGGACAAGGAGCCAAGAAGCATGCCATTGTACAGTATTGCAGCGTTGAGGCAAAACACTGCATGTTAAGCTGGCTGCTTTCCGCAGGCAGCAATTGTGACGTTGCTTGAGATTTAAGATTGGCCTGTTTGTCTTTTGGCATCGTCGGCATCGTCTCACGCGCACACACACACACCCTCACACACCCACACCCACACCCACACCCACGCCCACGCCCACGCCCACGCCCTCACGCCCACGCCCTCACGCCCACGCCCTCATGCCCACGCCCTCACGCCCTCACGCCCACGCCCTCACGCCCTCACGCCCTCACGCCCTCACGCCCTCACGCCCTCACGCCCTCACGCCCTCACGCCCTCACGCCCACGCACACTACACACTACACACTACACACTACACACTACACACTATACACACTACACACTACACACTACACACTACACACTACACTACACTACACTACGCAACACACTACACTACACAACACACTACACAACACACTACACTACACACTACACTACACTACACTACACTACACTACACTACACTACACTACACTACACTACACCTACACACTGCACTACACTACACTACACTACACTAAACTACACTCCACTGCACTAACACTAACACTAACACTAACACTAACACTACCACTGCCTTTGCCACTACCACTACCACTACCACTAACCACTACCACTAACACTAACACTAACACTAACACTAACGCTAACACTAACACTAACACTAACACTAACACTAACACTGACACTGACACTGACGCTGACACTAACACTAACACTAACACTAACACTAACACTAACACACTCACTCACTCACTCACTCACACACACACACACACACTCACACACTCACACACCCACCCACCCACCCACCCACCCACCCACGCACCCACCCCCCACCCCACAAACACCCACACACCCACGCACCCACACCCACCCACCCCCACACACCCACACACACCCACACCCCCACACACACCCCCGCGCGTGCGCGCGCGTGCGGCGATTATCGCTGTCGCTCAGGGCTGGAATCTGCATGCACTGCATGCCGGTCCAGCACTGCCAATGCCGAGCATTTGTCAGGTCGAAGTTGTTGAGCGTCGGCTTGACCTACATCCACATAAAGAATCCCTGAACCTCGACTCAGTAAAAACTGATGCCTCGTCCTTCAAATCCATCCCAACAGAAACTGGATGCTCATGCAATACCGGTTAATAAGTTCTTATCGTCGTACAGTCTCAGCCTATCCAGCCTTCGAGCTCGCCGAAGCTCGGAAGCTGGTCCAGAGTCTTGGACATACCTGGACTCTAGACGCTTCACCCCAGCAAAACCCGCGACAACCAATCAACGGTGGACTTTGCGGATAGATCTGATTGTCTCGGTTTGCCATGCTTGGTCCGACGAGCGTTTTGATGGACACAGTAGCCCCTTCAAGCTGCGTTGCAGGAAGTTTGGGGCGTGGATGCCTTTGAGTTCAATCCCAGCAGACCGGGGCTGCAGGCGTACAGACCGCACTGAGCTACAGCACCCGGAGTGTGTTCGACTACGACTCCGCAAACGCAGGAGCGGAATATGGTCTTCGCAAACGTCGGGGCGGCAGGCAGTCGAGTTTGCCCAGGCGCCGTGGCTTGGGGCAAGAATCGGCCAGCCTTCCAGAGATGAAGTCGGCAGGAGCTGGAATTGCCATTGACACCTGTGTAAAAATTCTCCAAGCCGTGGCCTCAACTGCCAGTCCAGAATGTTTCGCAGTGCCATGCAGTGTCGGGATGAGCAAAGTTAAGCAGTCCAGGCCATGTCAGGATGCGATGCCTGATGCAAGTCCAAGGTGCTTGGTGAAGTTCGCCGCAGTCATAGACACAACTCTTGATAATCACCATGTCTCGTGAGGCCAAGCCTCCAGACGTTCATGTTTAGAGTCGGATTCAGCGCGGATCGACCATTGCCTTGGCCTGCAACGATGTTGGATGGCCATGAGCAATAAATGGACAGCGGAGCATCTTTGGCTACACTGTACATCACGGATAATGGACTTTTCATAGACTGGCCTTGGTCTTTAGGCCCATTGCCAGTACATTCTCTTTTCAAAAAGCTGCATAAAGTCACACAGCCGGGGAGCCGTTGGTGGGATTTGCATAGTTTGCCTTGTGACGGCAATGCGGTTCTGCAAATTTCTCTTGGCTCGCAGCTGACGGTAGAGAAGGCCAAAGGGATTCCGGCGTTGGGGCAGCCGCCTCGGAGAACTTCCAATGACATGCCGAAGTCAAGCAGTGAGAAGGGTGCAGGAGAGCACGCGGTGTGGTGGGTGCTAGCTGCCGCGCTTGTGGCTGCTACATTGCTACATGCAAAAATCTGTTGCGGCATCAGTTCACAACACGCTGCCGTAGATTTCAGCCAAGCAGAGTGACAAGGGAACCACTGTCAACTCTTGAGATAGCTGAGAACCTAGAGACCCGAATCTCGGCAGTCTGACTTATCCCAGCAGGCCTTCGTACTTGTGCACCTTGGCAAGATGTGAGCGGAGGCTCATCCCCTCTGTGCAAGGTCATGGCCTTCACTGCCAGACGAGTTGCTCGTTCGCTGGGAGGCCTCGGTCATCCTCGTCCAGTTGCAACTTTGCAAGTGAAATGTCTGTCTGATCTCACCGGGCGCTGCTAGCTGTCCTGTCACCACCCAGCAGAAACTCAACATGATCGTGCTGAATTACTTCATCGCCTAGCACAGGTGTCGCAGCTTTGGGCAGTGCTGCCTTCGTTGCTCGGTCTGTGCCAGCGCAGTGCACGGTGCTTGGACTGACGGAGCCTGCTGTGTCCCGTTGCAAGCAGTCTTGTTGCCCATTTTCCTCGCGAAGAGTGTGCCAGTCTTGCGGGTCATGTTGTGCCCGGCTTGAGCCAGTGGAAGATCATCCAAGCATATCCAAGCATGTGACATCCTGTTGTGATTGCTCTTGCAGGTGACGACAAGGATCCTCCGCATCCCCCGTTCTCAGCTTAGTCTTCCTGGAATGGAAACTTCTGAGGATATGAAGTTGCAAGTGCGGTTTCCTTTCACCGAGGCGATACCCATTCTGGATCAAATCAATATTCCATGCCCATGAGATCCCAAGCGTTCGCAGGGGCTCCCAGTGGAGCCAACTTTGCAGCACAGCCGCGTGTTGGAGCAAGCGCCCAAATGTGAAGACTGCGAATCATATATCACCTTGAATCGCAGAGCAGGTCAAGTGCATTAAGTCGTTGGGATTGCGCAAGCCCCGCATCCTGTTGTCTTCTAATTCTAATTTCATGACGTGGGGTGAGTTGCATACTCCTGGTTCGTGATCAGGCCGGGGCTATGAGGTGTATCGACAGGTGGCCTCTGTGGGCTTGAAGCGCTTTGCAGCCAAGTCCGGACAAGAACGCTCAATCTTGAAGAGGTTTGCGCAACTTGTCACTCGATGAAGCAGCCTTCAACTTACTGACGGGAAGAATGTGACCATGCTGAGTCCATGCTGCAAACCGATACCCTTGACCCAGGCTTCACTTCAGACACTTGGTGAACTTTGTTCTTCCAGAGAAGCGTATGAAGGAGCGACCGTTGGGACGTGAGCAAGCGGGAGGGGTTAAATGTGGCGCCAGGCACTTGCACGGATCGTTATTGCCGCCTGCCATCCCGTTCGAGGCAACAGGCAACAGACAGAAGCAGGCGTAAAATGGCCCATCTGGCGGCCTAAGGCCTGCGGCTAAGGCTTACAACTTAGGGGTTGGGGGGAGCGAGGAGGGACGGGAGGGCAGACAGCAACGACACGACTTGCAAACCAGTGAACACCTTTCGACGGCTTCCCGCCTCCATTCGCCAAAAGTGAGATCCCAAATCGCGTCTTTTCCGGCAGGACAGCACCCACGCTTGGTGGCCTGCCCCAGCCTGTGGTGACAGAAAGATAGCGCACGCCGTCGTGCTGGAAACCCCCCTCCTGTGGAGAAAGCCATCCAGAGCAAGGGGGAATGCGAACTCAATCGGAAAAGTTACGAACTGGCGCTGCTTCAGCAGGTCACATGAAATCAGGCTCCGAAATGGCCGAAGATGCCGAGACGGTCGGTCCCAGCAAAGGTCATGACGGGGGCCTGCTTCTGTCACGGTGCGCGTCCCGACCCATTGGACACCAGTGACTAGTGGATCCCGCAACCCACGATCTTAAGGGTGTAGAAGGGCAGTCCGATCGCACTCCGGTTCACTTTCGGGACCGTGACAAAAACGTGACCTGCACGACCATTGTCGCAAGCCACACTGCAAGACCTCGCAAGGTCCCCAGCGAAGATGCCGGCGGCGACGCATTCATGGAGCGGAACCGAAAACAATCGCACCAAAAACAGAAAATAAATCACGAGAGACCGTGCATACATCTCTACTACTTGTCTTTGCCTCAAGGTGGCAGAAAAGGTGTGTAGCTGATCGCCCAAGAATCCGGCACGTTCTTCGAGCTGACGACAACGAGTCGCGTGCCTTGTGTGCCAAATCGGCGAGGGCGGTCAGGCCGCCGCGAAGTTTCTCCGGAGAAGTCTCCGACAACACCACTTCGTGCGACCATAATTGGGGGCATTGGGCACTTCAGGACCCAAGTGCCTCTTGCAAGATGACCTCTTCCGGATGCTCGAGGTGGTCCAAAAAGTTACAAGAGATCCGACCGCATCAAGCAGAAACTTTAACATGTGATGCCGTGGGTTGGGTGTCTTCATTTTTTAATGCGGGGGGCTTCACATTGCTCAGCGGCCTCAGGCGCTGATAATGCGGATGTTACGGAGAGGCAGTGTGGATAATTGGGACAAGTGATTCACAGAAGTCGGTTGATGAAACGCCCCATCTATCCAACTTCCGATGCAGTGTCTCAATTCTGAGTCTGGCCAGCTGCCAGCTCCGGATCCGATGCACCACCTGTCTGGCAAGAATTATACATGAACATGCTTATTTATGGTATGTCTCCTAATTATCGGTCTGGTGGGTAGGAATTAGGAGATCAGTTTCGCGATCGTTGGAACAGACTTGATCTATTTTCTCCGTGGCCATTTTGGCGATAGCCGATCGGGCCATACCGAAAAATTCGGCGTGGGAGGTGGAAGTGAATAGGCTCGCTCGATCGCAGCCATGTCGTTCCCTCCCGCTGGCTTTCATCAAGGTCGGCAGATGGCGGCTCCGATGGCCCCACAGTTCGGGTTGCCTCGCCGGCTTGGTCAGCCTGAGAATCCGGGCAACTGGGGACACTACGTTCCAGGCGAGGCAGAGGCTCCCGAGAATCCCGCGGCTCCAGCTGCCGCATCCGGCGATTGGGGCTCTGGAGGCTGGGGTCGCGACGATCGTCGTGGACGTCGTGACCGCGGGGCTCCTGCTGCCCACAACCCCTTCGCCGTTCAGCGGCCTGAGTTCGTTCGCCAGGTCGTGGTCGAGGAAGAGGACGAGACCCAGAACTCGCTCCTCGTCATCGACAACCGCGACGACCGGGTGATCTCCCCGTTCCAGAACTGGCTGGCCGAGGAGATCATCTCGAATGCCGCCAGCTCGATCAATGTGCTGACGGAGCGGGACTCGGTCATGCCCCCGAACTCGGGCTACCACTGTTCGCTGTTCGCGAACTATACGCTCGATGGCATCAAGGCCGTTCTGCTCTTTTCGATGTCTTCGAAAACAGGGGGACCATGTGCTCAGTGGGACTCCTACGCGAGTCGGGCGCTATCGCACCCGGCTTTCCAGCCCTTCACTTGGCCGGTGATGTTCGACACCTCGGCCACCTATGTGGATGTGAAGGTCTTCAATGGAAACGAGGTCCTATTCCATTGGGTCTTCAGGGGCTACCGCTCGGACTCGGATCTTTCTGTCCAGCAGCAGTTCTGCGACGAGGTGTTGATCCGGTCAGCCAACGAAGGATGGTTCCGACCCTCGATCGTCATCTCGGTCTTCGTTGGATGGAAGGTCTCCGTGACCTCGTTCGAGGTTGGAGCCCGAGTCTACACGATCGGCCCGAGAGGAGCAGTGATGGCGAGCGACCATGCCATGAGCACCTGTGAGCTCAGGGTGACGGAACGCTCGTCCCGAGAAGGCTATGGGAACGACGCCGATCGTGTTGAGTTTCGGTTCCGGGACGCCAACAACCGGATCGATCTCAAGTGCGGGAGGACTTCGGTGCCTGGCACGTGGCTCACAGTCAGCCACATCTCGGGCCCCGCTCTGATCAGCACGATCCAGGCCTGTCGGACCCAGCGTGCTCGCGTGGAAGGTCCAGACCACATCCAGCAGTTCGCGCAGCTGTCTGCGGTGATCGCCCCCTGGTACCACAGTGCGTTCGCCCACGAACAGGTGCAAGTGGGAACTGCGACAGACGAGTTCCCGATGGATCATGGGAACTTCCACGTACGGGCTAGATCTAAGCTCAGGGTCTGCCCACTGGAGTTCGTCCGGCAGGAGGCGCTCGCCCACCGGTCGCACGATGAGAACAACGCCGTTCGAGCTCGGAACGGCCCCCCGGCTCTCATGGAAGAGGCGGCTCGGCAGGCGGTTCAGCAGCTGGGCTCCTCGGTCACTTCGGCGCTCACCAACATGCCCACCTCGGCTCAGCAGGTGTTCGACCAGAGGGTGAGCACTGTTCCGGTGCCGGAGGAGGGCCAGCTCGGCCAGGAGCAGATCGCCGAGGAGGTCGTCACCGATGCCCGCGATCGCATGAGGGCCGACATGCGATTCTCGCGCACGTCGGCTGCGATCACGCCTCAGGTTTTCACCGACGTGCTCCAGCACCGTGAGCAGGCGGAGTACGAGCGGATCAGCACGGTCAGGGTGGAGGAGACGGGCCAAGAGATCACGGCTTCCCCCTCCTCTACGACCACGGTGCCGAAGGCGTTCGCCCCGGCCTACCCGCCAGCCAGATCGTCAACGGGGCCCTACACGATGGACAATACAGACTAGTTGTCGATCGAAGCCTAGGTGATGGTCGGTTTTTGTGCACGCTCCTAAGAGAGTGGTGCGCCGCGCGACCGAAGCCTCCTGGCGGATCAGCCGGGCTCTTCCGCGGAACAAACATGCCGAGCGATCCTCTCGGCGCGCTAGATCCCAGCGCATGTTCTGCCGGAAGTGAGATTGATCAATACCTGTCTCAGGCACGGCGCTCGGTTACCATTAGCAGGCACGTGCGATCGTTCGTGCAGCTGTTCAGGCCCAGCATGGATAGGTCCGTTCGGAAGATCCTATCCCTCCCCCTGTTCGGGGATGAATTTTGCCAATGGTTGGTGGATCTTCGGATGGCTCAGTTCGAGAAGCTCACGGCTGTTTCGGACGGGACGATCGCTGAGTGTGTGCAAGCATTCATTGATCTTGTCCCTGCCCTCGAGGAACTCCACACGCCAGATCGGCGGAAGAACGAGGAGGAGCTCGGCAGGTGGGTTCCGTCGATCGAGCTGTTGTTTGTGCTGGTTCGTAGCACGGCAGCAGCGGGCTGGGCTGATCTGGCCACTGATCTGGGATTCGGCTTGGCTGAAGCTCCGGTCGTCTTCGGGCGATCGCCACTGAAGTCGAAGGGGACTGGCAAGGAGCCTCCTATGCCATTGCCGCTCGCCAAGAGGCCGCGGGCGATCGAGCCGAGGCCTGAAGATCCGCAGGCATCGCTCAAAACCCGTGAGCTCGGCGAGGCCCGAAAGTGGGGCATGAGGCTGAAAGCGATCGTGGAGAGGTGCGGCGAGCACGCCGCGATCGCGGGCAACCCGAAGCCGGGATCACCCCTGTCCCAAGATGAGATGAATGCATTGAGGTTGATCGTCTTCGAGAGTGGCGGTTTCCGCACTATCCAGCAGTGCGTTCGTCACTGGGAGAGGATTGAGACTTGGGCGAGGTCGCAGAACCTAGCGGTGATCCCGCTGACTACCGACGTGCTCGTCAAGTACCTCTTAGATCTCTCCGACCGAGGTTGCGGCCCCACCGTGATACCTTCGGTACGTGGGGCGGTCAAACGGATCTGCAAGCGGATCGGCTTGACGTTGCCCGACCTCCTCGATCCCTTGCAGAAGAAGGTCTATGGCGATCGCGGGAAAGAGACGAGGGAAGCGGTTCCCATCCCTTTGATCTTGGTGGCGGCGCTCGAGCGGTTCGTGTGCGCTCGTTTTAAGTCGAGCCAATTCCCCATGGCGTTCTTCGCATGGTGGGTTCTCGTGATGATCTACTCGTCCCTCAGGTTCGACGACGCGCTCCACGTCGTGCCCGAGGCGCTCGCCCTGAAGGACGGGGCTCTCTATGGGGTGGTTTGGCAGACTATAAGGTCGAGCGACAAAAGAAGGGGACGCGGTTCGCGGCTGCCAGAGTCTCCGTCTCCGGATCCGACTGGATGGAAGACGGATGGCACGCAGCTGCGTTCGAAATGGACGATCGCGACTACTTCATGAAAGAGCTCGAATCGGCTGAGCGGTTCGCCGATCGGCCTGCCAGCTACCAACGGAGCATCCTGTGGCTGCGGTACGTGCTCACTACTGCAGCTTCGGACGATCTGAAGCGCGGGCACATCTCGCCCGAGCGGCTCAAGGAGCTCCTGAAGATCGTGCCGGAGATCCCCTGGCACTCCTGCCGGGTCACGCTGCTCTCGGCGGCGGTCCAGGCGCAGGAGCCCGATAAAGAGATCGGGCTCCAAGCGAACTGGAAGGATCCAAGCCAGCTGGTCCTGAAGTACGCTCGGAGCCGCAAAGAGATCTCGATCGAGATGGTCAATCTGAGTCTTAAATATCATGCCATGTATATAGATGGTACGGGCACGGAGCGAACGCTCTGCGGCCGGTACGCGATCACCGAGTGCGAGGATCTCGGCGAGATTCCGCCGAGTACTCAGATGTGCTCGTTGTGTTCCGGTAAGATCTTTACGGAGCCGTGAACACAGCTGTTCGCAGTCACGATGGCCACTCGAGCTGAGCCTCTCCCTGACCGTAGCTTTTCTTTTCAGACAGCTCGTTAGGCAGCCATGGTCGATCGCACCGCATACGCGAATGAGGCGGCGACCCCGAAGCTGAACCTGCGCCAGATCTTCGGGAGACAGGGGCTAGATCCAGCCCTCTGCAGGCTCTCGGCCGACAAAGGTCTCCTCACAGTCGAGATGTTCGCAATGCTGGGGCAGGATCTCACCTCGGCGAAGGCGACAATCCGTCGGTTGTGGCAAGATGACTTGACCCCGCTCGGGGCTGATGCGGGCGGCAGCACAGGAGCTCTCCGTGATGTCCTTGGCGGCGGTGTGGCAAGCTGCTCAAGCGCTGCAAACGCAATACGCCTCTCGGCGAGCTCGTATGGAGGAAGACCCGAACAAGATCCCGGAGCTCTCCCAGGAGGACCACGCGGAGTTTCGCGATCGCTTCGTGAGGGTTCACCCCGACGTCATCCTGATCGACGCCAAAGAGCCGCATAAGAAGTTCGTCGAACGGCTGTCCCGTGATTTCCTGATCCATGGGATAGTTCCATTCTACGAGCCGGCCGAGATCAGGACCCGATCGGATGTGATAGTGGTCAAGTCTGGACTTTCTCGGAACGCCGAAGATCTCCTGTCCATCTCTAAGGCTGATCAACCCGAGCCGGTCACCGATGTCACGACTCTGTTCAACCGTCTGCATGCTTTCTTCATGGCGCTCGAATACCTCAACATTTGCGCGTTCTCACGCACCGAGGGCCCGCTGAAGTACTTGCAGGAATTGGAGCAGTTCCGCTCGGAATGTCCCGGCTTGCCATTCCTCATGGCGGCGGACCGAGCTATCCGGAAGAAGATCTTTCGCCTGCTGTCTGAACAGAGAGCGACGTACATCTCGTTCTCGCAGGCCCTGGTCGAGGTGCTCACCAACCACAAATATTTGTGGAACGATGCTCGCACTTCAGCGACTCTCTCGAAGATGGAACAGAACCGCCAGCAGCTCGCGAATAACCCTGATCAGGTCAAGGAGGATGAAGTTCCTCCTCCTCCCCACACCCCGTTCAAAAGGCCTCGGGGCGGAGGGAAGAAGAAGAAGCGACTGCAGACTCCTTCGAAGGACGATCCGCCGAAGAAGGTCGTTAAGGAAGATCCCAACAAGAAGCTCAAGCGGGACAATCGGATCCCAGAGAAGGAGTGGAAGCTCATCGCCGATGCGGCCAAGAAGGTGCAGGGCGCTCGCCGGTGCCACTACTTCAACTCCTCGCTCGGTTGCGTGTCCGGCGACAACTGTCGTTTCAAGCACCTGTGCATGGTCTGTGGGGAGCCGCATGCCATGATCAGCAACCACTGATCGGTTCCCAGCGAATCTGATAGTGCTCCTCACCTTACCTTGTCCGGCGCGCGTGGGGGCTGTGATCTGGAATCCCGCGCACAAGATCTCCTGAGAAAGCGAGCTCCGCTTCTGCGTGAGGAGATCCTCGACTTGGCTACAGAGCTCCCTGTTCAGGGTCAGCATAAGGCTGCCGACGAACGAGGCGGGGCTTTCTTCGCGGGAGCCTATCGCCACGGAGGCATTACAAGACTGCGATCGTCCTGTCACTCATGGCCGTGGTCGATCAAGGCGATTACCACGTACATCGCTCAACAGGCTCCTGAGGCGCTCTTCACGTCGTTCGCCGTCCTCTACGATCAGGAGGCCGAACCTCACCGTGACTCGGGCAATGAGCCGATCCCGAACATTGTCTTCAAGCTCGGGTCGTTTGAAGGAGGCGGGCTCTGGATCGAAGACCCGCTCGGGCCCGATGTAAGAGAAATCGAGGGACGCTCCATCCCCGGTTTCCTCACCGACTTCGTCGACAATAAGATCCTCTTCAACGCTAAGGAAGCTCTGCGCGCGACCCTGCCCTGGATCGGAACTCGGGTGGTCCTCGCCGTGTACTCGGTGCAGGGGGTCGATCGGATCCCTGCCGACGAGTTCGAACAACTCCTTCAGTTGGGCTTCCAGCCGGCGCCGGTGAACACAGGTGATCACGTGGATCGGTCCTGGCAAACTCTCACTTTTGCGCTCGAGACCCCGGACTCCGATCGGAAGCGGCCCCATGGCGCCCCGGTCAAAGCCGCGGAACATCGTCAACGATCGGCCGGCAAGAAGGCCGTCGCCGCGGGTTACCAGATGAAGAAGTCTGTCGTGGCTCCGCTGATCGGCACGGAGATGCACCCGGGTGAAGCGATCGCTTTCGCCTTGGAAGCTACGCACCCGTTCACAAAGGACGCGGATATCGACCCAGACCTCCTTGATGTTCTGGAGCAAATTGTTCGTGATCCTGCTCAAGTGCGCGATCGTCGAGCCTCTCTTCTGCAGCATTGGGAACAGCGAGCTCAAGATTTGCTCCCGTCCTCTGACTCCTTGCTCAAGCAGATACCAGATCGGCATCTGCGCCGTCTTCTTCGCGGCGGCCCAGACGGTCGTCCACTGGAAATGGGTCAGTTTTTCCACGTCGCCCTTTGGCGGGAGCTCATGAATGAGGCCAAATGCAGTGACACTGACCTAGTAGATCAGATCATGGCGGGCATGCCGATCGTCGGCGATATTGCCTCCTCCCACCGATGGAAGCCCGATCGCAAACCTCATGCGGAGCATCTCTCGGTTGATGCCCTTCGCTCGAGGGCCTGGGAATTTCGATCGAAGGTGTTAGGCGCGATTCGGAAATCTCCGATCACCGAGCACTCTCCCAAGGTCTGGGAAGGGACCATGGAAGATGTTCGAGAAGGGTCGGCGATCGGTCCCTTCTTCGACGAGGCCGAAGTCTCGGAGTTCGTCGGCGATGATCGTTGGATCCCTACTCAGCGCTTTGAAGTGGTTCAAAAGAACAAAGTCAGGGGAGTTGACAGTGCTACCTCAAATGGGATCAACATGGCGACGATCGTCACCGAGAAACTCGAACTCCCCTCGACGGACGCGAACGTGGCGGTGATCAAGTGGCTGCGCTCGCGGCTGCCGAAGTCCCCGCTACGTGGTTGGGTCCTGGACGAGCGGCGAGCCTATCGGCAGGTGCCGATCTCTCCGGCCCATCGCAAGTGGAGTGTGGTCGCTCTGAAGGATCCGGCCACGGGAAAGGTGGCGTTCTTCGTGATGGTCGGCCACTCCTTCGGCTTGGTCTCGGCCGTCTATAACTACAACCGCCGCTCGGCTGCGATTACCGACATTCTAAGGCGCGTGTTCATCGTGGCCGGCTTCAACTTCTATGACGACAAGTACGGCTTCGAGCCGGAGGCCACGGCAGATAGTGCGTTCGCGCTGGCCGAGAAAGTCCATTGGTGGCTCGGGGCCCGGTTCGATCAGCAGAAGCTCCAGCTCTGCTCGGATCCCACGATCCTGGGCGTGACCTATGACCTCGATCAGTACTTGCTCAAGATCAAGAAGTCCAGGAAGCAGGAGCTCTTCGACGAGATCTCGTCGATCCTGGAACACGAAGAGATGTCTCCCGGCCAAGCCGGGAAGCTCAGAGGAAAGCTGATGTTCGGCGCTTCGCAGCTCTGGGGGAAGATCGGCCGAGCCTTCCTGAGATCTCTGTCGGAGAGGCAATACTCCCGGAAGACGGTCAGTACGAGCCTATCGCCTGCTCTCCTCTACTCCCTCTACAAGTGGCGGACGCTCGTGATGCATGGGCCTCCGAGGCCTATCCCCAGTTCGGGGCCGCGGAAGTCCGACGTGGTGATCTTCACGGATGGATCGGCGCCGAGCTCGAACCCCAAGGATCCCTCTTCTGAGATGATTGGAGGAGTGATGTTCACTAGGGACGATCAGCCTAGGCAATTCGCCTCGGGGGTGTCACGGCAGATCATGTCGAGGTGGTTCCCCCGGAAAACCCAAATTTGCATGATCGAACTTTTGGCCGCGGTCGCTGCGATACAGACTTTCAGGGAAGAGATCCGTGGAAAGCTGGTCCTCCTCTTTATCGATTCCGAGCCTGTAGAGGCAGCTTTGATCAAAGGCTACTCTGCAAAAGAGGACGTCTGCGAGCTCGTAGGAATTTTCTGGGAGCTTGTTCTGGAGCTTAGGTGCTCTGTTTATATCGATCGGGTACCGACCGATTCGAACCCGGCGGATAATCCCTCTCGTGGTGATGTCGCTACAGGTCTGATGTGTGGTTGGATCACGGTCCTCTCGGACTTTCCGAAAGGAGTTTGAGGGCCTGGGAATATCGCTTGTCTGATGTGTCCGATCGGATGATGTTGCGGTCTGTGGCGAATGCCATGGCGCACCCCTCGGCGATCGGGGGTCCGATCGGACTTGTGAAGATCAAGTGAAATTTTGATGATCCGACTGTGGCCGACTCCCACGTTGCGGTCGCATGAAAAAGGTGCGATCGCCGATAGTCTGTTCAGTGAGGGCACCGAACGTCTGCGATCGTAGTAACTGGTCTCCTAATTATCGGTCTGGTGGGTAGGAATTAGGAGATCAGTTTCGCGATCGTTGGAACAGACTTGATCTATTTTCTCCGTGGCCATTTTGGCGATAGCCGATCGGGCCATACCGAAAAATCCCACCCTCTCCACCCTATCTGTTCTTTTCGGTATGCGGGATCCTCGCAACGACGTTGGCCTTCAAGCGCTCGCTTTCGGCGACACAGATCAGCTCTGCCGTCCCTGCGTGGATTGCGGCCTGTTCACCGGCTGCTTCTGCGACGGGGACGGCCAAGACGAATGTTACGCAGCCGTTCGAGTCCCCCGCGAAGAGTGGGCTCCCAACCAGCGCACTCCTTTGTGCACGGCTTGCGATCGTCGCCTGGATATGTGTCATTTCTGCCGAAAGACCCCCTGGGTCCCGCCGCCGGCTCATCGTGATCGCGATCGTCACCAGCCGGCCGGCTACGATCACGGGGCAGATCCTCCCCTCAACTGGGATCAAGTGATGGGCGTGCCCTCTGTTCAGCGGCCGGTGCCCAAAGCGCCCCCGGCCAAAGCTCATCGCAACAGAGGCATGGATCAGCCGGTCTACTATGTGGATCCCAAGGCTGGTCCTCCACGCCAAGGCCGAGCGGCTCCGAAAGGGCGTTCTCCTTTGTTCGCCGAGCCTGCTCAGTACATAGTTCCAGGGCAGCCCCCCAGATCGCTCGACGCCGTGCCCGCTGACGTTCACATCAGCGGACCGGCTCACTATGTCATCCCGGGGCAGCCCCCGCGGCGGCTGGATCAGCTCCCGCCCGGTACGCAGCTCCCTCCCGGCACCGAGATCATGGTGCCTACGAGGAGCTCGAGTCCGCCGACCAAAGCGCCGCCGACTCCCGCCCAGATCGCGGCGTACCAGGCTTCTCGCGCTACTCCCGCTCGGACGAAAGCCAAAGCTACTCCTGATGCAGCTTTTCGTGCTGTCGAGCGGCAGTTGATCGACTTGCTCGGCGCGGCCCCCCTCGACGACGATCCGATCGAGGAGCCGTCGCCGGAGCCCGATGATCCGATCGAAGACTTTTAATTTTGTTCGCGGGGAATATCGCTTGTCTGATGTGTCCGATCGGATGATGTTGCGGTCTGTGGCGAATGCCATGGCGCACCCCTCGGCGATCGGGGGTCCGATCGGACTTGTGAAGATCAAGTGAAATTTTGATGATCCGACTGTGGCCGACTCCCACGTTGCGGTCGCATGAAAAAGGTGCGATCGCCGATAGTCTGTTCAGTGAGGGCATCGAACGTCTGCGATCGTAGTAACTGGTAACTATATATATATATATATATATATATATATATACATATGACATATGTATTTGTGTATATACATATATATATACACACACACACACACATCTTTTTGTCTTTATGTTTGTATATTTGTGTTCATATTCGTATGTCTATTCATATTCATATTTATATTTGCATGTATAAGTGTGTGTATGTATATATATATATATATATATATACATGTACATCTACTTCTGTGTATTTGCATGCAGTTATACGTCCTTACATCTACCTATACATAATTGACATCCTGTTTTTTGGTCACGCGCTTTGCGGCCCCGGCCCCTCCCTCCTCCATGATCTATGGTCCGGTCCAGGATGCCTTCCCCTGCCCCCTGTGGGGTGGGGTGTGGGGGCCCTCTTGCGTGACTTTTCTTGTCGCGCCAACTGGCATTTTAGCTTCACGGAGGGACACAATGGCTTCACGGCTGAACACACGCACTGAAAGATGACCAAGCTGAAGGCGAACACGCACACATTGCATCATATACGGTCAAGCGTCTGGCGTTCCCGGCTCCCCTGGGCCCACGTGTGCGGAAAGGGGTCGGGGCCGTTGGAGCTGCATCTGGAGGGCGGCCAGGGGAGCCAGACAAGGCCAGCATCGTACGCAAGCCATGACCCCTAAAACGTGGCGCAGTAGCGCATGCTCCTGTTTTCCCCACATCACTGTGTGTGGTTCTTACTTTTCGCCGCCCTCCGCCTTCACTCACTTCCATCACTCACTCCTCCACTCCGTCATTCCCGCAGTTAGCCTACGCACACCATCACGCACACAGCACCGCACAACTCAGCACCGTATAACTCTCTCACACACACCTGTATATAGTACAGTACAACACAGCACACGGCACACAGCCGACATACGCAGCACACACAGGACAACGCAGCACACAGCCGGCGGTGGCTCCGGAAGAATCTAACACGACTAAACGCTCTCATCGAGGGCTCTGTGTGATGCGGCGTGCGCGATACTTTAAGGTCCCAGAGCTTCGGAAGACGAAAGAGAGAGCGAGAGAGAGAGAGAGAGAGAGGCAGAGAGAGCTGGAGCTCGAGCTAGAGCTAATGCTAGTAGAGCTAGAGCTAGTGGAGTCAGAGCTAGTAGAGCTAGAGCTAGTGGAGCTCGAGCTTGAGCTTGTGGAGCTGGAGCCAGTAGAGCCAAAGTTAGTAGAGCTAGAGTTAGTAGAGCTACAGCTAGTAGAGCTCGAGCTGGTAGAGCTAGAGATAGTATAGAGTTAGAGCTAGTATAGAGCTAGAGCTAGAGCTAGACAACACACGCAACACGAACGCATGTGCACGTTCGACAGAGCGGGAACATGCACTATCACCAACATGGCACACACCTAAATACGCAAACACGCGCATTATAACCACTTTCCTCTGAACTCATTTGGTTGTCTGACGGGAGTCATTTTCATGTGGGGTCGGTTATCCGGTCGATTAATTATTTATCTTAACCTGACTCTGAACCCACACCCAATCCAATATCCCGCCTAAATGCAGTCTCTAAGCCGAAAGCAGAACATAAACCGTCAACCCTAACGAACCTACACCCAAAATCCTCCGTAAGCCCGTGTCGACTCGAAGCCTTATAACTTTTAAACCTTACCCACATACCCAAGACTCAAACCCCAAACTGGGCGCCGTAGAACTCCCCGCAGCAGGCTCTTGGACCCTTTCGGGAAAGCATGTGAGGCAACCTTTCTAGAGCCTGCCGAACAACTCGACCGGGGCAACCAAGTTTCCGTCGAGATCCAAGCAGCAGGTTGCAACAGTTGGGTAGCAGGCAAATGGCAAATTGCGATGCTGCAACGCCATCCTGACGACGGGAAGCACAGTAAATGACGTGCAGATTAGTGCTTTCCCTCGCAGCAGGAGATTGCCTCCAGCTACGATGTAGTGGACGGACCAAACGACGAAGGCGGCATCGTTCATGGATCCGGAAGGCTGATAACCAAGAATTTCAGCTTTTGCTGCAAGGGGAAATGTTTACTCGGCCGGGCATCCTTGTGGATGCCTTTCCATCGCCGTATCCAAACGAGGAGGTGGGTCCCGGTGCGGTTTCGACGAAAGTGTTGCTCAGTGCAAGCTGTCAGAAGTAGGCTGCTCGCTATGCCAATGGCGGCGCGAACCCGCCTTGCCCACAGCCAAAGCTTCTGAAAGAGAAGGGCGAACAGCCCAGCCTTCGATCACAGGCCAGATCTCAGCGTTTATACCACGGCCAAACATGAAGGCGGGTGCTGCCGTGATCCGCTGCCAGATCTTCCAGCCTACCGCATCTCCCTGCCATGCAGGCTTGGATTACATTTTCGCCTTGCTTTTGGGTTACAGGGCGCTGCCCTCTGTTGCATGCCTTTTGAGACACGGATGTAGGACTGTCTATGGTTGTTCGTTTCCGACGGTTCCAGCAAGGACCCTCCTGCTGGCATCGACGTGCGCGATGGGTTGTACTACAACGTGCAGCATGTCTGAACTTTCTTCCGCATCCTGCTGACGTTGGCAATTTTCAATGCGCGTGGGCCTCCATGACCCGCTCTCCATGGAGACCAGTTGCAGTCTCGAGACGCCGGATCCAGGGCCAATCGATGTTGCTGTCTTTCACGTTGGGATCCGAGGTACTTCCCCGGAGGCCGACGGATGATTGCTCGATGGATTCAGTGTTTTCCTTTCAATTTTCTTGGGAACCCTAAGTCCTAAGCCCCAAACCCAAGCAGGTTCGAAGCGCGGTCGGTGAGTGTGTCCACGAAGCAACTCAAGAAGGGATTTCGGGCACGACAGCGTGCGCAGGATCTTTGTTGCCGAAGCACCGAGATTATTGTGCGTGTTGAATAGTTTGAGAGTGGCTTGAAGTGAACCTTGCCACGTGAGCCGGGGGGCATACTCTGTGGTCGAAGCCAAGTGTGACATGGGTGTTGATAATAGCATGCCGCGAACCATGCTCGTTACGTGCTTGCATTGACTCTTGCAGCACCGTCGCCCGACAGGCCTCATCGGAATGCCCAGCCCTCTGCACTCAGATGGCCTGGTCGATTACGAGGCGTGGCAGTCGAGCTTTAGATTCTTTCGAAGCTCAATGTGTGGAGGACGGCACCCCATGCACGAAGTCGCAGATGGCCAAGGATGTGCCGGCCCTGGGAATCCCTTAACCGTGCAGGAGGGTCCGGAGGGAGCACCTGACGGCATGATCTACTGATCTGAGCATTTAGGTACGCACGGAGGCATACTGCAAGCAAAGAGCAGAGGAGTGAGGGAAAGGGATGCATTGCCCCGTGCGTAGACGCAGTGTTCCTTAGAGCCTTAGGGACTATCTTTTTCCTGGTACTGTAGTATTTCCTTTCGTGTGATGATCTTTGAGGAGAGGCTTGCTGGCCAGTTGGAGTCCGAATCGCACAAGAATTTATTTGACATGGTTGTGGGTCAAAGCAAGGGGGGAGCCTGCTTCGGAGGAGCAGTAGGCAGGGGCGGCAGAACGAGGCATCGGCTGGGGCGGTCATAGTCAGACCCAAAAGCCGCGCATAGGCTTCATGATCCTCACCACTCACGGTGGCAAGAAGGTCGAAGGCAACATCAGAAACGGCGAACGAGTGCAAGCGACCAGCACCTCTGACGATTTGCCAAGTCACTTTGAGAGGCCCTGCACCTGTGCCAAAGGCGGGCCACAATGAACAGCATCATAGCCACCTGAATCGTGCAAACTCCACACCTCGCAGGTTTCATGCGGCAGCTTTGCGAAGTATCGTTGCAGCGCCAGGGCGCGCACAATGAGCTTTTTCCTCGACCATGCAAAAAGGAGCCAGGAATGAATCATCCAAGCCTCACCCAGAGCTCTGGCACCAAACATGACTTTCTGGCAGAGCAGAGCTCAGGTCGTGAACTTTCTATGCTGGGCTGCAGAACCAGCACACGATGAGCGCAAGCTGATCGGTTTGAAGGCCGAAATGGGATGTAGAGGGCCACTGCGCCGCATGAGAAGGCATGCAGGAGTCACTGGATGTTTCCACTATGTTTCGCATGCGGGTCCATGTGGAGGCCATGTCCGCCTGCTTTGTCGGGACATTCATTGTTGGATTTTGGTACCGCAGTATGTGGATCGGGCAGATGCCTTACGGGATGTGCCGCAATGGCTCTTGCCTCTTGTGCGAGCGCACGTGCTTGCACTCCTTGCATCCACGAGGTTCAAGACCCGGAGAATTGATTTCACGAAGGCCGTCATGTCCGATCCTCACCCAGTGTGGTCGAATCTACACACCATCACGCACATGATGCTTGGCAGATTGGCTGTGATAAGGTGATGATGCCTCCGCGCGTAGAGAGAGGGGGAGAGGGAGAGAGAGGGAGGGAGTCTCATGTGCAGCCGAAGAGCGAGTAAGTCAAGCGATCCCTTCTTCTACACTCACTCGCTTACTTACACCAGTGGAATGTTTGCACTATGCGATGGGGTTTCTCCTTCCCGGGGATGCGTCCAAAGCATTTCTGATGTGATACTTGCCCAGCCTTGCCTAACTGCCCTGCTGGCGACGCTAGTGCGTAGAACCCTTCATGTCTACGATGCCCGCACGGAAGAAAAGTGGGATGGCGGTCGTGAAGCAGCAGTCTTGTGTTGCCTCTCACATGCTCAACACCGATCGCGATGTGGGCTGCTTCGGAGAACAGTCAATTCTGGAGTGTAGCATCGACACATGGATGATCATGGGTGGGAAGCAGGAATCACCTAGAGCAATAGTAGATGTGATAAAACCCTCCACACTGCCACACTGCAGTAGGTTTAGTGCATGCCACCGACTTGTGTTATACACAGCATGCCCAGCACCTGGGGCTTTGAAGAGATATCCCGCCAAGCACTGTTATCCTAGATCCGAGGTTCTCATGCATCAAGTACACAATCAGATCTCAGATGCATGTCAGCTCTTCAGCAAGGGTGGGTAGCTGGGAGCAAGCTGCACAGTCTGCTCCCAGCAATGAGAAAGGACCTGAGCCATGACACTGGCTGAGCCATGGGAGCCAATGGCTCCGTCCGACGGTCGAAAACAGCAATGAGCCACTAAGCCGCAGCGTTGGGGGTCCTGGGTCCGCACCATGTGAGGAGACATCTGCGTGTGTGTGTGTGCATGTGTTGAATTGCCATTGATGACTCCAAGCCATGGCCTCAACTGCCAGTCCAGAATGTTGCGCAGTGCCATGCAGTGTCGGGATGAGCAAAGTTAAGCAGTCCAGGCCATGTCAGGATGCGATGCCTGATGCAAGTCCAAGGTGCTTGGTGAAGTTCGCCGCAGTCATAGACACAACTCTTGATAATCACCATGTCTCGTGAGGCCAAGCCTCCAGACGTTCATGTTTAGAGTCGGATTCAGCGCGGATCGACCATTGCCTTGGCCTGCAACGATGTTGGATGGCCATGAGCAATAAATCGACAGCGGAGCATCTTTGGCTACACTGTACATCACGGATAATGGACTTTTCATAGACTGGCCTTGGTCTTTAGGCCCATTGCCAGTACATTCTCTTTTCAAAAAGCTGCATAAAGTCACACAGCCGGGGAGCCGTTGGTGGGATTTGCATAGTTTGCCTTGTGACGGCAATGCGGTTCTGCAAATTTCTCTTGGCTCGCAGCTGACGGTAGAGAAGGCCAAAGGGATTCCGGCGTTGGGGCAGCCGCCTCGGAGAACTTCCAATGACATGCCGAAGTCAAGCAGTGAGAAGGGTGCAGGAGAGCACGCGGTGTGGTGGGTGCTAGCTGCCGCGCTTGTGGCTGCTACATTGCTACATGCAAAAATCTGTTGCGGCATCAGTTCACAACACGCTGCCGTAGATTTCAGCCAAACAGAGTGACAAGGGAACCACTGTCAACTCTTGCAAAAGCTGGGATAGCTGCCTAGAGACCCGAATCTCGGCAGTCTGACTTATCCCAGCAGGCCTTCGTACTTGTGCACCTTGGCAAGATGTTAGCGGAGGCTCATCCCCTCTGTGCAAGGTCATGGCCTTCACTGCCAGACGAGTTGCTCGTTCGCTGGGAGGCCTCGGTCATCCTCGTCCAGTTGCAACTTTGCAAGTGAAATGTCTCACTGATCTCACCGGGCGCTGCTAGCTGTCCTGTCACCACCCAGCAGAAACTCAACATGATCGTGCTGAATTACTTCATCGCCTAGCGCAGGTGTCGCAGCTTTGGGCAGTGCTGCCTTCGTTGCTCGGTCTGTGCCAGCGCAGTGCACGGTGCTTGGACTGACGGAGCCTGCTGTGTCCCGTTGCAAGCAGTCTTGTTGCCCATTTTCCTCGCGAAGAGTGTGCCAGTCTTGCGGGTAATGTTGTGCCCGGCTTGAGCCAGTGGAAGATCATCCAAGCATATCCAAGCATGTGACATCCTGTTGTGATTGCTCTTGCAGGTGACGACAAGGATCCTCCGCATCCCCCGTTCTCAGCTTAGTCTTCCTGGAATGGAAATTCCCTGAGGCTATGAAGTTGCAAGTGCGGTTTCCTTTCACCAAGGCGATACCCATTCTGGATCAAATCAATATTCCATGCCCATGAGATCCCAAGCGTTCGCAGGGGCTCCCAGTGGAGCCAACTTTGCAGCACATCCGTGTGTTGGAGCAAGCGCCCAAATGCGAAGCCTGCTAATCATATATCACCTTGAATCCCAGAGCAGGTCAAGTGCTTTAAGTCGTTGGGATTGCGCAAGCCCCGCATCCTGTTGTCTTCTAATTCTAGTTCCACGACGTGGGATGAGTTGCATACTCCTGGTTCGTGATCAGGCCGCGGCTACGAGGTGTATCGACAGGTGGCCTCTGCGGGCTTGAAGCGCTTTGCAGCCAAGTCCGGATAAGAACGCTCAATCTTGAAGAGGTTTGCGCAACTTGTCACTCGATGAAGCAGCCTTCAACTTACTGACGGGAAGAATGTGACCATGCTGAGTCCATGCTGCATACCGATAACCTTGACCCAGGCTTCACTTCAGACACTTGGTGAACTTTGTTCTTCCAGAGAAGCGTATGAAGGAGCGACCGTTGGGACGTGAGCAAGCGGGAGGGGGTGCAATGTGGCGCCAAGCACTTGCACGGATCGTTAGTGCCGCCTGCCGTCCCGTTCGAGGCAACAGGCAACAGACAGTGGAACCGGAAACAATCGCACCAAAAATAGAAAACAAATCACGAGAGACCGTGCCTACATCTCTATGTGTCTTTGCCTGAAGGTGGCAGAAAAGGTGTGTAGCTGATCGCCCAAGAACGCTGCACGTTCTTCGAGCTGACGACAAAGAGTCGCGTGCCTTGTGTGCCAAATCGGCGAGGGCGGTCAGGCCGCTGCGTTCTCCCGAGAAATCCCCGACAACACCACTTCGTGCGACCATAATTGGGTGCACACAGGTGCATCGGGGGTCACTGGCAACATCCGCAAACGGCGACCAGAAGACCACTGCGCCCATCTGCGACCCAGTTGGGGTAGATGACTGCATTCTTCAAGGCGGACGTCAGTGCGGCCTGCAACACTTACTTTTTCGGTCTTGGGAATTTGCGGCTGTATGACTGCGACGGGCCACGATCAAGAACAACGCTTTGATCCTCGAACAGGTTCGAAAAGGACACATTGACATGTTGATTTATGACAACATAGCTCAGGATCCGAAGGGCTCGCGAAATGCCGCTCTCAGAGTTTCGGGGATGGTCAAGGTCGGCCGACGGCATCAGCAGAGCGATCAAGGACCTGGATGTGTGACGCTGTGGGTTGAACAGTTGTTTTGGAGGGGTCCTTCTATAACCCGGCTGCCTCAAGCTCATAGAATGCTGGTAGTAGGGGAAGGCGTGGGGGAATGGGGGCACAAAACCTTTTTTCTTCGGTCCCCTTCGGACCTATGCTCTCGTTACGCGGGAAGGTGATTCACGGATTCGCTGCGAAAATACACTTGTTTAAAAGATTTATCCGATTTCCGATACAGGGTCTAAATTGACCGGCTTGCAGATCCGGATGCGATGCTCCGCCTGCCGTCTGGCCCAGGACTGGTTAAGGCATGTTAAGACCATCATCATTCGTCAGCCTTTTGGGAAATGTTCGATTGCACGATTGCGTTTTGAGTCACCTTTGACTGTGACATATGTACATCTATATGTAAATTGATCATGTGATGCCGCATGCGTGTAATGTTGCATAACGAGTACTCAGCTCTTGTTGTTTGCGTGTGTATGTGTGTGTTTGGTGCAGCACAGCCATCGTGCACAAACTCTGAAACACAAAGTAGATTCAGGTTTGGCATCAATCGGTGGGGAAGAGAATGAATGTGCTTGTCAATCCGGGCAAGGCCTTCACGGGGGTTTGATGCAGCGATTCGACTGCTTATGGGGAGCGCCCCTCGGGACAAGAAGCACGTCATTGAATGTAGCGTGGCACTCATCCTCAGCGGGTTGCTCAACAAGCTCGTCGAAATTGCCGCCTGGCGCCGAAATGCGCCGAAGCTTGTTTGCAATCCGCACTTTGTTCCCTCCAAGGGGAGGGTCCTTGTCCACTGCTTGCTGCTGGAACAGTCCATCCGTTAAGTTTTGATCCAGTGGCGTGACCAGATAGAAGAGGGTGAGGCAACCTTTCTAGAGCCTGCCGAACAACTCGACCCTTTCAACCAAGTTTCCGTCGAGATCCAAGCAGCAGGTTGCAACACTTGGGTAGCAGGCAAATGGCAAATTGCGATGCTGCTACGCCATCCTGACGACGGGAAGCACAGTAAATGACGTGCAGATTAGTGCTTTCCCTCGCAGCAGGAGATTGCCTCCAGCTACGATGTAGTGGACGGACCAAACGACGAAGGCGGCATCGTTCATGGATCCGGAAGGCTGACAACCAAGAATTTCAGCTTTTGCTGCAAGGGGAGATGTTTACTCGGCCGGGCATCCTTGTGGATGCCTTTCCATCGCCGTATCCAAACGAGGAGGTGGGCCCCGGTGCGGTTTCGACGAAAGTGTTGCTCAGTGCAAGCTGTCAGAAGTAGGCTGCTCGCTATGCCAATGGCGGCGCGAACCCGCCTTGCCCACAGCCAAAGCTTCTGAAAGAGAAGGGCGAACAGCCGAGCCTTCGATCACAGGCCAGATCTCAGCGTTTATACCACGGCCAAACATGAAGGCGGGTGCTGCCGTGATCCGCTGCCAGATCTTGAAGCCTACCGCATCTCCCTGCCATGCAGGCTTGGATTACATTTTCGCCTTGCTTTTGGGTTACAGGGCGCTGCCCTCTGTTGCATGCCTTTTGAGACACGGATGTAGGACTGTCTATGGTTGTTCGTTTCCGACGGTTCCAGCAAGGACCCTCCTGCTGGCATCGACGTGCGCGATGGGTTGTACTACAACGTGCAGCATGTCTGAACTTTCTTCCGAATCCTGCTGACGTTGGCAATTTTCAATGCGCGTGGGCCTCCATGACCCGCTCTTCATGGAGACCAGTTGCAGTCTCGAGACGCCGGATCCAGGGCCAATCGATGTTGCTGTCTTTCACGTTGGGATCCGAGGTACTTCCCCGGAGGCCGACGGATGATTGCTCGATGGATTCAGTGTTTTCCTTTCAATTTTCTTGGGAACCCTAAGTCCTAAGCCCCAAACCCAAGCAGGTTCGAAGCGCGGTCGGTGAGTGTGTCCACGAAGCAACTCAAGAAGGGATTTCGGGCACGACAGCGTGTTCAGGATCTTTGTTGCCGAAGCACCGAGATTATTGTGCGTGTTGAATAGTTTGAGAGTGGCTTGAAGTGAACCTTGCCACGTGAGCCGGGGTCATATTCTGTGGTCGAAGCCAAGTGTGACATGGGTGTTGATAATAGCATGCCGCGAACCATGCCCGTTGCGTGCTTGCATTGACTCTTGCAGCACCGTCGCCCGACAGGCCTAATCGGAATGCCCAGCCCTCTGCACTCAGATGGCCTGGTCGATTACGAGGCGTGGCAGTCGAGCTTTAGATTCTTTCGAAGCTCAATGTGTGGAGGACGGCACCCCATGCACGAAGTCGCAGATGGCCAAGGATGTGCCGGCCCTGGTTTCGCACCACCACGTGTCCCCGAATCCCTTAACCGTGCAGGAGGGCCGGAGGGAGCACCTGACGGCATGATCTACTGATCTGAGCATTTAGGTACGCACGGAGGCATACTGCAAGCAAAGAGCAGAGGAGTGAGGGAAAGGGATGCATTGCCCCGTGCGTAGACGCAGTGTTCCTTAGAGCCTTAGGGACTGTCTTTTTCCTGGTACTGTAGTATTTCCTTTCGTGTGATGATCTTTGAGGAGAGGCTTGCTGGCCAGTTGGAGTCCGAATCGCACAAGAATTTATTTGACATGGTTGTGGGTCAAAGCAAGGGGGGAGCCTGCTTCGGAGGAGCAGTAGGCAGGGGCGGCAGAACGAGGCATCGGCTGGGGCGGTCATAGTCAGACCCAAAAGCGGCGCATAGGCTTCATGATCCTCACCACTCACGGTGGCAAGAAGGTCGAAGGCAACATCAGAAACGGCGAACGAGTGCAAGCGACCAGCACCTCTGACGATTTACCAAGTCACTTTGAGAGGCCCTGCACCTGTGCCAAAGGCGGGCCACAATGAACAGCATCATAGCCACCTGAATCGTGCAAACTCCACACCTCGCAGGTTTCATGCGGCAGCTTTGCGAAGTATCGTTGCAGCGCCAGGGCGCGCACAATGAGCTTTTTCCTCGACCATGCAAAAAGGAGCCAAGAATGAATCATGCCTCACCCAGAGCTCTGGCACCAAACATGACTTTATGGCAGAGCAGAGCTCAGGTCGTGAACTTTCTATGCTGGGCTGCAGAACCAGCACACGATGAGCGCAAGCTGATCGGTTTGAAGGCCGAAGTGGGATGTAGAGGGCCACTGCGCCGTATGAGAAGGCATGCAGGAGTCACTGGATGTTTCCACTGTGTTTTGCATGCGGGTCCATGTGGAGGCCATGTCCGCCTGCTTTGTCGGGACATTCATTGTTGGATTTTGGTACCGCAGTATGTGGATCGGGCAGATGCCTTACGGGAAGTGCCGCAACGGCTCTTGCCTCTTGTGCGAGCGCACGTGCTTGCACTCCTTGCATCCACGAGGTTCAAGACCCGGAGAATTGATTTCACGAAGGCCGTCATGTCCGATCCTCACCCAGTGTGGTCGAATCTACACACCATCACGCACATGATGCTTCGCAGATTGGCTGTGATAAGGTGATGATGCCTCCGCGCGTAGAGAGAGGGGGAGAGGGAGAGAGAGGGAGGGAGTCTCATGTGCAGCCGAAGAGCGAGTAAGTCAAGCGATCCCTTCTTCTACACTCACTCGCTTACTTACACCAGTGGAATGTTTGCACTATGCGATGGTGTTTCTCCTTCCAGGGGATGCGTCCGAAACATTTATGATGTGATACTTGCCCAGCCTTGCCTAACTGCCCTGCTGGCGACGCTAGTGCGTAGAACCCTTCGTGTCTACGATGCCCGCACGGAAGAAAAGTGGGATCGCGGTCGTGAAGCAGCAGTCTTGTGTTGCCTCTCACATGCTCAACACCGATCGCGATGTGGGCTGCTTCGGAGAACAGTCAATTCTGGAGTGTAGCATCGACACATGGATGATCATGGGTGGGAAGCAGGAATCACCTAGAGTAATAGTAGATGTGATAAAACCCTCCACACTGCCACACTGCAGTAGGTTTAGTGCATGCCACCGACTTGTGTTGTACACAGCATGCCCAGCACCTGGGGCTTTGAAGAGATAACCCGCCAAGCACTGTTATCCTAGATCCGAGGTTCTCATGCATCAAGTACACAATCAGATTTCAGATGCATGTCAGCTCTTCAGCAAGGGTGGGTAGCTGGGAGCAAGCTGCACAGTCTGCTCCCAGCAATGAGAAAGGACCTGAGCCATGACACTGGCTGAGCCATGGGAGCCAATGGCTCCGTCCGACGGTCGAAAACAGCAATGAGCCACTAAGCCGCAGCGTTGGGGGTCCTGGGTCCGCACCATGTGAGGAGACATCTGCGTGTGTCTGCATCGTCTTCTTTGGGTGCTACATGTCGAGACACCTCATGGCTGTCGCGTCGTGCCAGCTGAGGCTACTTGATGCGGCTTGGTTCTACCATTTCGGAATGCTATCCGATTGTACTTCTCGTAAATTGCGCAGCCCAGGAATGAGTTTAACCGCCTGAAATCACATGGTGTTGATGGAGAGGCAGCCTGCGCCATTACCGACTTGCAGCTTCGACAGAAGGGTAGCTAAGCTCCCATGCACTGAGAGGCAGTTTGGGGAGAGTGGTTTGCGGCTTGCGGCCCAGCGCAGGCGGCTTTAAGCGTAGCCCGAAAGATGCAAAAAAGATTCCTAGGCATCCTTGGCATCAACCAATGTCAATGGGGCCTGGGCCTGTCCGGTGCGTCCTTCACACAGCCCCCTAGCAAGCTGGCCATGCTCAGGCCTCCTTGCCCCAGGCGCAGACCCACGTCGAGGCCTGGGTGCTCCAGAAGAAAGTGACGGCATTTGTATGTGCAACGCTACGGTTGTCAAAGGTGGCTCTAACTTTGTCAATTTGTGGTCGGGAACCAGATAGGGTACAGCTTAAGACGAGATCAAACATACTGGCATTTACGACCTGATGTAGTTCTGTCTGAACTCGAGCGAGAGCACTAAACATGAGCACCGCTCAGAAATCGGGCCTTCAGCCGACGAAACGAACACGACACGACTCATACACAGGTTATAGAATATATGTATATATATATATACATATGACATTATACAGATATTATACATATAGCATATAGCATACATATATAAGGAGCAATCACGACGCATCCACAGATCGCAATCTCCCTCGCTAACCTACAATCGTTTCAGACACAATGGTAGCACACGTCGACCCCATGTTAGGTTATTGCAATGCGCCTGCACCTCTTCGGGAAAGCTGTTGGCATTCGATCATCACCTGCTGAGTTTCTGGGGTATTGCAGGAGCCCGTGCTGACATTGGCGACGCTGCAGCGGCTTGCCACTCCAGAGGTGGCTGTTGCCTGTAGCATTCTCTCGTGCAGAAGCTGTGCCCGTGCACTGACCAGGAATTGTCTCTGGACTTTCGGCACATTGCCACGCTCTGGAAATTAGATTCCAATCGGGATGGTGTGGTCACGTTCGAGGTGCGACGAGAAAGATTGACGAAAAAGATTGGCAAAACTACTAGACTCTCGTTTTTGCAGGAGCTTGTGACTTTTGCAGAATTCTGCAATGATCAGCGGATGATGCTTGGAGACCTGGAGCTCTCTCAAAAGCTGAAGGCAGAACCCGCCATCCAGCGCAGGGTCGTGCAATGTGCTCTCGCGGAAGGCTCTTTGCGTTATGGAGATGATTGCAGATGTGTGCGATGAGCATCATCCTTAGTTACCATGATGTGGCTGCGCGATTCCAATCCAGGACTTGTTTCACATTGCAGAATATTGCATAGCAGCTTGGAGTTAAGGGACGGTCAAGACGTCTTCGTGGACTGGATGCTCAAGATTCTTAGCTCATGAGGTGTCGTTCCCACAAAGACGTTTTGCGGAACTTGCATGGAACTCAGGCTTGTGGCCCAGGCCGGGGCATGTTTGTGTTCAATGTTCTACACTGTGTGGGCGTGCGGGCTTGAAGGCTTTAGAACCAGGTAGAAATATCAGGTGGGAACACCCAAATTTAGAACATTTATGGGGTCCACTGACGAGCAAAGATCTCCCCTGCATTGTCGCCAGGATAACGTATACCTAACTGGAATGACTCCGTGATGCTTCTTGCGGAACCATGAGCTCGCAAATACAAGCACAACCAAAGCGAGCCAGAATCACGAACATAGAAAGGATAGCAGTGGCAACAAGCAGCATGAATGAGCTGGTGGTCCTTCCGCAAATAATCTCGACCAGTCTCGCTAGGAAGTGCCCCCATTAGCATCATGCAGCTGCATGATTGCACGATGTAGCAGCTAGCATCGAAAGCCTCTCCGTGCAAAATGCTGCCCGATCTCTGGCGTACTAAAGCAACCGTACCTAGCCGTGGGCTTGGAGGGCTGCTGCAACTACTGCTATCATCACGGCCACGATCACAACTACCACCATTTGCTACTTACTTCTGCTGCGACTGCTACTACTGCTGCGACGACGACTACAACCACGACTGCGACTGCTGCAGCTGCTGCTGTGACGACGACGAGTACGACGACTGCTACTGGACTACTACTCTTCTAATCTCAACAACAACTACAACTACGACGACAACTACAATTACCTCTACCGCTACGGCTACCGCGACGACTGCTACTGCTACTGCTACTGCTACTGCCACTGCCACTGCCACTGCTACTACTACTACTACCACCACTACTACTACTACTACTACTACTACTACTACTACTACTGCTGCTACTACTGCTGCTACTGCTATTCTGCTGCTGCTGCTACCACTGCCACCACCACGACTTCCACTAGTTTTGCTTCTGCTTCTACCTCTCCTTCGACTTCTACTACTACTACTACTACTACTACTACGACGACGACGACTACTACTACTACTACTACTACTACTACTACTACTACTACTACTACCATTATTGCTCCTGCTGTGACGACTACTGTATCTACTACTTTTGCACGACAAGCAACTATTGCAGAGAGCGGTTAGCCAAGTCCAGCGTCGGAAGCTGATGAATGCCGCTCTTGCACAGGGAGAGTCATGGTGCAGGCAGGCCTCTGGCTGTGAATACACTCTTCGACTGACGCTCATGATGCGTTGCCGCGGTGGTGCGCTGTGGTTGACTACGCTTATACGATCTTATACGCCTTTGGCTACTCATCTTTCTCTGCGAACGTGGTCTCACCCGTTCTCTTCCGTGTGCGCTGGCATGCATTGGGGGCGGCATTTCGATTTCTTGACGACCTCAAAGCGGCGTCTAGGTTTTGACGGCGGTATGCCCGGCCACGCGCACATGGGCACAATGGTTCGCCACACGCAAGAATCCATCCTCTCTGCAATCGTATCGAGATGTTCCGAGCCCCAGCTTTGAATTCCGAGGCTAGCCCCGAACCAGGAAAGACGTAGCATGGCCGATCCAGTGTCGGGCCCAACAACTGCTGTGAAGTTTACGTGCGCTTTGGAACCCCAACTGGTGCTTGCAACGGCAAGCCCCTAACATCAAAATATCAAAACCGAAGGGGATGTTCCGGCAGGATTCTGCGTGACAAAAGTGATCTACGCAGCAGCCAAGAAGAATAAGCCTTTCCAATCATCGTAGACACGTTGATGGTCAATCATCGTAGACACGATTCTGGTATATTTTGGTCGAGGCGGAAAGATGATGTCTGCAAAAGAAGGGATGCAAGTTGCCATTGCCGTTGCAGGACATGTCCCCTCGGCCATTTCGCATGATGCGAATACCAGTGCCAGACCCATGACAGTTTTCCACGCAACCACCTCTGAAGCAGGCGCCACGAAGCAGTCGACACTAAGGTTGATGCCCAAGACGCTGGTAGGCCAACCTTCTACGTCCACATGGATGTGGCGCCTGTCTCAGGACGTTCCTGAAAATGAAGCACAGTTTGCGCAAGTTTTTTTGAGACAGTTGCCTTCCAGGTCATGAACCTGTACAATCTGCTGAAGCCCTGCCAAATATCAAGCCACACAAACATGTGCCCGAGCTCAGCAGTTAGATGTCTGCATGCCCAACCATTCGACTGGACAGAGAGAGCTTGCAAGATAGCGCAAGCCAGCGTCTTCTGCAGTACTCGTATCTGCAGCTTGCCAAACATACCATCTAGACTGCTCGTCACTGCTAGCCTCCCGATCTGAGGCAAGACTTTGTTGACTTGCTCCATCAGATTGGGGAGAGCATGAACCTTCAGCCGCTCATGATCAAGGACATCAGTCATTTTCAGGTTTCATGCCGCGTCAACTTCATGCAAAAGTTTGAATTTTACCCTGCAGTCCTTCTCAAGGATCTTGATGAATGGGCCACGAACCCAGATCGTGAAGTGTTTGATCCAATGAACCACCGCGAATTAGAAGTGTTGGCCAACACTGGAATGTCCAGTTCCCTGAAGTATGTGTTGACACTAGGTGCCTCTTGAAGTCGTGTATCACTGGTTGAAGCGCTTTGTCGCAGTCTGCGTCTCAGCGCTATCTTGTACCGCGCCGTCTCTTTGGGATATGGCATCAGCTGGAGGCTTTCACGGACCTCTACAAAGAGCTGGGTCTGTTCATCGATACATAATGCGGAGCGGCGCCAGTCAAACAGCTAGTGGACAGCATTGCAGGAGGGCTCCGACACGCACGCTGCCCACATCTGCCCACACAGATGAGCACGCACACACACTCGCTAGCACTAGCACTGCCAAGGGGAGAACGGTGTCTTTTTTCTGATACGTTGCACTTTCTTCTGGTTTTCAATATCTTTTGTCCGTTGTTGTGCTCGCAGGTCGCAGTTGAATTGCCACATCTGGAGGTTGCTCCGCTTGGGGGTGTAATGCCGGTGGGTTCCCCAAGTTTGACCACATAATCGATCGGTAGACCAAGTACGATCAACGAATTCTGATGAGTCGTGCCAAAGAAGGTCATTAGCTTAGCTTCTTGGTCCCATCGGTCTCGTGTTTTTCCTAATGTTCGTTTCAGCCTCGTGCCCTGAGAGATTTGCACAGAGAGAGACTTTCGCGCGCAGTCCGTGTCCCTGAATTTGAAGTGCTCGAAACCTAGTGACAGTGATGTAGTACTGTAGGCAATTTGGATCCACCCGAAGTTTCACCAGCTAATTAAACCCATCTCCATTTCTAAAGGAAATGGACTTGGAGGATGAGCTTGAGCTCTCCCCCAGGTTTGTGTCAGCGCTCTTGCGCGGCGGCACAGGAGTTGGAGTGCTGCAGCGCGCCCACGATGAACTGACGCGCCGTGCTCACAACATGTGGTTGGAAACAGGTCGTAGCGACGACAAGGCAAACTGGGAGGACGCGGAGCGTACCTTGGTGCGTTGGCGGAGACAGCCTGAAACAGGAAGCGAGGGAACCCCGGGACTCGATACTTTGATGTGTGACTCGCCAATGGATGCCATAGAAGGAGGCTTTGCAATGGACTTTGCAGCTAACCGCGAAGAGCTTGCAGAATTATGCATTACTTTGCAGGCTAACCTGCATGCCGCCAAAGCTGCACTTCAGCAGGAGAAGTGCGCAGTGAGAGCCTTGCGCAAGGATCTTCAAGCCGAGCGTGCTCGAAGCAAGCGCTTCTCATTCAAGTTGATGGCTGCTGAGGCTCAGTTGTACAAAGAGACCGCTGCCCCATGCATGCAAGGCCAGCAAGGCCATGCCGGGACTACCACCCGAGGTATTCCGGTCCTCAAGGCTCTTGACGGATTGAAAGATGCGTGGCAAGAAGCTGAGCACTATTCCCTAACACCCAGAGCTCGTATTCGCAGACGCTTGTACTCCAGCCCCACGCAGAGCTCTTGCAGCGACTGTGAAGCCTGCGAGATCAGTTCCCCAGCAAGTGGGTGCCACACACCATCAGCATCTTGGTGGTATGCTGATGGCAAAGACTCAGAAGTTGGCGACCAGTTCGATGCTTATGCAGATGCGAGCCTTCATCCCGAATGCTCAGACTCCTGGTGGTTCTCTGAAGACAGCACGCAAGGTAGTGCAAGTGAAGAAAGCTCTTCGGCTGCAGAGGGAACATGCAAAGCTATGCTGGTTGCTGAAGTGTAGTCTCGCCTCACCCCATCCTTCGTCTGTCCATCTACTCAGTTTATGTTGACCCTTCCTGTTTCTGCCCCACAGAAAAGCTATATAACATGAACGGAATGTGCTGCAAATAAGTTTAAGAACTATAGCGTGGTTTTGTTTGTTTGTTTGTTTTTTTCGCAGTTGTGCATGTGGTCGTTGCGAACGTTACGAAGGGTTCCGACATGCATTCTGTGAACATGAGCTTATGCTTAGGTATGCTTAGGCCTGGCCATGCGCCAAGAAACAGGGTCTTCAAGAAGGCACTTCGTTCAAGTGAACAAACGGTGGCCAACCCCCCAATATCTATGTGCCGGACGTTGTTTGAGTTTGTGAGTTATGTGTGCGTGTGTGTGTGTGTGCGCGTCACAGCATAGAAACGGTGCTGCCAGTTTGCCTCCGTGGGGCATGAAGCTCGTTTTGAGCCTCCACTCCAACTGAACTTCTCCCCTTCTTACCGGGGTTGAATTTCTCACAAACCTCCGAGCCTTTTACATGGTCCAGCCGCGCCCATGAGCGTCGAAATGACGACCCCACCTGCCCAAGAAGTGACTTTATGTGCCTCGCGGCCTATTCCGAACCCCCGCTTTATTCAGCTGGCATGCCAGATGATATGAAAAAACAGCTCCACACGATCCACAGCGGTTGGCCGGTAAATTCTGAATGGCCAATGAGAAAGAATTTCTTGTCATGCCCGAACAGATCATCAGCATCGTGTTGCTCGGCCAGAATCGTGTACATGACCTTGCAACGGTTGAAGTTTGGAAAGCTGCGAACACGCTCAACTTCATGTTGAGAGACCCGCCCTGCAGAAGGTCTGGGTCTGTCGGTAGTTTCGGATGTATGCAGCCTTCAGCATTTTTGGGAGTTTGTCGGGGTTCTGTTGTTGGCTGCTCAGTTGAAAAGATTGACGATGCCTGGTAGACGGCTGATGCTCCGCGGGTCTGCGGAGCCCGTGCAATCTTAACGAAGACTTCACACTGTGGTGAGTTTTCCCGCTGAGCAAACGGAAAGAAGGCCATCTCACCGGTCATTGCGCTTCAAAGTGAATTGCGCAACTTTCCGACCCGTTCATTCCCCCTTCAGCTCAGCACTGTTCGTGAGCCGGACTATACAGTAGTGCCTCGACCGAGCATTCTACCAGTAGCGCCCCATCGGCACTTTTTAATTAGAGAACACCGTGGCTCAAATAGGAGGCTACACTTGCCAGATGCCGGACTACAAGGCTTCCCCTCTCGTTCTTCAGTCTTGAGTATGTGGGTGCGCCACTTGGGAAAGCATAACCGAAAGCCTTGCAAGATCTTTTGTTGAGAGACTTGCCTTGCTCCCTGTCACCGGCAGCCCAAGAACGTCGGACAGCATCATTGGCCTCGGGCCTACCAGGGCCTACCACATCTGACACAGTCGTCCTCTTCGCAGCTTGATGCACGCACACGTCGTGTCAATCGATGATGGGCTCCCGAGAAGGACGGACTGCCCCACTTGGGCACTCTTGTCGTTCACGGCGAGCAGCGCATCAAGTACCGTTCATTGCCTTCCCAGAGCAAGATTTCAAGCCATGGGCGCTGGCTACACAGAACACGCTGCTTCCGCCCTTCCACCCTCACACCTGCTCACGGCGATGAAGGCGAGTCCTTGCTTTCCCTTTTTTTGGGCGCCCAAGCCGTGTTGCAACATTCAGCAATCCATCCAGCCTTTGCTCCGAGCATGTGGAGTGTGGCAAAGATAAAGGTGTTAAAGCCCCATGCAGGCCCCAGCTGCAGCAAAGGTGCTGTGGCACCTGTGCCAGCTCATGTCTTCCATATGACCATCCTCAATGCTTTGGTCTGGATTGGTGCATGGACCTGCCCAAGCCTGTGTGATTTGGTTCTAGTCTCTCTAACCTCTGCCCTTTCTACCAGCTGCTGTCGTGAGGGCAAGGCTTGTGATGAAGCCCGTATTCATCTTCCTTGTTCCACATTTGTTCAACTTCGTTGGAAGTCTCCGTATTCAATGCTGCTTAGTTCAGTACGCGACGTTTGATTTCTGCAGGCGATGCAGAAGGCGAAGACGGTGCCAAGGGCCCAGGCTTTGCCAAGGGCGCTGGTGGCGCTAATGGTGCTGGCTGTGAGTACAGAATCGCTTTCAGCCCAAGCCCTGTGACAGACAACCAGGGCACTCAGCATCTTCGATTTGAGCCACCGAAGCCATATTCTTTTCGGAGAAGTCGGGCCTGATGGCCTGGATTAGCTTGGATGCTTCTGGATCCGCTGCAGTTAGGCTTTCGATGGCTTTTGAAGCATGCAATCCAGCGGCAATCCAGCCCTGGATCGGCTCACACCGAATGCGTTGAGAAATCTCGAAACAGTCCAGCCTCTCTGATCCAGGTATGACATTCTCTATCACCTCTACAACTCCTTGTGATCCAGTTTGCATTCAATCATGGCTCCGTGATTTTACAAAGCAGTGTGCAGGATGTCCGGCATCGAATGAACCAGTTCCCGTCAGCAAGCATCAGTGTTAGAATGAGCTATGCGGGCTGTAGTGGTCCCTCAACGTAGCATCCAGGAAATAGACGTCATTGTGCACTCCGGGGTTCGACAGTAAGTCAGTGATTCTTCCAGCATGTGAGCCTCTGTGTGAAGAGAGCCATGACTGCGATGGCTGGTGTGCAGCAGCTCGGCAGGCGACTCTGCAATAAGGGGCAACCGACTGTACCGATAGTAGAGCAGAAGGAGTGAAGGCCTTGGCCGGGGAGTACTCAAAGGGAGCAAAGATGAAGGGTGACATGGGTATGATTTCAGCGGTGAACAACACATTATGCAAGAATGCGCGCGACGCCGGGATGGCATACAAAGTGAAATGAAATGCCTGGCAGTGCAGAGGCTTTCAAGTCCATGTTCGGTCTCAGAAAAGCGAACCTTGAAAGAAGATGTTTAGGCCTTCGGAGTTTTGCTCTACAAGACATAGTGCAAGCTTTCTGGGGAGTCTTGATAATGTGTCCCTCACTGTAGTAGGATGCAGTTTTCAACATTTTCAACACAAGGCCCCTCTTGAGAGCTTCAGGCCTCAGAAGGAAAAAGAGCCAGTGGTTTCCGCAGGAGACTGGCTTTAGCCTCTTCGCCTTCCTTGTGCAGGCAGTCGGGTTCTGCTCGATTGCAGCCCCTAAGCATAGGCGGAAGCCAGGCGGAATGCGATGCTGCGATCTAAAGCGGATGTCTTTTTGCGAGACGAGGCCGAGGAGTCGACAATGCAGAGGAGACACCGTGGATCACTGCGCGTTTGCGCAAGTGCACAAGAGTTTACTTAGAGTTTGCCCAGTTGATGATCTTGGAGTTTGTGCGGCTGGTTGTCGTTGAAAGCACACAGCTCCATGAGAGTTGGTGGTTTCCAGGGCTTTCTCAGCAAGACAAGTCCTCCGAGGCAGCGCAGGTAGTCCGTGAGCCGCAGGGGCCAGGGGTGCTGTTTGTAGCTGACTAAGGCACGTAGGCATACGCAGGCCACCTTAAATCCAAATGCGAAGCAGGGGCGATCGCATGCTCGCATTATCTTGTGCAAGTGTCGTGGCTCGTGCAGCTTCGTCGTCCGAGTTTTCCTTGGGGCCCTAGGCCGTAAACAAACGGTGATCGGATCTCTTGCTATGGGGCATATGGGGCCTAGGGTGTTTCTCGAAGGCGGTGCCCTTGCGAGCTGGAGCAGGGATGTCCTCAACACTCTACCGGGAACAGGGGTCCTTCTAGTCGCTCGTGCGACATCAGTCGAATTCATCGTTTCATCCCTGTATAGAGGGAATTTTCCCGGGCATCGTGAAGTTTGTGCCAAAAGCACATGCCCATAATTTTAACGCTACGCCGCCCGCCTCGGCTGTGTAGCGGCAGGGCGAGGGGGCAGTCGATGTTTTTTAATGCTAGGGCGGCCTGTCAAACCCCAACCTTTACACGGTTGTTGATACGAGGAGAACGGGTACGAGCGGGTGGGGTGAGGGGGGGGGGGAGGGGGGGGGGGGGGGAGGGGGGGGGGGGGGGGGGAGGGGGGGGGGGAGGGCGGAGGGGGGGGGAACCGACAAATCAGGTAAAATGAGGCGGGGGAGGGGTGGGAGGGGGGGGGGAGGCCGACAAATCAGGTAAAATGAAGGGAAGCCGGGCAAGGGGGTGGCAAACGAACGCAAAAAACGGGTGTCCCCAAACATTTGGACCGCAGGGAGGAGGTTTAGGTGGAGGGTACCTGAGCTAACCCCCAAGACGCCTGGGCCTGTGGCCTCGGCGGATTTTGCAAAGTGGTTTTGGCATGCGCGGGGTCTGCAATCTGCATGCGTTCGGGATGCTGGACCCATGCAATCGCTTCGGGGGGCGGCGATGACAGAAGGTGTCCACCTCGCTTGAAACCCGGCTTGCACTCGCAGCACTTGCTGTTTCCGAGATTCACTGTCGTACAGATCATGGGCCTTGTTGCTGGAAGGCTAGCAGGTTAGCAGGTTGGCAGTGCCAGCCAGCGTGGACTTGTACCACTGCATTGAAGACTGTATGTTTTGAAGCTTGATCTCAAAGGTGACACGCACCGCAACAAGCGCACAATCTGTCTGCCTGCAGGACTTTCCGATCTTCGGGAGGACGGCAAAGTCACCGGACCCCGGCATGCTCCCCAGAGGGTGTGACAGCAAGTTCCAACATAAAGCAGCCGATCGGTCGCAGGTACTACCCCTCGCTTTCCCAGACCCTTCGGAACACCCGTGGACGAGAACTGCTGCGTATTGTTGACACAGCAGTGCCAAATCTGCAGACGCCCAGCTGCCGTCAGCCACGAGACAAGCGCGCCAACTGTGACCCAGAAGTCGCAGAGTATCCAGATCCGAGGAGCGAGCAGGAGTTCTTAGTCATTCTGAAGGCCTTTTGCTTTTTGAGTTGCCTTTGGACAACACTCTACCTGACGACGACTTGTTTTGCATGCCGACAGTCGACATTGACGGCATCTTGTCCTTGCAGCTACGGTCAGACAGGCGCTGGCGCTGGATGGCCAGTTCCGAAGAGCCCTTCGCCTGATGAGGCCAGATGTATGCACTTGGTCAGACTTGCGTGAAGACTGAGTCGGTAGGGAGATGAAAGATTTGGGCCTCGAGTCTTGCACTCAGGGCAGTGTCACAACGCAGTGCAGGCGACATGTCTGACCGTTTGCTGGGCAAGGTTAGACATTGTCAAGTATAACTGGGTCCTCAGCGCCATGGCCAAAGACAAACAGGCCAGGCATGGCCAGGCATGGCCAGGCGGCAGGCCTGTTCGACTCAGACTTCGCGACTCGAGGTGGAGCGGGCCCTGGCGATGTTGGAGGAGATGAGAGGGGTGACGGTCAGCCCAGATCTTCAAAGCATCCTGGATGCAAGATTTAGCGCAGCAGTAGTGTTGCAGCGGCTCTTCGCCTTACTTTCGCGCTTGAGGGTGTTGGGGGTGGTCGTGGTCGCAGCCGCGGAAATGCGTCGTTGCGATGGCATCTGAATCTTAGGGAGTGCCAGTGTTGCTGTTGTTACAGCTCCTGTTGCAGGTATACTAATCGTAGTAGTCGTCGTCGTAGTCGTAGTCATCGTCGCAGTCTTAGTCGTCATCGTACTCGTGGTCGCAGTGGTAGTGGTCGCGGTGGTGGTGGTAGTGGTAGCAGCAGCAGTAGCAGTAGCAGTAGCCGTAGTAGCAGGAGTTGTAGTAGCAGTAGTAGCGTGAGTGGTAGTGGCAGTGCTAGTGGTCGTCGGAGGAGTGGTTGTGGTAGGTAGTCGCAAGAGAGTAGCAGTAGTAGTAGTAGTAGTAGTAGCAGTGATAGACGTAGTAGTAGTAGTAGTAGTAGTAGTAGTAGTAGTAGTAGTAGTAGTAGTAGTAGCAGGAGTAGCAGGAGTATGTAGTAGTAGTAGTAGTAGTAGTAGTAGTAGTAGTAGTAGTAGTAGTAGTAGTAGTAGTTGTAGTTGTAGTTGTAGTTGTAGTTGTAGTAGTAGTAATAGTAGTAGAAGTAGTAGAAGTAGTGGCAGTAGTAGTAGTAGTAGCAGCAGCAGCAGTGATAGAAGTAGTGGTAGTAGTAGTAGTAGTAGTAGTAGTAGTAGTAGTAGTAGTAGTAGTAGTAGTAGTAGTGGTAGTGGTAGTGGTAGTGGTAGTGGTAGTGGTAGTAGTAGTAGTAGTAGTAGCAGGAGTAGTAGCAGGAGTAGTAGCAGGAGTAGTAGTAGTAGTAGTAGTAGTAGTCGTAGTCGTAGTAGTCGTAGTACTCGTAGTAGTCGTAGTAATCGTAGTAGGTTGTAGATTCTGTCGTTGTTACTGTTAGAGTTTGTGCAGTTGTTGAAGCTGTTGTAGTTGCTGCATTGGTCGTCGTCGTCTAGTCGTAGTCGTAGTAGTAGTTGTTGTTGTTGTAGTTGTTGGTGGTGGTGTTGTTGTGGTGGTTGTTGTTGGTGGTGGTGCTGGGGCGGGCGCGCGCGTTGGCGGTGTTTGTTGTTGTTGCGCTGCTGCTGCTGCTGCTGCTGCTGTAGCTGTTGCTGTTGATTTTGTTGTTGTTGTTGCCGTCGTTGTTGTTGTTGTTGTGGTTGTTGTTGTTGTTGTGGTGGTGGTTGTTGTTGTTATCGTTGTTGTTGTCGTTGCTGCTGTTGTTGGTAGTGGTTTGTGGTGCATTGTGCTTGGTGCTTTGTGCATTGTTGTGTGCATTGTTTTTGGTTTGTTTATGTTTGTTGTTGTTGTGCTGGTACACGTCTGCTTCTACTGGGCTGGAGATGACAGCAAGAGCGACTGTCTTGGTGGTTGCATATGCGCAAGCCACTGTCGAAAGCCGTTAGCTACATGTCGTCCTCACGCTGCGGAGCTGGAGTTGTTGCCCCAGACAGGCTACAATCATTGTGCAGGCCTGACAGTGGGAAGTTGGGAGGGGCGTGCAAGTGCCGAATGTTTCTGCCTTGCTGATCAGGCGCATGCAAACCGAAGGAATGGCAGGAGTCGCTCCACATCCTGCGGACTCTCATGCCAGCTGCTGGCGTTGAAGCTGATGCTCAAAGTTTTGAGCACGTGGCAGCTGCATGTGAAGAAGCCCACGAGTGGCAGAGATCTCTGTCCCTCTTCATGGAGATCGGTGAGCAGGGGCTTTTTGCCAGCTCTGTTGGCCACAACTATGCTTTGTCAGCATGCCGCCAGGGCAAACAGTGGAAGCATGGGCTTGAGATTATGGACATGATGAAACAGAGGAGCTTCGAGCCGGACTTCCGCCTGAAGATGGATTTGGAGGCGCAGTCACGTGGATTGGAGCGAGCTCCACCTCCGGAGCCAAGCAGCCGATCCATGCCCTCTCCTGACAATGTCTGGCAGCGGAAGCAGCAATTGCGAGAGCTGCGGGAGCAGGACAAGCGTCGGCAGGAGGAGCGGCGTCTCGAAGAGGAGCGGCAGAAGCGACTGCGCGATGCACATTCGACACCTGCAGAGGCGTCGAAACCAGAGAACACTGAGGAGAGCCCGAAGATCCAGGAGCGAAAGCCTGAGCCGGAGCCGGCTCCGGTTGCAAATGTTGAAAGTCCCAAGGCCAAGGCCTCCAAAGCAACTGAGCGGCCCCAGACGGGAACCGGAGCCGGTGGAGCGACTGGAGAGGCAGAGGCCCAGGCCCAATCTCGCAAGGTCGAGGCCGAAGTTTCTCGAGAAGAGAGGCGTCCGAAGGAGCGTGACCGGCGGGAGAGCCCGACCCCGCGCAGGGATCCTAAAAGGCCGAAGCTACGGTCTCCTGGCTCCTACGTCCTCCCCGTTTTTGCGCAGCACGATCGGTCAAACCATGCCGAGAGGCAAGCGCTAATCAAAGTCATTGCCCGAGTGCAAGAGGCATCTGGTGCAAAAACTGATGCCGAATTTGAGGCGGAGTGTGCAGAAGTCACCGGCACTGTCCGATTGTATGCATCACACACACCTTGCATCTCCTGCATGGCATGCTTCTGCCAATTCCAGCGCTTGTTTCCCAAAGTCAAGCTGTGTGTCGACTTTGATGACTGGCGGGACACCCGCCGCATGGTTGAGATGGCTCGCAGAGAGGAGGAGCACAAGAAGCGTGGCTCTACCCCTCCAGATTACGATTGTGCTGGCTTGTCTGACATGTCGGACGAAGAAGAACCAGATTGTTTGGAGACAGTGCCGCAAGCCGGCTCGGTAGCTTCAGCAGCTCCGTAAGGGTGGCCCACCGTGTGCGGTGACTCAACAGGCGTCCTTACGCTCCGGCCAGGTTCCAACAAAGAACCCAGTTCTCACTTAGAGATACTGCAAAGCGAGGTGCAAGCTGCTGTGAGCGCTCTGCTTGGCGTTCAATTGTCTGCTTAAAGCCGGCCTCGCCGTCGCAACACATGTGGCTCGCTGTAAAACTGGATGCTACAGTAGTCGTATTTCAGAAGAAGGCAGAGACTAAATGCATCACGGCTGCGACATGTCGGCAAGTGGTCAGCTTGCTGGAAAATGCACAGTCAAGACATGTAAAGGCTGGATAGCAACTCCACGCTACGAGATGTGCCTTGCTCTGCCTGCAGAAGGCTACAACCCACTTCGAAAGGCCAAGAACACAAACGATGATAGCCTAGGGCCGACTGCAGTGAGACTGCAGTATGTTCGCCTCCAGCGGCCTGGCCCATCGGCATGCGATCTCTTTGCCTGGAGTTGATGCCTCATAAAGACATGACAGCCGCTGCACTGAGGGACTTGGAGATGGGACGCCATGTCCGCTTAGCAGGAGCGCATACCTTCGCTTCAACAGGGGCGGAAGTTGCTGTTTTTCGTGTCTGTTCCGTGTGGCGCTGCGTGGGTGTGTGTGTGTGTGTGTGCGTGTCACACCTGGTTACCACAGTTTCCAATTAGTAAGCAGGGTGCCTCGACATGTCAATGTGCAGTGGTCACCAGCCCAACGAAGCAAGTCATTGCGGTGAAGGACGCTTCCCTTTGTGTTTGTGTGTGAAACCCAAACTACAAGGTCCACGGCTCGTATTACGCCGCGTACTAAACAGCTTCGCTGTCTTGGTCGGGATGATTCTTATGCTGTTTTTGTGTGGTTTTTGCAGAGGATCGGCTCACCGACGAAATTAATCGCGTTTTTGCCCTCAGCTACATGGGGGAACGGTGTTTTGTAGGGGTTTTCACGAAGCGAAGTATGATTCTCGGGCTATCCAGAACTACTTTGAAAACGAAGGAATGCACTGGGTTTTTACAAGACAAACAAGGCACGCCTGAGTTTGTTTTCTCCGAGAATGTCTTCCAGCGCTTCGAGGAATTCCTGGGGCGTGCGCGGTTCAGTTGTGTTTCATAGCAGGATTCAGAGCACTGTCTCCATCCACTTTGTGCTTTGCAGACAGTGTGAGTTTAAAGACGTCTTTAAGTGTCAAGCACCTGCTTGAACGTCAAGGACATGACTCGCGGAGATGCCGGGAGCGGTGCATCTGCTGGCGCCGTCCATGCCACACCGCCGGCGTGGAAATCAGAAAATATACAAATCATCACAACCTCAGCTGCAGAGTGGCCGACAAAGGACCGGCCTGGCTGCTCGTGGCAGCAGGTATAACGGCAAGTCGAGCATGAACATGGCGACTCGGCTGCTGCACTTGTTGAGTGTTGTCTTACGGTTTCGTTGCTGTCTGGCGGAATGAGCTTACGTGCTGCAGCTGGACATTTCGAAGCACCCGAGCCAGAAGGCTGCATGCCGCGCACCGGACATCGGAAAAGAACGGGGATTCGGGTCCTAGGTGATGTGCGAAGTGAACGAAACTGTCCCCCACCCCCCCAGCCCCCCCCATCCCGCCCCAAAGCGCAGTCCGAAAACACCACGGCGTAATACACACCGGGGGCCAATTACGACGGGATGCAACGGGAGTAGGCTGAAGTAAGAGTTGATTAATTACGATGAGATTGAATGGGAGCAAGGGGCTGCAAGCCTACGGTCTGAGCTGCGGCCAACGAAGGCCCCCCCCTAGGTGAAAACGCATCCACTGAGTTCTCAATGCTGTTGATGGTGCTTCAAGAGCAGCCTGACCGGTGATCCTGGTGTTGTCCCGTAGTAAACTACCAGCATGGAAATCCAGCCTATTGCAGACCTTCCTTAAACATCCTTAAACGGTCTTTTTGAGTTTCAGATTTGGCGTTAAGTTGAGATCACTCACTGAGCGACCTCCGGGGAAGCCCGGTTTCGAGACGTGTGTGTGTGTGTGTGTGTATGCGTGTGCTCACGTGTGCGTGTCTGCTGTGTGCGCGTGCGTGTGTCTGGTTGTTCATTAGGAGCTCTGTGTCTGGTTGGGTGGGCTTCTGGCCTTGGAGATTTCGGGACCCGACGGCCGGCTGAGCTGGAGGACGGTGGTCTGTCCTGCTGTCCTATCCTTGTCGTCTCGTGACCGCTAGGACGTTTTCCGAAATGCTGCATCGCCACTGGTTGGAGACTGGCTGCTGCGCCCCAAGTTTGGCAACGCTTGTTGTATTGCTCGAGTTCGCAAGATTGATATGAGAATATCAAGCAAGGTATCTTCGCCAGCAGCAGCAGCAGCAGCAGCAGTAGCACTAGTGGCAGCAGTAGCAGTAGTAGCAGCACAAGCCGGTGTAGCAGCAAAGGCAGAAGTAGTAGCAGCAGCAGCAGCAGTAGCAGTAGTAGCAGTGATAGCCGTGGTAGCCGTCGTCGTAGCAGTAGAGTCAAAGGCAGTGGTCCTGGTAGTGTTAGTGATGCCACCGGATCCACCGGCAGATATCAGTAAGTAGTAGGTAGGCTTAGCCGCGTCGATCTGAGTGGTACACTCAGCAAATGGTTCGCAGTTCGCAGGCAAGCGCGGCAAGCGCCCAAGAAACCGAGGACTAATGACAACGAACGTGTGAGCTACTCCATGGCATGCGTGACTCGGTTTCAAGCACATGTTTTATGCAACAAGCCTCTGGAAACAGGCATTGTTCCCGGCCGAACACGGGTTGGTCTTTGTCATGCGCACGATTGCTCTGCCTGAAGAAGCTGCTGCAAAACGAGACCGAGAGACATCTTCGGATTTCGTGTCAATCGAGGTCTTCGGGCTCATTTGCGATGCTGGCAGATCAACAACTTCCGTGCTTGTACTCCCAGCTGTGCTTGTTAGTAGTTAGCATTTGCTGCCTGGGGTTAAGACCGCAAGCCAGGAAAGTTCTCGTTGTGCTGGATTGGGATCGGGCCCTATGATCTGCGATCCGATTTGGCTTCGTGCGGTGCTATCGCAAAGCTGCCCGGTGTCCAGGTTGCCCAAAAGCTGCATGAGTCCTTCTCGCACACAAGAGAAAATTTCAATCTGTGGAAGGCCGGCTCAAGCCAGACATAGGTTTCCCAGTTCCTATAGCCTATAAATGAACCTGTTGCAGGACATCCTCGTAGCCAAAGGATTCCAAGGCGGGGCTTCCGGTCGGTGGATTCGACAAGGGTCTCCGGCACGACCACGATAGCAATCTCACGTTGGCAGGTCAGACGTCGCACGAGTGGTTCAGGTCCTCTAATTACTACAGCCTCCTGCATCCCATCATGGACATGAGCAGGACATTGTTCGAGAGCGTTGGCCGGAAATGCAGAATGAGTGTCTATTGATGACACGAAAACCTGCAGGATTTGCACGCACTTCATGGAGTTTATTCACGCCATTGTCATGGTTCATGGCGAAAGGCTTCCCGATCGTCTTTGTGGCGTTGGGCATGAATTGACGCAGTCTCCAGATTTGTGGTTGACCTGTTGCGTTCTCGTACCTTAACTGCAGGCAAGAGCTCCGAGACAATAGCGATGCATGCGGGATGTTTGGAGTATATATCTCCCCAGTGACTCTGTGTAGTGTAGCAGATTTTGCTGGGTTTTTCGGTGAAGATTACACGGGTTTTGACACCATTCATGCTTTTGTTCGTGGGGAAATCTCATTTCGATGTCTGGGCTTCGTTGGGGCGTCCGGGGGAGGGGGGGGAATGTTCCAGCCTGGCACATCCCCGGCATGAAGCGCAAAAGACGCACAATTCGAAGGTTCCCTTTCTGACAACGAGTCCCCCGAGCAAAATTTGCCGACACCACAGTTTCGTACAATTCGGAGCCTCAAGAACGAAAAGCTCACATGCAAACGGCCGGGAGGAGTGCTCAAGAAGGCGTCACCATGTTTGCAGTCTTCTAGAGTTTGGCACAAGTTTGGTGAAGAGTTGTTCTGCAAAGGCAGAACGATTTTGGGCGTTGTGACATGCTTGCCAAGGAGATTGATATGCAAACGATGGTTACAGGGTCAAACTCGACCGCTGTGTTTTGCATATTTTGGGAATATGATGGAAAAACGTACGTGTGTGGGTGTGTGTGTTTGTGGGTTATACGGAGTCCAATATAGTCCAATGAGAAAAACTGCGATTCTTCGGTCTGATACGGCAGCATCAGATAAGCAAGGTTCATTGTCATGTGCATGCGAACGACGAGAACGGCGACATAATACCATACGGCACCGAGATATTTTGGCGGTGGCAATTCTTTCTCACACGGTATGTGGCTCGGAAAAGCTGGCACGGCATTCAATCCCAATAGAAAAGTTCATATTTTCTGATGACTGTAAAGTTGTGATATGATATGCCCATTCAAAAGACTGCGGAGCCGTGGCCTTTAACATATTTCTTGTGTGGTACTCGTTCACAAGCACAAGCCACTTGTTACGGTCCGAGTGTGTGGGCAGTCGTCCGGCATTTCGGGCCCTGGTCCATCCTTTTTTCAGAGACCACATGGATTCGATGGGAATGGTTTACGATTTCGTGTTTCACGTCTGACGAAGACTAGTTGTGCTCACGCCTAAATGATTTCATTGCAGAGACTGTTGCCTGCCACTTGTCACTCACAAAGATATCATTCTTCTTGAGGTTGAGCATGCCTAAATGTTTGATCATCTCCTTACGCCCTGGTGGTTTGCCGTCATAAGCATCTTTGGGATGTTCGAGAATGCGAAAGATGACATGTGTGCTCACATGTCCTTGTAGTACAGCACCCCAAAGCCATATATGATCGCGTTGAGAGCGTCCACATATGGTGAGTATACTAGGCTTTCTGTTGTTGAGGTGAGTCTCATCGGCGGCGATGAGGATCGAGGATCCTGCCTTTAACCCTTTGTTTTCGAAATGGTTTTGGTCACGCTGGCCTTCCTGTATATCATCGAACTGGATGACGGACGCTTCATTATCGAATTAAACCTGGTAGAGGATGATTTGCTTGTTGACGTCTCTCTCAATTTTGAATGATGGATAGGACCGTCCAAACCGAAACTGAGCTGATTCTCGAACCAGTTGCTGATAGCCTCTTGGAGCTCCATCAACCAAGGATCCATGCGTTTATGGCCGAGTGGATGTAGCTCGCGAAGCATGAGTTGACGCGGGTACTGTGGATCCACACAATGAAACAGTCGAGCTCAGGCATCCAAAATTCAGGTTTCATATGTCGTAAGAATCCAAGAGCTGTGGCTGAACACGGTTTGCCATCACACTCGTGACATGCTTCATCGTATCGAGGACAACACCATCGGTACAATCGCATCTAGTAGCACAGCCGAAATGAAGCATTGCATTGTGGACACCGGCGATCTCGAGGGACAAGACGCAAGGCTTGACAAGCGAGTAGAGCTCGAGTGGCCTCGTTATTCGGTAACAATGCGCATTCGCTACATGGCTATGCTTCATGCGGTCGAGGAAAGCGACTCGCTTCACAAAATTTGCGGTTAGGATAGCCTCAGCAAAGGCTATAGCCAATCCGCATAAGTCGCCATGGTGAGAAATGGTTTCGGGCAGCTTTCGATACGAAAGCTACAGGCGCATCAAGACGAAACAATACTAACATCATGAGCATCCGTGATTGCTACGGCTACGGTTGCAAGCAATGTTCAGTAGTGGTGTATCGGAGTCTGTTCTTCAGCGGACGCGGTCTTAGTACTGCGAGCAGCATGTCTTTCCACGATGGCACGTATATGGGTTAGTACTGCTGTTTTCTTAATATAAGGTACATGTCTCTGCTTGTAAATGCTATCATAATCCTGATGTTCAGCGATGCTGCCGGTGCATTGTGACAGGTCACAATTGGCGAGACAAAACTATCCGACACTCAAATTCCTAGCAGCTGCTCTCATAGCGAACGTGCCTGCGACATAGTTCTAATCCGTTTCCATGTGTTCGGCTTCCTGTTCTGCGATCTTTTCGAGGTCCCTTTCGAGACCATCACCGTCATAATTGTCCGACATGTGCTCAGGATTGGTACCGACGGCGGGAAGCACGTCACCGTCGGAATCTGAATACTGAGGTCCTTTTGTTACTCCACATGTTCTTCAAAAGAGTAAACGCACATTCAACATAAAGTCAAAAAGGTGAAAAAGAACAAGACTCTGATGAACTCTGGCTTCGGAATGGCGTGGTCGAGACCGGGACACATAGAGGCTGACGCTCCTGCGGAGCGCATAGACGGTGCGGAAGTGCGTGGACGCTTTACCTGTTCGTGTGATGAAACTGGCTTCTCGTCCGTGCTTTTCTTACGCGACGGGGAGTCCAAGTCGATGATGGCACCTCGACGGTCCCGGGATGTTGTCAGATTCCGAATGACGTTCATGCGCATTGTATCTGACGAAAGAAGCTTTGGTTGATGGATGATTGCCGGCCTTATGAGAAACAGGTGGAAAAGGCAATATCATAATATGCACGAAATCACCGTGTAGTTGAGAAGAGCTATAAATGCGAAAATACCTCGAATAACCCCCAATAAGCGAAGTCGCTCTATCATTATGATACACATGAATACTCATGGCAATACCCCCCCCCCCCCCAATAAGCGAAGTCGGTCTATCATTATGATACACACGAACATGGCTTGAATTGCCCCCCAGTAAGCAGAACTACATACAATACACACGAATGTATCTTGAATAACTCCCAATAAGCAGAACTACATACGATACACACGAATATGCATTCAATAACCCCCCAATAAGCAGAAGTACATACGAAGATATTTCGAAATAATCCCCAAAGAAGCAAGGTTCGTATTCTCATTATACTGTAGTTACAGCATAGATGCCTAGCATCGCCTATCATGCTCCTGGGTCGGTGTACGATATTATAGCCTCTTGAAAGTTGTTCGCCATTTACTAGACGTCGGAGAACTTCCTGCGACCATGCGGAATCCTCATGGAAGGAGGGGAGAAGCTGATGTCCTTGTGGATTCATTTTGTACGGTTTGCAGTTTGCATGCTGGGAGGGAGCAAGCAAGTCTTTCGGCTCATTGTCCAACGCAATGAAGTCTACTGACCCTTTTCCCGTAGATGCTACACGATGATTGTCTGTAAGGACAATGAGGTGCGTGCGTGCTAGAATCGCGTCCAAGTCTTCTTCTTCGTCCACGGCCATGAATGAAGGCATGATCAACTTGACAAAGTCGCTGCAAGAAATTTCCCAAAGCGTCGTGGTGTTCATTTTCGCGAACATGTCTTCGTCGACTTTGCGGTCATAGGGATTGTTGCGCGCGTGGTGTCCTGCACCCTGTTCGAAATGAGCTGATGAGTACCGCGCCCAAACGGTAGCGTCTTCTTCCTAACTACATGCGTTTTCTAATCTGATCTTATGTCTTTGGAAAGCTTACTTATCCGATTTCGGACGAAACTTGTCAAACAAAATGCTGACTAAGTATGTTGAGGCGCGGACCGGTTGAGGAAGGCTTTCCAAAACGAAGCATCCATTTTTTGCAACATGCCGTCATCAAACACCCCTGGTTTGAATTTGGTGAGAGGCTCCGCCTTAAAGAAATCGAGGTGCTTCGCCGAGAGAATGGATGGAACCAAGTCTGCTCGCTCCGCCAAATCGATTTCAACAATCAGACTCTGCAAACAAGACTGTTTTTGGATCCCAACGATTTGCCGGTCCGTGTACGTCCAATCCAGGTAATGGAGTGCTGGCGCATGGTTAGTAGCATGCGGGTGAGGATGGGGTCGAAGAACCATGGGGTGAAGGATTTCAATGTGAACGGCCAATATTCAAGCGTTTTTGCATTCTGGCGGACTCGCATGTAGTTGTGAAGTGCCTCCTTGACCTTTCCTTCCGTCCACCCTTCTATTTGGCTACCCGGTGTGTTAATGTGCTCGTCAGTCCATTCCATGAATTGGTTCTTGTTGTGGCTCTTGGGGCCAAGATCACGGATGAATCTGTATCCATCGTCACATGCTTGCCGGCGATGGATGGTGATCTTCTTTTCAAACTTGGAGCCAAAGGCGAAGCTGTTTACCTTCCATTTGGTCTATACTGAAGTCCCGACAATGCCACCCTGCTATGGGAGCCCCAGTCGAAACGAAGAGGGTTCCCACGACACATGTTCATGCACTCGGACGCCACCAACTTGTTAAGGTGCAAATAGATGTGCTTGAGGATGTGCACGTATGATCCATTAGGATCACCTTCGGGAGGGGGTTGCGTGGACTGAATCACAAGTTGCATGGTGTAGGGCACCTTGGGTTGATTTTTGAAGTCGAAGGGCTCTGGAAGCTACGCCAAATTTTTGTCGCAAAAGAATAGATGTTATCGAAGATATCCTGGGTGACGTCTAAGAGGTGGTACACAATTAATTGCATCCGCAAACTGTTCCACCTTTGAAGACTCCATTCGACGTACAGGAAGATCCCCGATATCGACATTGCCTATACAGCACGAATGGACTTGAGAGGACGACGCTCTGGACCTTGAAGTTTCATGCCATTGGCCTGACCACAAGCCTCACCAAAAGTAAGACTTCCATCCTGACCACCTTCTTCCGCACGGCAACTTGTCATGAGTCGTGACTGCTGTACAGATATGAGTCACCGGAAAATAGAACTAAGCTTGAGTACGGAACGCCGCGAATAATAAGCTGTATACGGCATGAGTGAAATCAGTGATGCATGAGCGAGGTCTGTGATGCAGCACACTGCTGACATGCATCGGCAAATTATGGAACACGCAGCGGTTCATTGAACTGTCTATTGGGAAGCCAATGTGCCTCAAAACGCCGCCGCAATTGATACGATCGTCTTTGGAAACGTAAAAAATCAATCCCAAAAGCAAAGCCCAACAACACAAAACCAAAAAACAGACAAGTAATTCGTTCAGAACACTCCCATTTGTGTATATGTTTAAAGCCATTCTGGACGAGCAGTGAAATAAGTTTTTTTTTTTGTGTGTTTGTGTTGTTGTTTTTTGTTTTGTTTTTTTTTTGTGGTTTTGGTTTTGATTTTTCGCAGTTTTGTCAAGGAAAGGGGCTGGTGTTTCTTAGGGTTTTAAGTACAGCAACGTCCCTAAGCGCAAGACTTGATAGCGATGTCGTCGAGGAGGCGGGCCTGAACTGCGCTAAACGCAGCGGCAGAGTTCGGCCCCCGAACCCCAAAAAAATAAATAAGTAAATCAAAATCGAAAATCAATATATGTATGTTTATTTTCATATTTATATCTATATTTATGTACATAGCGTAGAAAACACCCAACAAGAAAGCATGTCATGAGTAACGTGCAGTGTGTGTGTGTGTGTGTGTGTGTGTGTGTGTGTGTGTGTGTTTGTGAGTGTGCATGGAACTTATGTGTGATCGAGCCTAATCATACCTGCAAAAGAGGTGTCTCTATCCCGAGTTGCGTGATGCTATCGGCTTGGCCCAAAGTTTGGATGATACGCAACCAAATCATTCAGCAGTGTGGCATCAAGGTGCCTCCATGCTCTGGCTTGTCAAAGTTTCCCAAGAGGCTGAACATTGCTGAACATTGGTCACGCCCAGAGCACAAGTGTTTCCAATGGCTAGTGTAGCGGCTAGTGTCGCTGCGGCTGCCTCTACTCTAATCACTTGGCAGGCCCACAAGATCCAGCTGGCTGGTATTTATCACTCGCGCTATGCGCTGTATGAGGCCAAAACACCCTCGTCGCTCAACTGTAAAGCAGTATAAACGAACTGCGTGCCGGTGATCCACTGGGCTTGCCAGCAGGTGTCAACGGATGTTCTGCGGCATATGCTACCTCCGTCGGAAGCATAGCACAAATCTCGGGCGGTGCTGTTGAAAAGGGAGCCCTCCAAGAATGAAAGCATCTGCAGGGTAGAGGTTCTGCACTATGCCGCCAAGTTTGCAGATGCGTTCTCCGAGGCAGGAGAGTGAGAGCCATGGCCGGTTGTTTTCCCCTTGGCGGTCGGGCACTTGGCAGGTGCGAATCATTCTGGACCAGTTGGCGGACAAGCGTGACGGGACGCGCGGAGTTTCGTCAGCTCCTCAAGACTCGCGATTTGGACGCACAAAGCAACTGATTCTGGTGAATACCCTTGGAGGTTACCAGTGGCTGGGCCGTCTCGAACGGAGGACGGACAGCTGGCTCGGGGTGGTGTGCTGGACGGTCCGTAGCATGATGGGCTGCGGTCGAAACGAATTTGACAATCACCGGATTTGCCCAGCAATAAAGGTCCAAGCTGCCATTGCATTTCTTCTTCATCGCTTAGGTTTGTGTCGACTTCGATTGCTTTTGCTGCTGGTTTGTTACCATGCTCACTTCTTTGTAGAATATCTCGATTTGGTTTGGACATCCATGACTGTACCAGACATGTGACATATCCCTTTGATTCGGAGACACCGTTAACAGCTTTGCTCTGTGTGATAAGTATGATAATCCTGAGGAAACCCGTGATAAGCATGAACATTCTTCCTGTGATGAACATAGATGGCGAGGGTGTGCAGAATCCGATGGAAACAATGGGACAGTTTGCATGACACTCTTATGCTATAGCCCACGCTGACTCATGCATTGGAGATGTGGTACGCAGATCATTCAATGGAGGGCATACGACGAGTTGATAGAAACATGCCTCCTCATCCAACACAGGTCCTTCCATCAATGTGGATTCGTTGTTCTTGCATGCATTCGCTGTTTGGCAAGCCATTTGTTCCTGAGGACGACGGTGGTGCATTTTCGGACATGACTTTCATCGACAGTCTGGCTTGTATGCTGAAGCTTGGATTTTGCTTTTGGGCGCTGCCAGCATGGCCAGGTCCGAAATTTGACATCTTCGTGGCACTTGGACCATGCTTTGCTTGCATCATTGCGATTACCTCAGAGCAGACAAGCACGACGGCACTTGTTTTTGCTCCTTGTAAGGGTTCGGCTTTGGCCTTCAGAAGGGCACGTCGAAGCAGGCTTCCTTACTGCTTACCCTCTAGAAATCGTGTGCCGAACCCGATCCCGTGACTGCCAGGCCAATGCCATACTACCATTGCCGACTTCGGAGCCGGAGGTCGCCTAAAAGTCTCCACGAGCGAGAGAGAGCGAGAGCGAGAGAGAGAGAACTGCACATTACCCTCACGAAGGCCGCCTAGGCGCGGGTCTAGCTTGCTAGACCTGGACCCAATGCAAACAAGGATTGTGAGCACAGTCAGGCGGGCACTACTGCAACTTCCTGAATAAGACCGGAGAGCGCGGCGGCTCAGAGACCGAGCCTGGGCCGCCCGGCCGCTGCGGCGCTTTCCTCGGCCAGGTATTGCTGCCACGCCTTTGATGGGTCGCCGCGTGCAGCGTACTACACCAGCGGATTGGTCGTTTCCCCGCCTTGCATACTGTGGCCATCGAAACGGACAGCACACCAGGTTCAAACCCAGAGGCTCGACGAGCCCTTCGACCTTGGAAGGTGCCAAACTCTTTGCGGCTCTGCAAGCTCTGCATGAAGCTGACATGAGGCACTTCGACTGGGTGATTTGCCTCGAGGCAGGTGTGGGGTTCTGGGCTGAGTTTCGCAGTGGGCTACGGCGGCTACGGCCAGGTCATGGAGCACATTCCGGCTTCTCACGAGGCAGGGAGCACCTTCCTTGGGTCGCAAAGATCGCTTAAACGCTCACCACTTTGCCAGGCCATTGCCCTTGCCAACCTAAGACGCCATGCGACCAAGGGAATGGTGTTGTCGTGGTGCGCCCTCTGCAGGATGTAGCCACAGATGCATCCGTGACGGCATTGCCGCTTGCACAGTGCTGTCCGCTGGAGGTCTCAGCATGGAGGGGCGAACCATGTCAATGCAAGGCGAGTCCCAACGTTGTCCTCGGCTTCGTATTCCTTGTTAGCCTGTTTCGACACCCAGGGACTGGACCAGTTCCCAGAAAGTTGTGGAGGCCTGGGTGAGCGATTGAGATCATAATCGCAACACCAGCTTGAACCTTCGTCCCGATTTCGGCGGAGTTGGGAGCTAGCACCGGACTACGTATGGCGGACTGCAACTCAGTGCCGATGTCCGGGCCGGGTCTGCCGTGACCGAATAGAACGGAGCAAGCGCGCGGATGCAAGTTACAAGAAACACAGAAGCTCACAGCTCAGGTTCTGGTTCAACAGCCATGTCATTTTTGAGTGATGTTCTCAAGTTGCTGTAGCCTACTTAAACCTTTCACAGTGTTTCTACGCTGAAAATCCCTTGCTGTTCAGCTGGGGACTGACAAAAACTGCAGCTGGCAAATAAGGCAGTGTCACTCACCACTTGACATGGTGTGTTGCTTGAAATTAAGAATCAGGCAGCTGACGCACGGTTGACAGTCGGTATCTCAATGCCAAGAACATCGCCACATGTGTGCAGGCTGCCGGCTTCAAGCTGGATGTTGAGTCCACTCACACTCTGCGAACGCAGGCCACGTTGAAAGACTTGGAGTGCGGCGGGCTTCAGCACTGTGACTCGAGGTGGAGTGGCTTCAGGGAGCCGTAAACATCTTCAAGGTCGCAGGATGATTGGCAAAAAGTATTGACAATGCCGCGGCTTCCGGTGAGTTGCAACGTCTCGGTCGCTGAGTTTTCTGACTTTGTGGTTGTTGTGGCTTTTGCGTCCCGGTTTCAGTACACAGGCAAGTGCAGACCAATCAGTTTCCCGTTTGGCAAGATGAAACTTAGCAAGCCACGAAGCTATTGCATGTTATGACTCCTCGTTGGGGGGGTGTACTCGAAGGAGTAGAGTAGTAGAGGGTACAGGACGATTTGCACAGCAATTGAACTGAAACTCCTGCGCTCAATGGCATCCCTCGAGGCGGGGCCGGCAGGGTGGCGACATGGGAGCCATAAAAAGAGCCTTAGCCAAAACAGGCTCCCTTTCACTACTGCGTGATCACGGCTTCGTCGCCTTCACAAGCATCCTTGTACGAAAGGTTAATTCGACGTGACGCGCTCAGACAAGAGTTGACAAGAATGGCTAAGATGTAGAGGAGTATCCGAGTCACTGAGAGAGAGAGGTCGTGTAGACTGCGGCCAATACCCAAGCAGCTCGGCTGCGTTTCAGTTCTTGCCCCTGCAAGCAAGCTGCGACGTGCTCACAGCTTCTTACGGTGCTGTCTTCCGCGCTTATTCTGCCTGTAAGTCAAGCGGTAGCGGAAGCACAGAATTTGAGGGGGTGGCTTAAGCCCCTATCATGCGTGGCTTCAGTTAGGCTGCTGTTGTAAGACCTCAGGCAGAATAGGTTATACATGCAGATATGCTCTGGATCTATAGATGTCCCAAGAATTAGTGGAGCGAAGGCGGAGAAACCCGATCCCTACAATCGTGTATTTTTTGGGAACAAAAAGCCGGGATGCCGATCGTACAGTCTGTTAGCAATTGTAGGCAGGCAGACCACCTTTGCAGCACGACATGACAACGTACATGCCCTGTGGTGGGTCTGCATCAGTGGTCTCAGACTCAGTGTGTTCCTGAGCGCACGGTGGATTGTAGGACGATCTGTCATAACGTCAGCAGGAGCCGTGGGAGTAGAGGAAGATAGAGGAAGTAGCCCACTGCAGAAAAAAGCTGCCGCTGTGCTCGCCTAGACCAGCAGATGAGCTCTTGCGTGGACCGTCAAGGATGCTACACAACACCCGCAATCGTTCTGGAAGTACCTGCACCTTGTACTTCCAAGCAAACGTAGCATAGGTGGAAGTGGTATGAAGTGGTTGTTGTTTTGATTGTGTTGTACAGAGTCACTATACGCTGCAGTACAGCAACGAATATAGGTTTTCCACGCACTTTCCATGCTTCCCGGCGGTCGCGCTTGAAGGCTCTTTCAGACCTCGCCGGATCAGCCTTCCGGCAACTTCCTTTGGCTTGGACAGGTACGCTGGGATAACGATGTGCAGATGTATAGTTTCTGGACCTACGTGTGTGGTTCTGGGCTGGAAGTAGATGGTGACGCTGACGGGTTCTCCATCGCATCGGACGCTTCAGACGAAGCCACCAGTACAACTTCTGATGCTAGTGAAGTCGTTGAAGACGACTCAGAGCAGATCAAAAGTCCAGAGGAGGTTGCTCGACGGTGCACCGACTCGGGATGCGTCTGGCTGTGGGCAGCGTGTCTAGCATCCTTTGCCGTCTGTATTTTATTAGGAACACTGCAAGAGGAGCGACACCAGTTCGTGAGGCTCACGAACAAAAGAGGTACACAATGTGGCGTTTTTGATCAGAAGGGCAAAGAGTTTTGGTTTCTCTGCACGGCGAACGAGTCAAGCTTCGCGGACTCTATCGCCACATGCGTGCCAGACTGTGCAATGGGGAGCGATCTCAATAGCTACTGTGAGGATGCTGCGTTTTCGGAAGATGCAACGCTGGGCGGGAATTCAACTCCTTCGAATAACTACACGTACCTGGCTCGGCAAGCTGGACCTCTTTGCGTACCGGTGCACGCTGGCCGTGCTTCGAGCTTCCGTCGGCAGCTGGTGGAAAGGGGCTTTTTGTCCATCGATATGTTCTTGACAGCAGAATCTTCGTGGCCTCCTTTGGTGTTTGCTGCTGTGCTGTCAGTTGCAATATCGCATTCCTGGATTCGGGTTCTTCGTGACCATGCTGGCACCTTGGCGTGGGTGGGTGTCTACTTGCTGGTGGTTTTTCCGATTGGAGTCTTAGCCTACGAGTGGCTCCAAAGTGGTTACGTATCCATCATCTCCATGACGCTGACTGCAGTCGTCGTGTGCTGCATCTCATGCCTGGCGTGCCGCAGTCAAGAGAACCTTGACAGAGCCACTCTCTGCCTCAACGCTGCCTGCCAATGCGTCGGGTGCTGAGTTTCTGCACGGGCTGCTGCGAGCCACTGAAACATGAGTCAAGCGCAACCAACGAGTGCCATCGAAGTTCCCAAAGGGTTTCAAGACGGGTCAAGCATGTGACATATCATACGTCAGAGTTCCGACAGCAGCAGCACATGACAACTGCCAATTGGTAAGTTTCATCTGGCCAAGCGTCAGGCTGCAAAATGTGGGTTGTAGGGCTGCGGTTAGGGTGGAGCCGGCAGGTCTCTGGCAGGCTGCAGGCATTGTCCAGGTCCATGTGGCTCGCGAGCAAAGCAAAGTGCGTGGATCGTCACTGCATGGTGTGGCCATCTGTTGTCAACTGTGAGCGAAATCCAGAACTGCCGGATAGAATCCTATTCCTAGCATCTACAAGCAGTGCAGCTGTTTCATCCAGGGTGTTGGTAGAGCAAGGCTGTATATCATTGCTTCAGCACAGGCGGAAGGTGAAGCATTGATGAGTGACGCAACATGGTTTTTATTGGATGCTGATCAGGGCCTTTCTGCTCGTTTGATTTGAGGTGACGGACATGCCGATTCTGCAAGTTGGGCCAGTTGCTACCTTGGCTTTACAGTTGGTTTCGGGAATTGCCATCTTATGGGCACTGCAGTTCATGCCGACGACTTTGCACATTGATCTTCGCGATGGCCGCATCGGCTGCCAGGCGTATGGTGGACACGTGAGAAATCTTGCGGATGTGTCCATTGCTGGAATCTACATCCTGTTCTTGCTGTTTGTGCTTAATGTTATGAACGCCTTTTGGGAAATGGGCATTGTATTCCTGACCGTGCAATGGTTCGTGCACCTAAGAAGAAGCGACGATCCTCCACCTTTCTCGAAGTCGTTGAGGCTCTTGTGCATCATGTGCAGGTACCACGCAGGGACCATCATATTTGCCGGAATTCTTATTGGATTTGTTCGACCGCTTCGTTTCTTGCTTGGCACCATGACAGCTGCCACGCGCATGAGGACCAATGTACAACTACTACTTTATCACTACTGCTACCACAGGTACTTCTACAACTGCTACTAGTACTGGTACTAGTACTAGTATTGGTAGTAGTACTGGTACTTGTACTCGTATTACTTCCTGTACTAGTACTCGTACTGGTACTATAGTACTCGTGCCAGTACCATCACTAGTACTAAAAACAATACTAATTAAAGTAACAACTACAACAACTACAACAACTACAACAACTACAACTACAACTACAACAACAACTACTACTACTACAACTACTACTACTGCTACTGCTACTACTACTACTACTCCTACTACCACTACTACTACTACTACTACTACTACCACTACTACTGCTGCTCCTGCTACCAGTACTAATACTACTGCTACTACTGAAAAAATTGCTACTACCGCTACTACGGCTGCTACTGCTGCTGCTACTGCTATGCCTACTGCTAATGCTACAACTACTACTACTACTACTACTACTACTACTACTACTACTACTACTACTACTACTACTACTACTACTACTACTACTACTACGGCTGCTACTGCTGCTACTGCTGCTGCCACTGCTATGCCTACTGCTGCTACTACTACTACTACTACTACTACTACTACTACTACTACTACTACTACTACTACTATTATTACTATTACTACTGCTACTGTACTGCTACTGCTACTACTACTTGTGCTTTGCTTGCACAACTGCTCACGAGCGACCTGTGTAGAAGCCGGCAATGCTTACAGCATTGGCTCAAGTGGGGAGCGATCATCCCTCGTATGTTGACAGCAGGATCGTCTGTACATGCCATATTGTTCATAAGGCATCGTGCCGACGGCACCCAGCATGCCTTCTGCAGTCGAGCAGTTTTCTCACAGCACTGTAGGCAAGTTTAAATATTGTTCAGGAGCAGGACACCCAAGCTATAATCAGAAACCTACAAGCTGAGGAAAAGAACAAGCATGATTGATCAAGCGTTGAAGACTCGGAATCACAAGCACTTGGAGGCTCCAAGGCGATCCTGGCGACCTTTCTGCGGCGCAAGACATCCTGGATGCCGTTGCCACTTACTTGCAGAATGTTGGCGTGGAGCGGGCTGTCGGCGAGATCCTGGCGGCGGGCGCCCGCTCCAAGACGCCGGTGCCGCGGAGGATGCCCTCCTCGCGGACATCGATGCGTTTATGGACCGTGCCGATCGTGAGTCAGGTCCCGGGCGCCGTCACCAAGGACGAGCCCATGGGGACCAAGAGAAATGGAAGCCGGCCTGGTGGCGGAGCTTCGTCGTTCGCATTTGCACAGAGCCGCTGTGCACGGGCAGCGCCTCCCGGCTGCTCTGTTTCCGGAGGCGACGCCCACCGATGGCAACCGCCAATTCAAGACTAATTATAGGGGTGGCCTTTCCGACTTTCTCGGGAGGGGTATACTACTTTGAGATGACTCCCACAGCGAAGTGGAAGCTGGACAGAACGCAGGGCCGTGACGTGGTCTTGCACCTGCTCCAGGAGGGTGACAATCTCCGTCTTAAAGACGGGTACTTTGAACCGGGTGCGAAAATCAGCGGAGCGAGCGGAAGGCAGCTAAGGCCGAGGCCAAGCGGGCGACCCACGCCGCTTTGGAGGCTGCTATCCGCGTCGCCATCCGCGATGCGCCGAGTGGAACCTTTCCTATATCGGCGGCTTCGTCGGCACGTACTGCACGTCGTCGTCCGCGGCTGGCGTTTTGCCGCACGGGACCGGACCCGAGGCGGTAGCAGCGCCCGGCCGCAGAGTCGGAGGAATAAAACCCGGGCGCGGCAGGGGTCCCCCTTCGCCCGGGGTCACCGACTGCCTTTACTTGGCGGGCGAGGGCTACTATATCATACTATATCGCAGCCGGAGTGAACGTCATCAGCCGCGCGGGCCCGCGCGATAAGCCAGTGCTCAAGTTAAGCGCCTGCCATTGCAGCTTGCGGCACCGCCGGTTCTCCGGAGGGCAATGTGGGACCAGTGTCGGCCCCGCCGAGGCCCGTTGGTTGCGTGGCCGGGTCGATCTGAGTGACCTGGCGGCTTGTAACCCACCGGCGACCTTCCAGAGACGGTGTGCAGCCATGGCGCTGGAAAACCGTCTGTGACCGTCGTCAGCGGAGGACCAACATTTGGTTCGGTGCGCCTCGGGCTCTTGGAAGGCCTTGACAAGCCTGGCTCCGTAGCTCGTTTCTGTGACCATCTGCGGTTGGTAGTGACCACCGCAGCCGAGCTCAGGCCTGGCGTGGGAGGCAAGACACCCATAGGCGCACTGCTGGTTGTGTCCATGTTGGTGCCGAATTGCACATCGACCATGGAACCAGCATCGCCGATCGCAGAGATGCCCGCGTCGAGGCCGAAATGTCCTCCGAGGGGGAGGGGTGGCGCAGCTGGCATCCCCGAAACCGACCCAGCCGCTCGGAGATCTGCGGCGATCCTGAGCACTTCTTGACCGACCAGCGCGTCGATCGGAGGGCCCATGGCTTCGGCGGCTTGTTGTCGTAACGCCGCAGCCTGACCCGCGGCCAAGCCCTGTGAAGCGGCATCGAGAGCCGCGATCGCATCCTGTATGTCTCCATCCAGCCTGGTGCCCACATTGTTGATCTGCGGGGGCACGGCCGCCAGATGTCTGCCAACTTTGTCCAGCCACATTCCCAGAACTGGCCCAAAGCGACCTTCGCCTTTGCGTTCGCCTCGAGCCGTTTGGTGGCTCTGGATATGGCTGCAGCCTGCTGGTTGGCCGCCTGGATGAGCGTTCGGTCTTCTGCAACCGTAAAGTCGTCCATTCTGAGGTCGGACGTTGCTCGGTCCCGAATCGACTGGAAATAACCTCGGTGGGGAAGCCCAGCTGGACTTGCGAGGTCGAAGGAAGGGGCCCTTCTAGTCTGGCCTGCTTGCCCCCGCCCTTGCCCTGCTTCTCCTTGGTCGCGTCGATGACTCCAGGGGAATCGAAACTATATACGCCCTCACCCTGCAGGAGCCCACGTGCGCCTCTGCACGGGCTCCTCCGCGACGCTTACATCGCAGACGGCCACGGCCCGGCTGTGGGCGCGGGCATCGTGGGGCTCCACCATGCCAAAGCCCTGCTTCGGCGCGGCGAAGTGGAGTCGGAGCTTGTCGGCTCCTTGAATTGGAGCACAAGCTCCAAAAGCAACCTGGAGTGCGGCGTGCACCTAACGCTTACCTCCAGCGCGGTATAGTAGTCCTAAACGCCCGCGACTTCGAGCGTTGCTTTGACGCCGGCGTCCGCCTTGAAGACGCCAAGCCGCCGGAGCAGGAGGCGGCTGCATCGAGCAGCGCCGGCGTCGCACAGCAGCAGCAGCAGCAGCAGCAGCAGGCTGTTGTTGCGTGAAGTGCTCGCGGCGGGCTTCCGCGCGGCACGCGCGAAAGCCTGCGGGCATTCTTTGCCGCAGCTATGAATTGGCCCGGCTCTGTTTTATTAAGCCTTCAGCCAAGGCCGCTGCAGGACACCTGCGCGGCTAGAGCAGTGTCTTCACGGGCCTGTGGTTCGGCAGGGGCATAATAATTTGCCCAGGTGGCCAGCGGTTTTGCGCAAGGCGTTGTCGCTGCTACCTGTGCAGTTTTCTGCGCAGTGGTCATGCGGACCCTGCGCTGCCGAAGAGCGGAGAGTGGCCTTGATGGCTTATTCTCGCGGCCCTTGCTTTGGCCGCTGGACACCTATAGTGTCGCGCCTGGCGGCGCCTGTGCTCTGCACTCCCGCGCGGACCCTTGAGCCGGCACGCGGACCTTGTCGGTCGCGACCGTTCCTGAAACGGTGCTGCCTGCGGCATCTTTTGCGCGACCTTTGTGGAAATGGTCGCTGGACACTTTCGTGTCGAGCCAGCCGGCGCTTGTGCCCCGCACCGCCGTGCGGCTCCTTGCGAAGGCTGGCGTGCGGACCTTGTTCTGTATGAGGGTACGGTCCGCACGGCCGTTCTTCGGGGCGCGGCTCCGCGGTGTAGGAGTAGATGTACATAGCGTGAGCCCTAGCGTGAGCCGTAGCTGTAGTGTAGTTGTACATTAAACAGCTCTTTCAAGAGCCTCCGACATCCTCCGACCCAGGTTGGAAAAGGGAGGTCCGTGCGAGCGTCGGAACGCTCAGGGCTTAGGAGGGTTGCTAGTGGGTGCGCTCGTCGTTCGGTCGTTGTCGTCAGGGCTGTGCCCTACTGCCCGCGACGCGCCCCACCCTTCCTGGCACTTTGATGTGGGGGGTTACCTGGGAGCCTCGGCTGAGGGGTGAATTTTGAGTGCATATAATATATGTGTCAGGGCATGTGCATCAGTCTCTGCAGTGCTGTTTGTTTTTGCATGTTTGTGTAATTTGTACATAGATTGTCCAAAACGAATCGTTTTGGCTCAAGTGCCTTGTTCTTAGATATTAAGGACGTGCCAAGTGTGCACGGCTGCACTTCAGCTAGTGTAGCCCTTGAGTTGCCCGCCTGCGGTCGGTCACGCGACCACTAGCACTACCACTATCTCCTTCTATCACCTCTGCTACTACTACTACTACTACTACTACTACTAGTACTACTACTATTACTACTACTACTACTACTACTACTACTACTACTACTACTACTACTACTACTACTGCTACTGCTACTGCTACTGCTACTGCTACTGCTACTGCTGCTATTATTACTACTTACTACTTACTACTTACTACTCACTACTTACTGCTTACTACTCACTACTACTACTACTACTACTACTACTACTACTACTACTACTACTACTACTACTACTACTACTACTACTACTACTACTACTACTACTACTATATAGTTGAAAATATTTCGAGACCCCTCAAAATCGACCCCCCCAAAGGCAAGTTCCTCAAAATAAGAAGCCGGACAGTGGACACGGCTAAAGCCACTATTAGCTCTTAAAACCGGGCTTTTGGAAGCTATTAGTTTTCAAATGCTTGTGGCCGTTTCGCTTCTCAAAAGGTCCTTTTAAGTCTCTGTTTTCTCCTCGAAATCCCTCGAATGCTTATGCTGTGCTGGATTCCTGCCATCTGCGAGCATAGAACCAGAATAAAATACACTGGTACATCTGCAACTTTTGTTCGCAGTCATCTGCTTCCAAAGGACCCCAAGTTAGAAACGTTGGAACCCAGCGCACACAGACTATCAGAGTGAGTCTATGCGATGCAAGGGTGTTTCCTCCCTAAGCGGCAGACATGTGTTCAGAAACAAATTCAAATCCCGAAAAGGGCCTCTTGAGGCCTATAGCACGCTTCTGTCCTGATTTCGAAGGCATTTGAGCGCTCAAATGTTCTCAAATGCTGTCGAATGCCGTCGAATGTCCTCAAAAAGGCTTGTTAAGTCACCGAAACAGAGAGAGAGAGAGGTAGGGAAGGAGGGAGGGAGGGCATGACCTCAGGAATTGTGTCCTAGTAGACAGTAGTCTTGTTCTGATGTTTCTTTTCACATTGGCGCTTTGCACGAAACGCCTGCTGGCTTGCAGCCAGGGTACCACTGCCAACTTTGCTGGCGTGGCCACGGGCATACACAACAAACTTGAGCATTCAGCAAGCATCCGTCATTCAAGCTTCACAAAAAGCTGGCGCAAGCAAACGTGTGAGGAAACGTCCCCGCTCAAATGCTTATGTTGGTGTCTGTGCTTTGGGGGGGTCGATTTTGAGGGGTCTCGACAATTTGTCTGTTTACTACTACTACTATTACCACTGCTACTACTACTACTACTACTACTACTACTAGTACCACTACTATTACTACTGCTACTGCTACTGCTACTTCTACTATTGCTACTACTACTACTACTACTAACTACTACTACTACTACTACTACTACTACTACTACTACTACTACTACTGCTACCACTGCTACTACTACTGCTACTGCTACTCCTAGCACTACTACTACTACTACTACTACTACTACTACTACTACTACTACTACTGCTACCACTGCTACTACTACTGCTACTGCTACTCCTAGCACTACTACTACTACTACTACTACTACTACTACTACTACTGCTACCAGTACTGCTACTGCTACTACTACTACTAGCACTAGTACTTGTACCTCTATGACGACAACGACGACGGCAACTACTACCACTACCACCAGCACTTCGACTACCACCACCACTCCCGTAAGAAAAATCCTCTAGACTTGAGCAGTCAAGATCCCGGCATCTGAACGCACAGCAACCCGGACCATCCCGGACCCACAAGTTTAAGCCCTGTTGACAAGGACCAACCCAGTCAAGGACTGTTGCATGTCCTGCTGTTCTTGCCTGGTGGGCTTTTACCGGGACTTCCTGGAGCCGTTGTCCGTGAACGCTTACGTGGATGTCGCATTGCGTGGGTCTTCGCTGCTCCATGCTGCGGGCAGATCCCAGGAAGTCACCGAAGAAGACCGCATCACCGCCAATTCGCTGAATGGGATGACCTTCGTTTTCCAAATCATTTGCGTGGCGTTGACGTGGTGGTTCGGTTTTGTCACAGCGTACATTGCCGTTACAATGGTGCCCGCATATCGGGATTCTGAGAGCCCTAGTTTCATTAGAAACACCGCACATTGGTGCATCATCGGTGGCTGCGTAGCAGCTGCATGCGCTTATCCATTCGTCATGGTGTTCGACGTTGCCTCCGACACGATCCTTTATCTCAGCACAGACACAGTCATGGAAGCGATAGAAGATGACCCACGCCACCCCAGTGGCCGAGCGGCCACGCTCGGCGATGCCCCAGTAATGCGTATGTTGTATTCGATTGCCGAGTCTGTTGGTTTGGGCTGTGGTGGTGGGCGACCATGATGAAGGTTGGCGCAGTATCTGCAGCCTGTCCTCTAAAGCCGCACCAGATGTGCAACAGCTTTCTGCAGATAGTTGTGCGAGAGATGAGGTTTCAGTTGACTTTACGTTCGTGGGACTTGAAGCATGGGTGCGTGGAGCCTGCCGAAGAAGTCCGTCGACATGGTGTTTGCCATGGCGAGGCCGGGTACTTGCAAGTGCCTTGGGAACCAAGGCCAGGCACAGAAGCAGGTGTCCGCTACGCTGAGAGGCGGTTTCTGGTGGCTCGTTTGTGCCTGCTCAAACACTCGTGCTCGTGTTGATGTGCAGAGAATACTGTAGCAACATGACATTTCAACTGAAACTCGATGCGAGTCCTGCGACGGTGGACATATGTCGCCATGCTGTCAGAATGGCGGGAGACAACAGACTGATGAGTGATGCATTGTCCGAACAGCCACTGCATCGCCTGTATCCCCGCTCCACAAGAACCTTCCTTCTGCATGTGCAATTACTAAGGCAATATCAGGTTTCGCGTCTATGCTGATCCGCCTCGCGGGCGGGTCGGCACATGGCTCAATCTCGCATGCTTGTTGTTATGTCGTGTTGTTGCGCTGTGCAGAGTCGAGGCAGTGGAGGTGGCACCATGGTGGCTTTGTTCGAACTCTACCAGCAAGAGCAGCAGCACTAAACTGAGCACAAGTTGACTCTGTTTCTGACTAGAATGTTGCATCCGTTTGAGAATGAGGCGGCAATCCAGTGCTCTTTCGGAAGCCGCCTTGGATGAGGAGAGCAGGCTTTGCCGTGGCTTTGACCACGAGCGTTGACAATTCATTGGAGAAAATATTGCTTGTTGTAGGAGGGTATCCTTGCTTTCTTCTCCAAGCAGCGAGTTCTGCTGCTCCACGCAGGTAGAGACGCCCTGGGGGCCTAGGGGCTGTAGGATGAGGATGTGGGACCGCGATTAGCAGTCGAGGAGGAGAAAGTCGCCGGCTTCCTTGTTATGTTCCAGAAGGTCAGGGCCTTTGGCGGAATGAGACGACACACGCTTTCTTGGGCAGCCTGAAAACACTGGGCAGCCAGGCAAGCTGTTCGGCCCTCTGGCGAGCTCCCAAAGAGGGGCGACTGCCTGTCGGACGAAATGCCCTGTGGTAGTGCTGGACTTCCTCCTCAGCCTTTACTTCAGGCCGTGTCCGCTTGTTCACGTGCAGCTGCTGGGTTACGAGTTTGGAGACCGCGGGGCTTTCCTCGGCACTTGGGCCAGTCGGCAGTTTGCAGCATGCTCGTTTCGGAGCAGGTATCCATGGGCTGATGGTGAGGTAATCCTCGCTTCTGGCAGCTCGCCGTTCAGTAACACTTCCGTACATCAATGATTTTTGCTTCCCTGGATCACCATTGATTCCGAAGCCTTGGCCCGACCTTTGCAACCGGAAATGATGCTGTGGGTCATGGCGTAGGAGATGTGATCGTGGACTTCGATGTGGCAGGACATACTGCAGCTGCTGTGAGTGTACTCGGAAAGTAGACCTTTCTGCACGTCATGCAGCCAGGGCAGCTCCGAGAGAACTTCCGGCGTGGATCAATATGTGGATTTGGCAAAGTTGCTTCTCTTGAACAAGGCTCGGTGCAGTACAGAGCACAGCACAGTAGAGTCAGTAGAGCAGAGAGAGAGAGGGAGGACGGGAGGATCGGATCTCCCTTCGCCTCCAGGCTCCCGTCATGGTGTTTTTGCATTCGGCGACCAGGACCAGGGGCCGACATATCCCGTACAAGACTTTTATCAAAAGTCTCCAGCAGCTTGAGAGCATCGAAGTCATCCTATTCAGAGCTTCTTGTTCAAAGAGCCCACATCTCAGGTTGAGAAACTGCGAAAAGAATGCCTGGTTCCGGGCATGCTGGAGGAGGCCTGTGCTTTGGACACAGGAATTTTTGTGGCCCTGCTGCAAATTTTGCATCATTCCCACACGTGAAGTTCACACTATGCCACCAACGACTGAGGCAATGTCTCCGGAGTGGTGCCTTGCATTTTTCAAGCTCGGTGCCGCCCAACACGATGGCAAGACACTGATCAAAGCAGTGCAGGTGTCTCACCTTTTGAGATTGAAAAGCCTAGCTGGCTGATTGACTTAGATGAATCGTGCAGGCATCGGACTTCTATTTTGACTTCTATGTCGAGGTTGTCATGGCCAGCTTGCCCGGGCAGACGCGGGAAAGCATGCTGCGTCTGGCAAAATCGTCCCTGCACTGATGCAGCAGGATGCGTGTGGCCTGTAGCGCAGCTTTTCTGGAGGAGCAGTTTGCCAACCGTGTTTCTGGTACATCCAAGCTTCCTGCGGCTATTCTGGATCTCATGCATGAGTCTTGGCAGAAGAAGACCCAGAGCCCATCCTCGTCATTGTTTCCAGTGCAGCGTTGTCAAGACTCAACTCAAAAGACCTTGGTACCAGGAACACCTTGGAAGCATCCTGTCTGCTCCGAGATTTCGTGTGGTTTACCATATTCTTGAGGGGACTCTGACTCGCATACACAGCCGAGGTCTGGAACTGAGGGGAGCGTTGCTGCAAGACTGTGCGGCCTGACAGCAAATTTTTGACGTCTTAATTCTGTGGGCACTAGGGATGGGAGATGGCCATATGTCGGCCCGGTCCAAGCAGCCAAGCGGGCTTGCTTGAAGATGCTTGAGATGATGATCCGAGGCATTTCTGCATTTTGGAAGCTTGGCTGTCATAGAACCTTTTGAACTCTTTGCAGACTACTGCTTCTTAAGGAACGCTCAAAGAGTTCCCTGCGGCCTCCCTTCAGATTTGCGAGCTTGGATTGCAGCCGTTACTTGGCAGCAGGCGACCCCGTAGCATCGCATCATTCTATCGCATGGCCATTTCACTCCACGCTTTGTAGGAGTCTCACTACACCATCACGGCACAATGGTCGTATTCTCTTGTGGAATGTCCAGCTCAAGCCAAGTGCAAACACTCGCAGTTCTTGTTCCTGCGCATTGTTGAGAAACGAATTTCGGCCATGTAGGCTCAATCAGGCTTCGGAGTTGATGCAACATCCTGCGATGGATACACACGTTGCACAAGCGCAAGTTGAAGCTCTTGCGAGAGCATCTGACTCATGACATGTATTACAGTCATCATGTGACAAAACCAACAGCCACCCTCCAGGTCCCAGCTGGGTACATGCAGGAAAGCCCAGGAAAGTAACACAAAGCTCCACAGGGGCTCATCAGAGGTAGAGTTTGGGAAGTATTCAGGGGGCAATTCACGTAAACTCTCGTGCAAAGCGGCTTGTTTGTACGCGAAAGCACGAAAGCAAGCTGTTCGCTGAGATGTTTCTGCAGCCTTCAGTGTAGGTAGATGTTGTGTCTGAGCAAGCTTTGAGTTTCTCCGGCTTCCCTGATGGTAGCGGTGCTAAGACGGACTTCGGATGACAGATGATGACAGGACACTCTCGGGATATGGAGGTATGAGCGCTTTTTGCTATCACGAAATCTAGCTATTGTTTATTTGGCCCTGTAACGACATATAACGGGGAGGGAGCGGGGGCTGCACGCAAATGTTTGCCCAAGAGGCACAAGGAGCCTGCGGAGTTGTACCCGGTTGCCAAGCCCCCCGCTTCTCCCTTAAGGTCAACCTGTCGAAGCAACATGGAAATTGCAGGAGTTTCGAAATTGCGATTGTGCAGTTTGTTCATCGGCGTTGCTTGAATTCTTCACGCTATGTGTGTTTACGCAGGTTTAATGTGTCGACCTGGCAGGATCTTATCGAGCACCAAGGCAAGTGCATGTATTGTCTAAGCATGTTTATTGTGTCGACCTGGCAATTCTATCACCACGGCACTTGCATCAATTTTTTCGCGGCCGAGTGTATCTGCGTGGTGATTTTTTTCTGTTGCCCCATCGGGTCTTTTTGGACCCTATGTAGTAGACCAGAGGCTTTTGTTATTGGCTCGCCGGGTTCGGCGGGGCCGGAGCAAAAAAAAATCACCACCCGGCCCAGGAAGCGTCGCGGCCAAAACTGGTACTGTTGACTAGTTGAATGCACTCAAGCCACACGCAAGGCGTTTTGGTTAAGATCGCACTAGCAGCTATGCGTTTCGTCACAAGGTGGGACTCGTTCAGGCTAGCGATCTGTAGCCGGAACTTCTGATGGCAACACACCTCACAAGCGCATGAGCGCATGCGAAGCGTCAAGACACTCAGTGACATGCTAAGATTTTATGCGCACAAAAATCATGCATGTCAGAAGTTGGTTGACAAACTCCGCCTCTGCTTGTACAACGTGCTCACGCTGCTTGAGTTCATGTTACGATGCTAGTTCATCAAATGCGGCATCTCGGAGTTGCTAAGTTCGGAACATGAGACCCATGAATTGCTCTGCGAGCTTTCGTGTGGAAGCTCGCATATTGGCGTCGGTACAAGATGAGGAGTGCAACATCGTCGTGAGGCATATCTCCTTCCATGGCATCTGCGATTTGGATCTTGCTGTTTGTTAATCTTGTCCAAGCATTTGAAACACACTCTACCAGCTCTTTAGCGCTGGATTTGATCTGCGAAGGCCACTGCCACCACACTTGCGCTGAGCCTTTGTGCCAATTGTTTGCGCAACTCACTGGACGATCCGAGGTCAAAGTTTGCTTTCCTTTGTGTGTCACATGTTCTGCAGCGTGGACTTGTACTCCTTGGCCTATTGATCAAGCTCTGTTTTCTATAATCGGGCCGGTGGACGCATCTCTTCCAGCTTTGTGTGGCTGCTTACTGAGTATGAAACTCCTAAAGCCGAGCAATCGGGTAACAGTTGTTACTGCACCTGTTGGGCTTGAAATAGCTGGGCCAATAATTAAGTTTAACGCTTGGATGTCGTACACACCATGGTAGGGGGCCTCTCAACCCCAACCTTTAAACGGTTGGGTGTCGAGTGCGGGAACGCCATCGGGGGAGGCGGGGGGAGGGGGGGGAGAAGGGGCAGGGGTGGCAAACGAACGCAAAAACAGACTGTCTCCAAACTTTCGAACTGCAGGATAGAGGGTAGCTGAGGTAATCCCCAAGACCTGGGCCTGTGGCCTCGGTGGATTACTGCACTTTCTGACTTCTGGGAAGCCAGGTAGAGGCCGGGTGGAGGTCTGAGCATGCTTGCGCAACTGACAAACCCAGAAAGTCCTTCGCGCGCTTGTTTGTCTTCTGCAAGGCTTCGGCTTCGTACTGCGTTTGATCTCATGGCGAACCGATAGATAAGCTGCACTGCGTCCAGCTCAAGCCACGGGCACAGAATCGCACCGCTCCAACAGATTGTTCACCGAAGCATTTTGCCCACTTCGGCTCCCTCAGGCTTCCTGTTTGAAGCAAAAAATGCTGCGGTAGTCAGCAAGGTGATTCTCTCGCGGGAGCACCTGGTTCATGACATGTACAGCAATCTCAGATGGGCCCTGCAACTCCACACAAATCAGGGCCAAGTCGGGTTCTCACTACACCAGTACGGCCCAAAGGTTCTATTCACAGCTCGTGGAGGGAAGAAGCCGTTCACCCAGCAGGCTTTGCAGTGACCTTTATATGCAGCGCATTGCGTGGCCCACGGAGGCGACTGGAACCCGGTGCCTCCGGCCACTTGGCGATTGAAATTCTCATATATTCTCTAAAGAGGGCACAGCTGGCGCAGACGGACCCCCACGGCAAGTGCCAGGCACAGCGCACAGACCCCATGATCGTCAACAGCCAGGCCCTAGCGTTGCCTCAAAGGTGTGCCAGCGCAAGACATTGTACGGCATCATTGAGCCAGGCTCATTCTCTGCATCTACTCAAAGAAGCTTCAGACTCGACTGAGATGGTTTGGGTGGAAATGTGCACAACCCTTACGATACAGCGTGGATTTCCTGGAGCACTGACCGTTTGGTGGTGGTGTCAATCGGTACCGAGGTGCAGATGTGCAAATTACACTCTCTCCGAGCGGCTTTCACTTGCTGGTTGGACTACAGGCTGTGAGCATAGTTTTCTTAGAGGATCCTTTTGCACCTCGCTTGTCACATGTATTGATCGAAGTGCTGAACAACTGACACTGCCAGAGGATGTGAAATTGGAAAGGCCTTTGCCAGAAGGCTTCTGTTTGGACGGTCGCTTCATCCAAAAGGTGTGGCCCTTTGCCGAACTCGCTTGTCTTCTTGTTGGCCACAGGCTAGAAGTCGCAGACTGTGAGTATCAAGGAAGGAGCAGCAAGCACTGCCTCAAGCACATCAAGCGAGACAAGCTACATCGTCGCAGTGCGCTTTAGCAGCATTGGCCGGTTGCACTGCGTTGCTGCGCAGTCCCGGGTAGAAGCTGCGGCAAATCCCTCTCTGCAGGTATTCTACTGCAGATAGTTTCAAAAAGGTCAAGCAGCCGGAGGATGCCACTGGCTGCAAAAAGCGCTCGCTCGCCTCCGGGTGTGTGTGTGTGTGTGAGTGTGTGTGTGTGTGCCAAAAGTCTCTGATGTGGCTTGTATTGGTAAGCCTTCCAAGCCAGACGAAATCCAAGCTGAGGTCCTTTTCTGTGGGATTCCTTTCCACTCTTGGTTGCAACAACGTCGTCTGCGAGTTGAACATGTGTGGTCTAATGCCCAGGAGGCTATGGTCATCAAGGAAGTAAGTATAATTACACCCGAAAGACGAAAGACTTCGCGTGCGATCGTGTGTTTGCAACTGTTGCAGGCGGCCAGCTGCACTGAATTATGGACAGCAAAGCTTTTCCCGGCAACGACCTCTGCGGCCTCGCTTGCCGAGCTTCTCCCAGGCCAGATACCAAGGTTCCAATAGACATCCCGCAAGCTGACACTGCAGTCCTCTTGCGGAGCATGGGGCTGTTGCGGTTGGGGCCGTGGGCGGTTGGTCGTCGTCGCCCTTGTCCTCGCCGTCGTCCTCGCCGCCGCGGGCATAGATTGGTCGTCGTGGTGGCAATGGGTAGTATAGTAGTAGTAGTAGTAGTAGTAGTAGTAGTAGTAGTAGTAGTAGTAGTAGTAGTAGTAGTAGTGGTAGTGGTAGTGGTAGTGGTAGTGGTAGTGGTAGTGGTAGCAGTAGTAGTGGTAGTTTTACGTAGTAGTACTAGTAGTAGTACGTAGTAGTAGTAGTAGTAGTAGTAGTAGTAGTAGTAGTAGTAGTAGTAGTAGTAGTAGTAGTAGTAGTAGTGGTAGTGGTGGTAGTGGTAGTGGTAGTGGTAGTGGTAGTGGTCGTAGTACCAGTAATAACACTCAGCAATGATAGTAGTCGTAGGTAGCAGTAGCAGTAACAGTAGCCAGTAGCCGTAGTAGTAGTCGTAGTCGTCGTAGTAGCAGTAGCAGTAGTAGTAGTAGTAGTAGTAGTAGCGAGTTAGTAGCAGTAGTAGTAGTAGTAGTAGTAGTAGTAGTAGTAGTAGTAGTAGTAGTAGTAGTAGTAGTAGTAGTAGTAGTAGTAGTAGAGTAGTAGAGTAGTAGTAGTAGTAGTAGTAGTAGTAGTAGTAGTAGTAGTAGTAGTAGTAGTAGTAGTAGTAGTAGTAGTAGTAGTAGTAGTAGTAGTAGTAGTAGTAGTAGTAGTAGTAGTATCGAGTTACAGGTAGTAGCAGTCGTCATCGTCTTGATTGTCGCCGTTGCCGTTGCTGGTGTTGCTGTTGTTGTTGTTGTCGTCGTCGTGCTCGTAGAAGCAGCAGTCGTATCAGCAGCAGCAACGGAAGCAGAGACAGCAGAAGTCGTCGTCGTACGAGTTAGTAGGGAGGAGGAGGGGTAGTAGTCGTAGTGGGAGTAGTAGGAGTAGTAGTAGTCGTTGTCGTTGTAGTAGTAGCAGTAGCAGTAGAAGATGTAGGAGTGCGAGGGGTAGGATGACTTTTGTCCTCCGCCGGAACGCCGACTCACTAGCTCGCAGGCTGATCATTGACATCAGCTGACGGAGCAAAATTCCCTGAACCGTAAGACGCTATGGAAGGAGTAGAGCGCGGCGCGCAATTATCTTTGCATCTCTTCTGTCTTCTCATTGAAATGGGTCTTGGGAGTTACGGCTTTACGGCTTACATGTCGCCTTCCTGGGTCGAACCACACATCACGGAGTGGGTTAGTGGAGGTGAGGGGTGAGGAAACGGCAAGTGTCTGGATAGACGGCGGTACGGTTGAAAAGGACGGGTGGAAGGCAAGGGGCATCACTGCTCTGTCCAAAGCCGCTTGCGCAGCATCATTTTTGATGACGAATGCACCACAGGCCGCGAAGCTCACGACGCCTTTTCTGCGTATTTGGGCAGCATGTCATGGTGTAAACACGTCAGGCCTTCGTATTGTATCTAGTTATTTAGAGGAAAATATGCATATCAGCGGCAAGACGTAGCTAGACGGAGACTCAGCTCGACGGAGTAAACAAGGGCTCCGCTTCTCAACATTTCTCATTCTCACAGAGATTCTTTCTTCGAGATATTCTGGTTGACTGCCGCAGTCGCAGTCTTGCGTGACATGTAAGCTTGCACCGTCATTCAGACATGAAAGCTCGGGCCACAAGCAAGCATCACAGAGCTCATCGTACTGAGTTGCTGACAACAAGAGATGGGAAATCATGCACGTGACAACCAAATTCAAGCAGACGAACAATCGTAGATTCGTAGATACCGTGTGGTGCGCGGTGACGGGAACACACAAGCATAATCAAGACGTGTCGCGGGAGCACACCCTGTCTCACATGATAGTCGTGGATTGTCCTGGCCATCAATTGAAGGAAAGGCATGTAATCTGCTGAGAACACGAAAGTCTTCCCAGTCTGTTGCCGTTGCCAAACCTGATTGCAGATATTCTGTCCCGTCAACGGCTGCATAACGTACACGGAGCTGGTCATTACTGCTATTGCACGCACACAGGTTATAACACTGTGAAACTCGCAGTTTTGACCAACTGGTGCATTGCACCAAGACCTCCCGGCGCGGTCTTCAAGCAGTCTAGCTGTGCCACCAGCTGAGCCATGCTCTGCTGTCGACAAAGCGGGCCCCACTGCAGTGCAGTGGCAAGTTGGCAAGCACAGTGAATGTCGCAAGGTAGCCACAGGAGGTTGCCACGCAGAAGTGAATGTTTAGGGTTTTCTCCGCCGGAGAAGCAAGCTAGACAGCCTAGAACCTCGTAATTCCAAGCAGCAGAGCGAGCTGCAATGCGCCTTTCCAAACTAGCTGCATGGGGCTGTGAAGACCGGCGGGCACGACTGTGTGTCGATCGACGCTGTGCATGCTCGCCGCCAGCAAGTGTCGATGCAGAGCACTAGTGCACACGTTCGCTGGCAGCTCCCCATTGGCTGCGCCGACTGTGCAAGCACATTCACACGAGATTGATTCCGCTGGCACTTCCTGCAAGGATACTGGGACGCATCATGCTTTCGATTCTCGGCGACATGTTAATGTAAGCTGCTGTTTGAGATTCATTAAGTATGAAAGGGAGAAAGGGCCACCGACGGACGCAGTCAAGTTCTTCAGCTTTCTGAAGTCTAAATCTGTCGCCGAGAGCCTTCGAGTTCTCGACGAAGCTGCTGTAGTTCTCCCAAGGCTCTGATGACTTCATCGCCCAGGTTCGTTTCAGCTTGGAAGACCTCAACAGGCTGGGACAACTCGCGGGGCCGCGTAGGGGGGAGAGAGAGAGAGGGAGTGTGAGTGTCTGTGTGTGTGTGTGTGTCTTTGCTCGTGTGTGTGTGAGAGACAGAAAAAGAGGGAGAGAGTTGTCGGGACCTCCCTCCGGTACTTGTTACTGCATCAAATGACACTGCGCTGTGTGCTGAGGGGTGAGAAAGGAGGAGGATCCCACAGCAGCCCATCCCCACAACATCTATACTTGTCCTATGTTCCTGCATCGCATGGTCCTTAGAGCGTGGTGCGTATTGAGAAGGGGGAGGCTGCAAACACATGTAGATAAGTGGGGGAAGAAATTGCCTGGTGAGGGACTAAGGAACTTGCCATAGAGGGCGCGGTGACGAGGCCGGGATGCGGGCTAGTGTTCAGGGTTTGGGGGGGTCTCCACCAGGCAATCTCCACAACCCACACAATCCACGGGGGAAACTCTCCGGCTACAATGACCCCAATGCCCCTCTTCCACAATCGTGTGAAGAAAGGGGGGGCCTCGGCCCGGGTCCAGTGGACCTGACCCCTGAAGCGAGCGAGCGAGCGAGTTGTCTGCGGTTCAGCGTAAAGGGTGGGGCTCGCTACACGACAACCCGGGGCACATTCAGTAGTTCTATGCCGCGCTCTGGAACGACCCCAATGCCAACCACTCACTAAAACAGTGGAGGGGTTTTATGGCCTGAAGGTCTTGACGACCCCTAAGCCCAGCAGAAAGAAAGAAAGATGCAGACAACTGGATGAAGGAGTACATGTGTATGTAAACACATAGTCTGGATATATTTGATATACTGTGTACATACATTTACATTGCATGTGAAGATTTACCTGTATACATGTAAATGTGTATATTATGCAAAGAAACTTGCCTGAATGCTCACCTCGATCCCCCGGGCGACAGGTCATCACGGGGAAGATATAAGCGTGATTGGAGTGGGTTAAGCATCCTGAGAAGTCTTATGCGGACATGTGAGGTGTTAAATACTATTTGCCGAAATCACCTGCACAAACGGCCAAAAACCGGCATGCGCATGGATCAGTCTATCGTTGTACTGTATTAGCAGCTCGCAGTCTATTCTCCATGTTTATCGCACTGATGATTATGCAACTTGTCGGTGTACACTTATGCTGTGAGTTAGTATTACATTGGTTTTGTGGATTTCTTCCTATCTTCTTCATTCTTTCACAGTTCGTTTCCCCTTTATCTTGGAGTTACCTCTGCCATGATTGACGTTACAGCAACATCCTACAGTCTTGTAAATCGCATTTCACTTTCACCTTCGTTACTTGTGTGGACACCAACCATGTGTTTGAACAAGGTTTGTTCTTAATGGTTTAAAAGCATGATAAGTATAGCGGAGATTATAGTTATTCAGTTATTACTTTGATGACAAAGTGAGAATCGTTCTATACGGATGAAATCTGGTTACATACATATGTAAGGTAGTTCGTAGTCTCAAATGACCGTTGATGACTTTCATCCATTAATCGTGTGTGAAGCTCAAGAAAAGTATCGTTCATGCAACTAATTCAAGCGGTCAGTGCTCCACGGATTGGGGTATTAGGGATCTTGTGGCAGTCTCTTAGTGGTCTCCACGAGGTATCCTTTTGCTAGTGATGGTCTCCTGGTTCTCGTGGTTGACGCGGCCATCATCGTCGTCTTGCTCGTCGGGGTGCGTGTTCACCGTGTGGGGTAGATCAGATCTTCGATTGCTTCGTAAAGACGGCACAAGACCCAGACCTAAATGATACACAAGTTTACGATGAACCACATTCAGAATCGCAGTGCACAAACAGTTAGCATAAACGCAAGAACTAGTAAATTGACTTTGACCATTCGCCGAAATGAGAATACAAAACACTATCCCGCCAAGCAAGCTTCACATGTTGGGAACGGTCCAAACAGTGACGTGTCGTGACTTAGCACAGGGAAACTTTATGTTGAAGAGCGTCACCTCGTTGAAGGGGGTGCTACGTTGATCGAACGTGAGTTGAGTCGCTATGAGTTGCCATGGTTTAAAGTAGTATACCACGCGTATGTATGAATATGCATGGAGGCTGTTTACAGGAATCAAGGCCTTGACGTTTTGGTGCGAGGTGCCATGCAATGTAACGCTCTGGGTTCCAGGTGCGTCGAGGAACGAGGAATTGCAGTCAGATACATGATGTAACTCTGTGTTGCCCGTCCTGGAGGCTCGATTCTGCGCTGGATCGGGATATCAGAAGACATCGTCTCATATCCTGAACTCGGTCGCAACATCCAGAAGTTGCTAACGACGGCCAGCCACAGGCCGAAGCCCGCGACGTGATCGCTTGTTTGGGCATAGCAGTGGCAGCCGAGACTAAGATGCTAAAGAAATGAGGAATCACTGGTGCATTTTGAGTGCTGCTTCTCACAGTGCTGTGTCGGATGATCCGCCTCTTGCTCGCACACCCAGGAAAGCTGCTGGTTTGGTGCAGTCAACAAGCATCTTACGCTACCACATCGCACTGCATTTTCGTAGTCGCAAGCCCGTCGAAAGACAGACCCCAAATCTTCGAAGGATATTCGTAGTCAAGCTCGTCCTCGAACCTCTGGCTGATAGCTCAAGCAGAATGCTAGTTTCAGGTTAGCAGTGCAGATTGCCATGGGCCTGCCTGATGCTGTGCAGGAAGGCCTCCATTTCAGCACGTGCTAACTTTTGCAGCAGGCTCTCGGGCAGAAACACGAAGAACATGCAAGGCCAGGCCCGACAAGGAAACGGTCACAGCACGAGGGAGGCACCGCCGGATCGACTCAAGTTGCTCAAAGGAGCAGACGCCACCTCAGTCATCGCTGCAAATGCTGCATTTGCTTCGATGTTGGCATGGTTACGGAATCTCATGGCATGGTTGGCTGCTTGTCTTACTTTGAGGCTGGGATCTACTTTTTCTTCATTTGGTATGGGAGGCTTCCGAGCAGATCTTGGTAGGGCTCCGAAACCGCTCCAAGCTTGTGCAACATTCTTCTGTGGCCACATCAAGCACACTTCAATGTAGTGTTTTGAAACCAGCAAGGCTTTTGAGTATGTATGTTCAATGTTCCGTGTGATTCGTGGGTAGCTCGCGTTTGCAATGCTTGCCTCCATGACCGTCTCAAAGTTCTGCCGGTGCTTGTACATGCAGATGCATGACAAAATCTGCGAGGCTTCAAGAAAGGATCTTTAAGTTCAAGTCTTCAACCGGACAGAGGCACCTTGGAAGAATCGGCAGTCAGCTGTCAAGACAAGCGAAAGTGTATCGGCTGCTCAGCAGAAGATGGCTAAACAAATTCGTTGTTGGCTAAGGTTCACTGCAGTGTGGTTTCTGCAGTTGGTGGATACGTTGATGAACGTGGCGGTAGGTGGCTGCATCATGCATTGTTAGTGGCCGCGGACTTGTGTAGAGCTTGGGCATGCTCAGTGTTTCACTCCAACCTTTCGTTCAAGAGCATATAGGTTCAAAACCTTTGTGCGAAACGAAGCAGGTCATCAGTTCGGTGACCATAGCCAGCATGGCTAGGTTCCTCATTTTCCTAGCATGGCTGCCGGTGCTCTCAAACAGCGCCAAAACCCACATCACGGTGCGAACCGTGAAGGAAGAGCTGAAGGTCGAAAATGTTGAGCACCCGAAGGATGGCGTGATCGTACGCATCATTGATCCCCCTCAGAACAAGGCGGCTCCGCACGAGTCTGAGCCTGAACATGAAGCCGAGGAGTCGGCCAGCGCCGTCAAAGAGCATGAAGATCATGGTAGTGATGGGCATGACAGCCACGACGCTGAGACAGAGCCGGGTCATGCAGTTGAAAGCAAGAGTGCCGCAGACCATGGTCATGGCCAGGAACACGGCCAGGAGCATGCACACAAGGATGAAGATCATGCTCATCATGATGAAGACGGCGAAGATTCTCATGGTCACAAAGGAGCTCATGACGGGCATGCAGAACACGAGGAGCCTGCCCACCAGACTGAGGCGGCACATGCAGAGCACGGCCATGCTGAGCATTCCGATGAGCCTGGCCATGGACACGCAGGGCATGGGGGACACTCCGAACATGGTGGACATGGCCATGCAGAAGAGGGTCATGCACACGAAGGGCATGGCCACCATGCTCCCGATGACAAGACGCTGACAGCCTCCTACATGCTCATTGGCGGTGTTACACTTGTCATGGCTATGTTCTATCTCGTCCAACATCCCGACCTTGACATCAGATACTACAGCTGGAACATTCTCACTCTCTCTGCTTGCATCTTCATTGCCGTGCTTGCTTCTGATGTCGTCAACCAGGTAGCAAAGCGGTTCTTGTTTTCTCACATACCCATGGGTGCCTGGGGCAATGCCGGACTCTGCTTTGGCTTGGCCGTCATGTGGTTCCTTTGCTCACAACTTGTGACTGCCGCCTTGAGCGGTGCCTTTGGTGAGGAGGCGAAGGAGCCGAAGGATGCTTCAAGCGAAGAAGAGCGCCGCCAGCTGGAGGAACTGTGGGAGCAACGGGAGATTGCCATGAAATGCTGGGGCGGTTTGGTGGCGCATTGTGCTGGCTTCGCCATCGTGGCGACCTTAGCCTCTTTGCAGGACTCTGAACCCTTCGCCAGCTCACCTTTGATGTCCTTGCTGGTGGTTCCAGGTGCTCTGGTGCTGGTCACACTTTTGTACCGCCTAGCGGCACTCGCCAGAAAGAAGATCAGTGAAATGGACGATGGAGTTGTCAGCCGCGGGGAGGCACTCTGGGATGAAATTTCGGAGGAAGCCGAGAACGAGTCACTGTGCCTGGGGCTGTCCTTCGCTTCCATCCGCAGCATCAGTTTCTTTGCCATTGGAGCGATGCCCGACACTCACTTCCATATCTACGCCGATGTCCCATCGGAAGATTGGCACCGTGGCTGGATGGTTCTGTTCGCAGTTTCGATCGGCTCCATGATCTTGGGCATTGCAACCTTCAAGTTGAAGGAGAAGCTGTTCGGCGGACATGGCCATGATCACGGTCATGAGAGCCATGAGCACGGCTCCCCACACGAGTGCGACGAAGCACAGAATGAGTCAGACGAAGATGATATTCGCCTGCGAGCACTGCTGCTCCTTACCGAGACATTCATTATGACACTTGGAGCATTGTGATGACCTGTGATAACAACTGAGTGCTACTGCCCAGGCATGTTTTATTGGTGGGCTTCAAGCGAATAATCCCGATTGGTAAACCCGGCATTTGGGGCGTAATGCGCCCTAAGAGGAGTTTTGAAAGGCGAAGAGGACAATGCATTCAGGGGTTATAATAATGGAGGCGCTAGGAATCCTTCCAGGGTGGTTGGGACTTATGACTTATAAGTGTATCGAAGCTCTCTCTCTCTCTCTCTCTCTCTGAGTTTATGTTTAAGGATCCTCCCATCATCCGAAACCTTACGATTGCAAGAGCGAGTGTGCGACGCGTGAGTTGTGCTGCTGTCCCTTTCAAAGTTTAAGTTTAGGGATCCTCCCCGCATCCGAAACCTTGCGATTACACGAGCGAGTGTGTACTAGAACGCATGAGTGAGTGAGTGAGTGAGTGTCGACCTGGGGTGCTCTCCGGCCCACGGAAACTTCTTTGCCCCTCCGCATACGTCATCGGGGCTCCGGTGCAGAGTTCAACGCTCCGGGCCCCTCGATCCGAGCCGGGGATTAGGGGAGGGATGTGCCACCCGAACCTCCATGGGCCCGCCCCCCAGCCGGGCGGCATGGGTTGGAGTTGGACACGTGGCAAGATAGCCCACATTGCAGGAACAAAGCTCTTCCCTCAATTATCCCTCACCGAAGTACTAAGCCTGGGGCACTGGCTCGGAGAGGCGGGGCATTCGGGGGAGGGGTGGTCGAGCAAACACGCACACACGCACAGCACCGACAGCGAGACTAAGGGCAAAAGCGCATTCAGCTTATGCCCTTGTGGCAAACTCGAACAGTGTCCCCTTGCCTTGTGGGACGATGCCTGATGCTGAGGGCATCACCCCTCGACCAAACGGGAATGTATGAGCTGAGTTGACAGCAAGAACTGCAGCCAGCAGGGGCCGCAGGAGCGCAGGACTGCAGGTTGCAGCAACCGCAGCCAGGACAGCAGGGTCAGGGTCTGCGGCCTGCCCAAGGAAGCATTTAACATAAAGTGCTGAGCAATGGACAGATGATTGAATTGATCCCCCAATACCGTTTCAAATTAGGGTGGTGGGGGCAGGGGGGAGGGGGGGTTACTAAGCGGGGGAATAGATTACTTGTGCTGCTACCACGCCTAAGGATGTTTTCGTGGGGCATGCTCTCGTGTGCCATTGCCATGATGAATGCTTTCATGCCAGAGCTTGAGCACCATCTGATCGGCCACCTGATTGTGGCGCTCGTCGTCTCTGCCTTGTCATGTTTGATGTTACTGGGCCTGGACAAAGTGGCAGACGCAATGAAAGGTGGCAGTGGCTCGGAATCCACGCTGCACATCATTAACCACATCATCCTTGCCCATGGCTTGCTCATCGGCATCAGCTGGGAGGTGTGCTTTGCCCTGGGCATGCATGCCATTAGCCACGTCATGGATGGCCCCAACGTTGACATTTACTTGGCAGTCTTCCTGTGCCTCGTGGTCGTACCGGCATACCGCTTATTCATGCTGCCAGAGCTGAGAACACGAGAGGCAAAGATCAAGAGCCACTGAGAGGGCACGGGGTCGAGAAGCCTTATGCAGGCCGGTGAAAAGAGTGAAGTCCGCTTCTTGGAGTCCGCTTTTCTCAGTGACACGCGAGTTGAAGCGGGAGGGGGGAGCTCCGAGCCTGCTTTGCCAGGCTACGCCGGGCGGTGCATCCAGGGAAGCACGCTTGGCTTACCTCAGGTGATGCCTTGGATGTCTTGCGGTACACTCTGTCAGCGAAACAGACGTCGGACCATGCTGTGAAGGCGCTGCTAGTCGCTTCAGGGGTCGGCCAAGTACTTTCGATCCCAGGCAGAAGGATTGATTTTGTGGGAGAAAGATGCAGATCCAGCCCACAAACGGCGGACATGTCGGGCAGCTCCCGGATCTATCCATCTCAGGAAATACTGCACAAGTGCTGCTCTTGCCGCCGGCCTGTCCTTTCCTGTAGCCACCCTGGCCAAGTCTGCAAAGATGCTTCCGGTTATGTGCCTGGACTCCAATGCTCACACTTCACATGACTTGCGAAGCTGCTTCCTTACTCTACTTTTCTGTTGCTCCTGAGGATCGGATCCCTTCTTTTGGGACAAGCCAAGTTCACGCTTCGCCAATACCTGCAAGCTGTAGCCATCGTTGCCGGGACAAGTCGCCTGTCGTTCCATGTGGGCAATGAATTGATATCGAGCTCGGATGAATCAGTGCGTCACATTGCTTCAGAAATTCCTGTCCTAGGTATCGTTTCGCTCTCGGAAGGACGAAGTAAGGCGGGTCGGGAGAGCAATCTTAGATTTAGCTTGATGCCGGTTCACAGGCTGTTGCATGTGCCACATATCCAATGCCCATACCCTTGCGATCCCTTGCAGAAAGTCGGCGGCAGCACCACGATCGGGCTGCTCTTCGTCATGGGCGCTTTGTGCTTCGATGGCTCCTTGGAACAAGATGCATATTCGTGTGACATCGCTGCGATGCCATCTGAGAGCAGCATGAGGAGTGGTTAGCGGCGTTCAGCAAAGACTGAAGGTGCCGCCTGCATCCATTGCTGCGCGTGCGAAGATGCAAGCACTCCAAGTACATGCAACAAAGGTTCAGTGCCGGAAGGAATACAAAGAGGCGCCGTTCCAACAAGTCCTATGCTGAGACATCATCTCCTGAGCAGGTCCGTCCGTACGCGGCGGCCTTAGTTGGCGGCACATGCTTTGGCCAGATCGAGTGCAACACCACCCAGTAGTACTTGCTGTTACAGGCAGCAGCACAAAGCAGCAGCAGTACATGTTCCATGCATCATGGCACTGCAAGGACTTAATGTTTTGGACAAACCTTTACATGGCCACTTGTCTGAACTTCTGTGCATTTTCCGCTGCCACTTCTAGTAACTACAATGTAGTAAGAGGCATCTTACACAGCACTGCTTATCTGAAAAGACGAGGCAATCACGTCTAGCCTCTTCGCAGTTCGTTCAGAGCTTCGCGAGGCGGAAAGACTCCGGCACGCTTTGTAGGATGTTCTGCACGGCTTGCGGTACCGCGCCGTCTTGAAGCATCCGTCTCGTATGCAGGGTCTGACATTCTGCTTCGCGAATCCGAACTTTGCTCGGCAAGTTGTTCAATTCTCCATATGTGGGGCCTTGGGCCAGGCACGCTGCGAGTGTCGCGCGCACTTGATGCGTGTTTCCAGCTCGGTTCAGGCTAGCGTCTTCTACACAATCGCAAACTTCGACAGCTGCTTGGAATGATTTGGCTTTGGTGGGCAGTAGCGTGTGATGCCTTGCTGTCAGGTGTGGTTTGCGCAGCGGTGACAACAACCCGCAAGTTGCTGTCGGTGCTGATTTCTGTGTTGGAAGGCTTCGCCGAGGCGGTGAGAGTTTGCCGTGGCACTGGACTGTACACAGGTGGCGGCTTGCCGGTGATGGGTTGGCTTGGCATCGGCGTGTCCTCGCTTGGCATTGCAGGCCCCAAGGGCAGCACGTGCAGCACCCGTTGCCTCTGCTGCGTGAGCTAATGTGCATGCCGGAGGGTAGCGAAGTCTAGGCGGAGGTGGGCTTGGCTCCTTCAGAGGTGACGGCCACACGCAGGTGATGAAGAGTCGAAAGATGGAACGATCACTTGGACCGCAATGACTTCATGTTAATACGTTGATCATGTAAACCACACCTCGGAAAGCCCATAATGACACGATCGCCAAACACGACGCAATTATCCGGCAGCACTTGCATACAATGATAAGCTGTTAGAAAGTCAACCAATATCGACAAATCAACAGAAGCAGAAGCAAGGCTAATAGATGTTCAAGCGAAGTTCAGAGTTCAGAGTCCTGTCTACGACTCTTTCCGAGAATCCAGTACGTCTGAGAGGTGAACTTGACCGTCACCAACGCCCTGGAGGCTGCATGTGCATTGTAGCATAGTTCGAGCTACCGACCTGCTCCGTGCAGAGTTGAGGGCAGGAGTGGTGGATAGTGGTGGCCTGGGGGTCCTGACTGTCCTTTCAGTGCCGTAGGTGGTCGAGCAGGGCCAGGGGACGATGGAAGAGCCCGGCATGGAGTGCACAGCAGCTGCAAGAAGTGGATCGGTTCAAATTTGCAAAAACGGAGAATTTCCTCCCTTTGCTTCAACGCTGGCAGCAACGTTCCTCTTGTTTTTTGTCTGCGGCAGCAGCCACCCGTTGATGTCTGGAAATCTTTCGGAACCATCGAGAGCTGCCATCTTAGTGTTCATCCCTCGTCTTCCCGTCTGTGATCGGTCTGAGCCTGCCAGGCAACGTAAAACGAGAAGTGTGTCGAAAGATGTCCCTTGAGCTGCTTTGGTTCCGGCGGCTATGCCGCATCTCGAGACAGGCCCGATCAAATATTGAACACTTGATTTCCCACGTTTTGTTGATGACCAAGATGAAGAAGTGTGTGATACATTGCGAAAACTATCATGCAAGAGAGCAGTCACTGCGAACACACTGCGGGTGACGCTACTCAGGAAAGGGCTTCAAGGAGCACCCGACGAGCATCACCGAGCATGAAAGCGTTGCATGGATCAGGTGGAAACAAGCATGAAGAGTTTGCAATTGCATCATGGCAGAAGTCGCAAGAGGCAGCTTCAACATCTCTCCAACCAGCAGCTTGATGTCCTGGGATTTGCCGAGACTGCTCCGAAGTCTCCTGCGGCATCCTGCAGCCACGCAGCAACACTCATCGCAGTGACAGAGTAGCATTAAGGAAGTTCGCAGCAAAGAAGGGAGGAGCCTGAATTCTGAAAGCAGCTGCATGTAGCAGATGTGGATGCTCCCGAAAGCGCCATGTTTCATGCCCTCTGCAGGAGCCAAACCTGAGTGCTGTTTTGGGGTCTTGCTTCCCATGGAAAAGCCTTCGCTTTGACTTGCAGGAAGGCCGGCGCCGGAGCCGGAGGATGGGACCCTCTGGCTGCTACAGCAGGCCCGGGCCCGGAGGCTGCATACGTCGTTGGCTGCAGGTTTGGGAGGCTTGCTCCGGGCAGCGGACGACGAGAAGGCGCTTTTTTTAATTGCAGGCGAACAATGCTAAGTGAACCGGGTGACTGCGACGAAAGCAGACTTAGGCACAGGAAAGCCTCGACGGCGAGAAAGCGAAGCTGCCACCTCCAAAGCCGAAGACTGAGTTTTTGGGGCTCGTGCTTCCTGTGTCTCTGACAAAGTCCTTAGCGATTCAGCAGTCCTCTAGACTCTAGCAGCCTAACGTTAGGCCGAGCTCTGGCTGGATCAATGATGTGGTTGCACGGGCCACACAACATGAGGCGTTGAGTCCAGATTTGGTACTTGTATGGATGTCCGTTGCAGCACTCACCCTGCAGCCTCCTGCCACTGACAGAACGGTGCTTCCGATTCGCTGTTGCAGCTGCTGCGGCCGCGGCTGCAGAGGACACGGGAAACCATCATCCTTTTGCAGCTACTATTCACAAAGTAGTGCTATCAACTCCTACAAACACTTGGAAGCACCACAGCTGCAACTATCCGAAGAGGCCAAGGCCGACACTCCACAAGCTGCTGCCAAATCCTAGCCGCCCCAAGCGCGATGAAAGCAAGTCCGACCCTGAAGCACGGATCATATCGGTTTCACAGACCAGCAACCGGGATGCTGTGCACCTTTGGTTGAATGAGGCCTGTAGAGCCGCCCGAGACGCGTAGGTGTAGGTGGGGGATGGGGGGTGAATTTGTGCCTGTGAACTGTGCCTCGCATGTGCCTTACCAACTGTTTGCCAGGTTTTGTTTTCTCTTGCTGTGCCTGTTTGCATGGATGGGTTTGTTCGTAACGGCGAAGGGGGCACACATGTGCCTCAAGACGGCAGGAGCTTCGCACCCGCATATTCTCCGTAACGGGAACACGTCGACCGCAACAGAAACTTGTAACAAGAACAGGCCCCTGGATCGTAACGCAAACCCTGTGGTTGCCGTAACACCCCGGGGGGCAGCCCCTTTTTACAGGAACCTGGGCCTCTCTGGCTTCGAAGGGTTAGGGCTTATGATGCAGGGTTGAGGGTTTAGGGCAGGGCTTTTCGGGTTTAGGGTTCAAAAAGTTTAGGGGCAGCCTACTGTTTTGCTCTAACGCCTGTAAAACGAAGATTCAAGAGGGCAGGATTTGGGGCAGGCCCGTGAAGGAAAGGCTTGAGTTTCGCCCCTTCTCTGTGAGTGGAAGGTGCCCGGGTTGTCTTCGAAACATGGGAACAAATACATAGACAGCATTTGAGAAGAAACTCCTTTGGTGCACGCAGGGGACCCTGGATTGCCAGGCTCAGCCTGGATGATTTATCGTGCCCTTACGCTGAATTTCTTGTTCTCCTTCTGAGCGGGAGGCAAGGGGCCGGAACCAAGCAAATGAAAATAAGACATCCAGGGGCTGAACTTCTTGTTTTCCTTTTGAGCGGTCCGGACGGGCAATGGAACTGGAACAACGACTGTGCTCACTGGCCTGTGGTTTCGGAGCCGTATTTAAAGAAACTCGTTTTTTGGGGTTTCGGGGGCAGGACACCCGCAATTTCTCATTCTCCTTTTGTGTGTGGTTCTTCCGGGTTCTAGCACATGTTCGTCCAAACGGAGCCCCCGGGTGGCTCAATGTTGGTTTGGACACTGACGGGCACTATATGAGCGAAGGCGGGGAGAGGGGGGAGTATTGGAACGGGTAGGAGAACATGGGATCCTTGTGGCAAAACCTCAGACCGCTTCTTTAGGCCAAGAGGGCCGGACGCACCTGACGAAGTTTGGCTTCACAGCTTCATGTGACAATCGTGGCTGGGATGCTTGCAAGCGTAGTTTTCAGCAACCAATTAATCCACGGCTGCGTGTGCGAAACCTCCTGTGGGTTCACCTTCCGAGCTTACGACGCGTTAAGGCCCCGAAGACTGGAATTTGCGATATTAGTTGAAATACAAGCTGCTCTGAGCATGTTGTTTGCTGCAGGCAGCTGCTGGACAGCAGCTTACCCGGTTTCAACTACGCACCGATCGTGGAGGCTGGAAGCTCCCAACGGTCGAAGAGGCGCGGACGGCACATCACCGCAGGCCGTGAACTCCGAAAACCTGCAGAAGGAGCTCGAAGAGGACCTGCGAGGGTCGAGAGTCGCAGTTGCCGAGTTGCTCCTCCGGGACAGGTGGCGGTCATCTTCTGGAAGACCGCTTCCAAGAAGGGCCCTTGCCTCTGTCAACCACAGGGTAAGCAGACTTCAACTCCTTTCTATTCATTGCGTCATATTTAGGATTATTCAGGTATAGGTTTGCGCAGCATGGGAAAATTCGGGGCCTAGCTGGGACAACTTTCCAGTGGAGCTATCGTCGGCGCGCTTTATCCAACGTCGACCACTTGCCTGACCAATGTTCGTGTGTCCACTTCGCAGGCGTCGTAAAGAAGCAGCAGTCTTTGTGCAGAGCCTTTGAAAACGGACGCTGAGCAGTCGCTCTTCTTTTATCAGCATAGTGCAGGGGCTTCAAAGTTTGTTTGCGATGGAAAGCACGGGTGTGCTGTTGCACGCAGCCGGAGGGCACTCAGCGACTCGGGGTCAGAGCGGGCTTTGTGAGCTCCTCACAACTTCCCATGCATGTGTAGCCATGATGCGTGGTGTGTAGGGGCGTTGGAAGGTTGGCCCCGCCTTCGCCACCGTTTTACTGTCGGCCCAATGCTTTCCCCTCACCACCCATGCGCCCTGAAAGTTCTCGGGCCTCCAGAAAGGAGACATAGAAAAGACTGCTTGCCTTGAGGCACGGACGCGCAGGAGGCCCTCAGCCGCTTCCGGCAGCAGGCGTGGCTGAAGCGGCTGAAGGTAGGCCTCGCGCCTCCGTGCAGCCGTTGGGAGTGGCAGGTCGAGAAGATCGTGGAGCTGAAGTGCCAGGCGGTACTTCTCAAGGCGAATCCTGCAAAGTTGCCTTGCAAGGAGATCGCCGCATGCGCCATGGCAGGATGAAAGCGAAGCTAGCTGGCGCCGTCGCTTCATCATAGAAACACTGCAAGCCCATCGCATACTGGAGAATAGAGAGTCCTTGCTGCACTTGATGTGGTTTTGCCGTGATTCCGGACATCCGGCCCAGTCGATCGCCATGACCGCAAGGAAAGCTTGGAGTCGAAGCTCGAGAGGCCAAGACGTGCTTTGTTCCGATTCTTGACGCGGCACAAGAGTCCGTCGTTGTGTCAGGCATCAAGACTTTTGGCCGAAGCAGCTTGGTAGAATATGTAGAATCTGAGCTGCATCAAGCCGCTGCACACAGACGTTGAAGCCAGGTTAACACAGGTTGCCAAGAAGTGTGAAGCTAGAGCGGGATGTGGCCACAGTGAGTAGCGGCACCGTTGGCTCAGATTGGAAGCTGACAGTGTCAGTTTGCCTGTCTTTGTGTGCCTCTAAAGGCAACCAGTACCGACTTGAACAATCGCGATTGCAACTCTAGTATGTACTTGTATAGTGTGGAGTGGTTTGCACGGTCTCGTTTAGGGCCACTATTGTACCTGGTATCTGAAGGCTCTGCGACTGAAAAGCTGCAGTTACTTCGTCGTGGTCCCCCTCCAGTAGTCTGCATCCAAAGGGGCATTGACGTCGGCCGTGGGACCCAGGCGCTTAGGAATTGATGAGGTTACAAGTGTGTATTCAAGTGTAACGAAATCTGAAAGCAGAGCAGGAAGCAGAACCGACTATCGCTCCATGCGACGACACGAGGAGATTTGGACGGCCCCGGAACGGTGGGTGAATGGTGTGTCCGGTGGGGCGGTGTGGTACTTGTAACAGCGGAGGCTGCATGCAGAATGCAACCTTGGAGAGGGGTGGCGAGGGGAGAGAAACACAGACCATGACGTGCAGAATTGGATACGTCGTCCTACTCTTAACGGAATCGCGGCGTGCCAACATGAATCTGGGTAGAGGCGGACTTGAACCCTCGTCCGTAGACAGGCAAGACAGAACCGTGGAGCAAGAAACACTGGGAAGGGCCCCGTCACGCCGAATCCTCATAGTCCTGACGGCAGCCTGTTTCGCGTCGTCGTTCCTCGAATGCCGGGGGACTTGCCTCCCACAGAAAGAAGAAGAGGGCACAGGCTGTGCGCAAGCAAGCAAGAAGATTGTGTTAAGGCATGTTTTCAGACATTGCGAGGTATCATCAAGTCTGCCGGCATTCGGAGGAACTGGCAGAGCTGGTGCCCTCTGCGGTGATTGAGGCGGCTGCAGCGCATTGGGATGCATTGGGACAAATTAGGGACGTTAGAGTTGCTTGGGTTGCTACAGAAAGAGGCGGTGGTCCCTAGGCCTCAGAGCGTTCAGTGCTTCCACAGGCAGAGTTGGCTGCAGAGAAGGATTCGCCAGAAGCTTCGTTTGAGCTTGCAGGAAGAAGAATCGGTTTCAAAGTCAGAGAGACAGTTCGCTGATGCCGACGCAGTTGCAGCCTTGACGGACCGTCATTGGTCACCTAGGCCTTCGCGATGCGCAGGTCGACTGCAGCAGTTGGACGGCGGCTCAGACGAGCAAACTCGTGAGACTGTGCGACCTGGCTGCTGGAGTGCAGGGATTGCAGGGTCCGGCAGACTGGAAGACACGCGCAGCCAGGACCTGCCCGGTTCACGATTGTTCCACGGATACATCATGTGTATTCAGTCTTCATGTATGACGCATGGGGTGGACGGGGAAAGCCTATGTGGAATCGCGAAGGTCAGGCCCAGCAGCATGCAGATGTCTTCAGAATGCAGAATCATGGTTTCACTCCATGGCTGCCGTGGTGCTCGCAAGCCAACTCATACTACCTGGAAGGCGATTGGCACTTCGGATGCTTACCGCATGTGAATCAGAGCCTCTTTTGCTGTGGAGATGAACTGGTGGAGCTCAGGGAGCACGTGGAAAGAGTTCTCGCGTATCGCAAGAGGGCGTTGAACGACGCTGCAGATCAAATGGATGAACTAACTTCACCGCAACCAAAGGCACCCCTCGTTTTCGAAACAGATGCCGGCGAGGCCTTAAAGTACTTGAGATATGCATTCGACGAGGCACGGGTACTCGCAATAGGTGGATTAGAGATTTTGAGGTTTGGTCTTCAAGATATTTCCTGCCAGCTCTGCTGGGCATCGGAGGCCTCGCGATCTGACCAGATTTCCCGGGTTTTCAGGCGTGATTTGGAAGCTGTGATGAAGCGCATGGGACAACTGCGAATGGGCATGCCTGCTTGGACGCCAGGCATGCCCAGTTTTTGGAAGAGTGCTATTAGCACCACTTTCGCAGTGGACGTTTCAGTACGTCCCGGTGGTTTTTTCGCACTGCAACAATGGGCGGAGTCGATCGCAATGGCTTTAACCGCAACAGCTGGTGAGTTCCAGGCTTTAACGTTTGTCTTGCAGCATCACGGAGACAGACTGCCAGTTCCTGAAGTCGAGCAGTCGGTAGCTGCACGCATTCGCGACATCCCTGTGCCACGCCCGGTGGAGACTCCTCGTGCTGCAGTCCTTGTTCATGGGTGCAGCTCGTTATCGTTTCCCAAGCTCGACATCGTCACAGTTGGTAAAGACGACTGCACGAGTATTTGGCGCAAGTTTGATTATGGCTTTGAGCCAACCTCAGTTATGTTGCCAGCATCTTCAATCCGGCTATTTGCGCACACAATTCCATCACCGATGCAGCTGCAACGTGTCTCGGGCCTTCTCGCAAACGCAGGCACGACACGGACGGCACTTCCTGATGGATTATCACTCGCTCCTGTCATGCCCAACTTCAATGCGAGCTTGCTGGAGTCATCTAAAACTAGCAATAGCAGCAGCAAGGTGCTGGTCTTTGTTTGTCTGCACACGACTTTCTGCGGTGGACACGGAGATCGTTTGTTCGGACTGCTGTCCGCCTTCTTAGCCGCTACGCTGTCGAAGCGAATGTTTTACATTGATATGCGTGCACCAATACCATTGGGCAGCGTGCTGTCTCCTAAACAATCGTGGCCTGCCGTCACATCGTCCTGCAAGACTTACCGGTGGACGTCGGCAGAGGATCCAAGAGCTTTCGAGCAAGATGTGTCCCGCTTCTTCCAGGATGACTCTGAAGCACTTTGCATAGTTTCAAACGTCAGACTTTTTCGTGTTCTGTTGCTACATGACAGTTCCAAAGAGTTTGCCCGCTCAGGGCTTCTGTCGGGTTTGTTTCTTCACTTGTTTGACTTGGCAGCAGCACCCGGTGCGATCGTCAAGGACTTCATCCGCAGGCTGGGCAGCCGGCCGCTCATTGGAATACATTTCCGTGCCGGGAACGAGACCACATGGTCAGATCCTGCAAGGCATTCCCTTTCGGATCTCGACCTAGCATTGACTTGTGCTGCAGCAGTTGAATCCCATATGGCACTACCGGGAGACACGGCATGGTTACTAGCTGCAGATACTCTGAAGGTGCGCGACCATCCAGGTGTTTCAAGTCTTCACTCAGTGGGCAAGGTGTTGTATGTTGAGGAGAGGCCGACACACATCGACAGGTCGTCTCCAGATGTGGATGCAATCTACGAGTCATGGGCTGTATGGTGGATCCTAGCATTTGAAACGGAGGCTTTGTTGCTTTCTCATTCCAACTTTGGTTGGAGTGCCGCAGAGATTGGCCAGCGTCGATCGTTTCACTTTCCTTCCTGCCGGCCAGCAGACGTCACCAGCCCGTAGGACAGACGTGTTATGTCGCGTCGGCGTGAGTCGGAGCAAGATTCAGTAAGGACGGTGTGCGGAAAAATGTCGCGCTGTCAATAGCACAGGAGCCGGGCCGGCCGCGGCACCCGCTCCCCCACAGAGGCTGCGCCTTGTCTCCAACTAGTTTTAGGTTCACAGGCAGCTGAGCTGAGCCCAGGGTATCAGTCAGAAGCGTAAGCTTTGCAATGAAGCGCAGCGAGGCTTTCCAGTCATGTTCAGTAAGCCTCAAGCCGAGCTGGTGCACATGAGTAGAGGCAGAGGACAGGAGGGTGATGACTGGTGATTTCCTGCAGTTGCGGAGGTCGTAAGACCATGTACAGGTCGGAGCATGAATCGGAGCATGACGATACCTTGATGGTGCCCCGCGAGGTTTGTCAGTTGCAGGGCATTCTTCTAGGTCCTGATGCTACCCTGAGTTTCTCTTCAACGACGAATTCTGGCATGCCACGGCAGCTTAGTCCGACAGTGTCCGTCTTCGACCAGCGTGATACTGGTAAGCGAAACTGTTCCGTTTACAAGGATCGTCAAGCCTTCAAGCAGCCCCTTCCTCCCACGCCCCGCACGGGTCCCCGAACCTCGCCTGGAACTCGGCCCACTGTCATCTTTCCGACTTCCATTGAATCCGAGGTGCTCAATACTTCAGATATCTTCAGGGTATGGCTTCAAAAGGCTTTAGGAAGAGCGAGTGTTGAGCCGACAGCAGGTGCCTTCACAGCAGATCCGCAATGACTCTCCCCCCCGGCGGTGGCAGGACCTTTGCTAAATCAGTCTCGTTTGGTTACTTTCCCATCAACATGGATAGGAGTTGCTGGACAACGTGGCAATTCCTGACGCGACTTGCAAGAAGCTACGGCACATGATGATACGGAGGCTGTTGAAGTCTCGCATGGTGATCTACCAGGCTTGTGCAACGATCAGGCCTCAACTGGGCAAAGGAGGCCACTCAAGGTCAGTGGCACCACGAAGATCGAAGTCACCGGCGGAGGCCGCGTGCTCCAAATTCTCTGAGTGAGCCTTGGAGTGTCATTGGACAATCTTGGACATGTGATGTGCCCTTGCCAATGCCTTGCAGCGCAGGCACTGTCGAATGCACACAGAACGCCGAGCCGAAAGAGATCGCACGGGAGCAAGCAGGACAGTACAGCTTAATACCGCAAGTCTTCCAGCATTGTCCAGCCATGGCGGAGTGCAACTTGGGCTGTTCCAGGCCTTGAAGCCAGCCGATCTGCTCAAGGACGGAAACATCCAAAGCCTGCCACTTGGGGTTCAGCGGTTCAGCACCACCATGGCGGAATTCCGAAGTTCAAAAGATGCCGAGGCTGGGCAGACCTTGGTCTCGGAAGCATCGGATACGAAATGAGGCGCATCGGATTCTACGAAGTGACTGCCGGGCCCGAGCTGCTGAAAAGTAACGCGCCAGTGCCAGGTCCGCGAAAGAACCCGAGGCCGAGGCTCGGCCGAGCGAGCCGAAGCCGGTCACCAGCCCAACGCGCCAAAGCAGGGACCCCCGGGTTTCTCCCCACAGGAGGAGGCCGCAAAAATCCGCAGAACTTTGCACACGCTGAGGTTTGCAGCGCGAGCTCAAGGCCACGCTTTCACGCTGTCATGGCCCTCCCCTGCAAATACTGCAGTGCGCAGGACCACCTCTCCATGCGGAGGCCCAGCAGCCCAAGGTGCTTCCCTGTGTATTGGATGCGGTGCATCTGGATTGTGGAATCGTGCGCGCCTGAAAATTTAGGTGCCGGAGGCCGTCCGTCGGGGGCAAGCCCACTGTGCCGGATGTATCTCCAGTCCTCAAAAGGCAGCCGGTGGGACGGTAACAAGAAGCCAAGTCCACTCACTTGAAGTCTGCTTGTTCAGGCCAGCTTCCGCTTGCGGTCTTCGTGCCTTGAAGGACGATGTGCTCCGCAATGATCAGCACTTTTGGACGTTGCCTCCCTTCCAGGGCTGTTGGGTACATACTTGTAGTTGCTACAGGTACTAGGATGTATTGTTTGAACATGTCTGCAGGGCGCAGCCTTGAACGTGACATGCAGGACTCCACGTCTATGATATATCTTCAGGCCGTGACAGTGAGGTGCAGGCATACACACACGGGGTTGCCGCATGTGTGCGAAGAGGTTTGCGAGAGTCAGAAAGTGCTGCCAAGGCCCGCAGCCGTTGCCCAAATGAACTGACCTGTGCTCCGGTGCTCCCTGGAGGCCAGCGCCAATACTGACAGGCCACTCCTCCAAGCTCGATGCGCGGAATCAGGCGGAGTTCACGAGTCGGGCAAGTTTAGCTGCTGTACGCTGCCGTACCAGAATCTTCTGAGGGCCTCACAGACGACGAGCTGGAAGCGTGCCGCATCGCCATCGCTGCTCTCTCCAAGGTCGAGTCAGTCGACCTAGAGGCAGCCACCTAGGTCTCCGTATTTCAGAATCGCATAGAATCGCGCAATCAGCAGGAAGCTACTCAGCTGCATGGTTCTGGTGCAAGCTGAGCATGACCCGAGAAGAAACTTAAGCATGTCCGCCTTCACATTTGCAGCTGTGCTTGCTCCTAAACACAAAGCCGTGCATGGGATGTTAACACTAGACGTTGTGGAGGTTGCAGCAACCGCTAAGGGCCCGAGGGGGGGTAAGCCACGAGCTACCAGAGGCAACAAGGCTACCAAATTCGATTTTACCGCGGGTCTGCCCTGACACCAAAGTGGCCTTTCGCGCCAGCCGCCACGACGACGTCAGAACGCATAATCCCCGTGTCAGGGAGCGCGGGTGTCAGGCGTCAGCCATCGTCAGCCATATCGGCCTATGCGTACACATGCCCAATCAACTTTTAAAACTGAATGTCGAAACGAGCGGGTTTAGGGGAAGAACGACAGGCTTCACAAAGGTTTTGGGGGTTTTGGCACTAGTTTAGGGTTTAGGTTTTGCGATGAGGGTTGTCAGTTTTTAAGTGTTGGGTTTTGGCATTGGGGCTTAGGGTTTTGGATGGTTTTGGGATTGGATTTGGGGTTTTGGCATCAAGGCTCAGGCTTTTGGTTCTGCGATTAGGGACTGTGACTAGGGCTAGGGTTCAGGGCTTGGTTGTAAACTTAGGAACACTGATTTCGGGTTTTCTCGGCTGTTGGCACTAGGGTTTAGGGGTTTGTTGGTTTTGCGATGAGGTTTTAGGGGTTGGAGTTTGGGCATTAGGGGCTTTACTTTGGTTTTGCGATTAAGGCGTAGGCATTAGGATAGTTTGGGGTGTTGTGGGTTTGGCATGTGGGTTTAGGGTTTCGGGTTGTGGCATTACGGTTTTAGGGTGTTGATTTCATGAAACTAGGGTTTGGGGTTGTGGCATTCGGCCACCGAAGCACAAAAGGTATAATGTTAATTAGCAGCAGCAGCACGTCGAGTTTGCTTGGGGATATACTCTTTCACAGCATCCTGTAGGTGTTTTTCAAAACTTGCAAGACTTAGGGATTCTTGGGGTTAGGGGCTTGCCTAGTAGGGCATTGGGTTCGTGGCCGTAAGCCTCGGGCATTGAGTTATCACGAAAGCAAGCTCTGGGGAGCTTGCGGAAAGTCTGGTTTTTCATTCAGTTGCCTGAGAACTCGGCCAAAATCGTGTGCAGAACCTTATCCCGTAGTTGAAGGGGCGGGGTGGGGGGGTGATTGGTTCAGAGCTACAACTGCAATGGGCGGGTGCCCCTCGTTGTAACAACGAGGTTGTATTGAACAAGGTCGGGGGGGGGGGGGGCGGCCCCCCCTCGCCTCCTTTGGTGCCCCCCTCCCCTCCACCTTAAGGCCATCCGTTTACGCAGCATGGCAGCTTGCATCTTGTCTTTAAGAGGCCGAGTGCGTCTACTTAGCAGGTTTCAAGTCTGCTGCCTCAGTAATTCGAAGCCGCTCGTAGAGGCCGAGTTATTGCTTATGCACGGAAATTTCATGAAATTCCGGAAGGTCAATGACATCGGTCAAGGTACTCCGGTCCGACAAGGGCGTATCTGTATGTAGGCCAATACAAAGCAGAAGAACACGATCATTTTGCAGGTTGAAGCTTCATGGCAACACATAGGTGCTTGTATCCAAGCTGCCGCGCGTGCACACAATAACGACCGAGCTCTATCGACTCTGCTTCCCTTTGTTGCCCTAGCTTAGTTGACTTGTTGGCTTGTGGCTTATAGGGTTCTTGGACGTAGGGTTTATGGTTCTTGGGTTTAGTGTATTTAGGGCATAGTATGGTGCAGTATAGTAAGTAGAGCAGAGTGGAAAGTAGAGCAAAGCAGACTATACTGGACCAGACTAGCGTCGAGCAGAAAAAAGTAGAGGAGGAGAGCAGAGAACAGCGTAACATAACAGTAAAGTTAAGTAGAGTTGATTTCTAGCAGAGCATCCATCGATCTATATTCGCGTTTATACATATTACATTTGTATACAAATACTCTACAGTGCGTATGTATGTGTATATTATATATGCCATGTGTAGAGTTTGGCAGGCTTGGGTGCACATGTATCATCTGCGATCGACATCATGCCTTTTGGCTCAAGCCTTGGCAGTTGAGCCAAAAAGGCAGGATTTTGTTGCCATTAGCTTGCGGAGGCGTCCCGCTTATTATGGCACATGTATTTGATCAGGAGCCACCTGAGGTCTTTGCATACGTGTTCAGTCGCTTCGCTGTGCACACTGAGGCCCAGGTGTTGCACCCAGCGGCCATGTTGGATCTCAGGGCTCAGCTTCGGTATTTGGTTTCCGAGGGTCGGAATGAGGATGCTGCCAGGCTGTGGGCTTCAGCCCTTGAGATCCAGCATTACCCTCCTCCCCCTCCACTGCTTGACGGGTTGCCTGCAGGTCTGCCACCTATCCGCACGGTCCCGTGTGTGGTCACGGACTGTGCCCGGTGCGCCCAGAGCCGTGGAGGGTTCCAGCTGCCTTTTGTGGGTACATTCACACATGCAGCAGCAATTGTCCGCCCAGGGAGTGACCCGGCTCAAGCGTGGAGTGCTTACCATGCATGCCGCTCCTGTTTGTCGCCGGGCGACATCACGGCCCTACATTCGGGCCTTTGGCCTACCGACTTGCTGCCGAACCACCTCTACGCGCTCTTCTCTCGGGTGGCTGAGCAATCCCACCCTCGGGCAGCCAGCTCGGACGAACTTTGGATTATTTTCAGACGGTGGCAGGCCGGGAACCGGGTTTGGATTGAGCCCGGAGTGGAAGTGCCATCCTGGGCGGCCGGCCGGGAGGATGCCCGAGCCCGGGCACATCGAACCTTGTGGCTTTGGTTGGGGGCCGTGGCCTTTGGACCCGGCCTCTTGCCCTTGGCCTGTCACAGTTGCGGCTCTCCGACAGTTTTCCGCTGCCGGCGGTGTGACGCAGCGGCCTGCGGGGACTGCCTGGGACGATGCATTCGGTGCGCGTGAGAGCGTGCTGCCTTGGAAGGGGTGTTCCCTTTATTCTGGCAGGTCTGGGCCGGCAGCTGCGGAGGAGACCGCAGGCATATTATTATACCGGGGTGGCGACCCCCGATGCCCTTGGACTAGGGCCGCATCCAGGAGTGGACCTGGGGCTGTCTCCGGCGGTGGCGACCCACCTGGTCTTGAGTCCCTCTCCTGCTCTGCTTTTGTTGTGGCCCTCGCAATCATCTTCTTCCACGGCTGCCTCTCGGCTCAGGCCTTTGCTAGCAGCTGCGATGGCCGGCGTGTACGCGCAGCAGTCGCTTGAGGCGGCAGGAGATGGCGACAGCCAGCCCGGACCATCCTCTGGCCTCTTCGGGGAGGGCACCCCGGTAGAGGTCAGAGTCGATGCATGGCGCCGCGCCTTCGGCTTGTCGAGGACGAGGAGTTCGCCTATGTGTTCATGTCAGCAGAAGAGGCACAGAGGCAAGCAGGAGCCGAGATCGCAGCGGCCTGGCGTGAGGTCCGCGAGCGAGTGGATGAAGGCAAAGCTCTGGCCTTCGCGCACGAAGCGGCCAGGGCTGGTGCGACCTCAGCCAAGCCTTCGATGAAGCCTCGGCCACCTTTACCTCGGCGACGTGCAGCAGTGCCTAAGGCACCGTTGCAGGCCCGGCCCCCTGTGGAACGCGCTGCCTTGGAGACACCATTGGTCGAGGAACTCGCCGACCTTTGGGTAGATGCCAAGGTCCAGCGCTCGAGCGGCGAGCTCAACGCGGGGCGCCAAGCTGAGTGGGAAAGCTTCGTGAGGCGCCGAGCCGCGAAGGTGTGCAGCGAAGCGGAGGTTGCCACGATCAAGAAGGCCGTGGTCTCCCTTCGCGAGCTCCAGCATTTCCAGGTAGCCAGGGGCCGGGGCCGAGACGGGGCTCGAGGAAGTGGACAGCCTGGACCTGGATGCTTTCATATTCAACTCGGCCGCTCCTCACCGTGCCGTGGCGGGCTTACGATGGGCTGCCAAACAGGCGGAGCTAACCTGGAGGATCCCGGACGCGCCGCGGACCGAACAGCGCCGAAAGCCCAAGGAGGAGCGACAGGCCACACTGGCTGAGCCGGCAAACAGCGCCGTCTCAGGCAGGGCTTCTACTTCGCTATTCCGGCCTCGTTCGCCTCCCCGAGCCTTGGAAGGCAGCCTTTGAGGCCTTGCCTAGGGGTAGGCGGAGCCAGTGTGGGCTCTGCTTCGACAATCGAGGCTTCTCCTGGTTTTCAAAGAGTCTACCCTGGCCGTGCAGGCAGCGTTCACGGATGTGGTGGCCAATCCGGAGGAGCTGACCTCCTATAGCTGGCGTCGGTTGGGTCCCTCGTTGGCGATGTTGGCGCAACTTTCTCCGGGCGAGTCGAACGCCCTGGGGGATTGGCAAGACAGAGTCTCGGACCAGAGGAGCGCCATGCCCGTCCACTACAGTGGCTTGCGCTATAAAGAGAGCGTCCGTGTTAAACACCCACTTGTATTTGGGAATCGCCAGCAGGAGGGAGACTTTTCCTGTCTGGCTTGCCGCTGAGGGAAACCAGTGGCCAATTCCCGACGATCCATTTGCAAATTACTTGTATGGAGCAAACCCCCGAACAACGGGGGGGCATAGCTCTCTGCAGCCGGAACCTGCTCTTTAACATTGCGGCCAGGCGGTCCAGAGAAGAAGAATGGCTCCGCATCTTCAGTGAGGTCGCCCGCACGCTCTTGGCCGGCCACAATGTTTTACTTCACTGTATGGCGGGCCGGCACAGAGCCGCGACCAGCGGCGTCGCATGCCGCGCAGTGCTGGCCCAGGAGGAGGCGACCCAGGCGATCCTGAGAGTTCGGGAGATCGAGGTGGGCCGCGCTATTCAGCAAGACCGTAGCCTGGGTGTGTGGTTGGCGGGGGCCGTGCGTAACACACGTGTCCCACCGACACCGGTGCAACCGCGGGGGTACATCGCCACCGGGAGCTCGCATCTCCATCTCGAGTCCCCGGAGGAAGGCGTCCCCATCTGCAAGCACAAGCAGGGTATCGAGAGGCGCCGGTTGACCAACCCGCAGCGCACGACCAGCAAGCTAGAGGCCATTGGATGGGAGCGACCCATCTGTGAGGGCTGCTTTTCTCGAGCATCCTCCAAGTATTTTCCGGCATAGGCACCTCGACGAAGCGAGGCTTTCGCCGCTATGTGCCGGTAATTCGAAGTCGACCAGTTCGCCGCCAGCAAATCTTATTTTGTGGGTGCCGCATAAGAGCCCGTGTGCCCGCCGTGGCTGGTATCGCATCTTGGCAAGTGAAGCGTGAAAAAGAGGGTGCTCGGGCCGCTGAGTGTAGGAGCAGTCGCTGTAGGAATACAGTTGTGACTGAGTGCCTGCACCTCGTCCCTAGCCCTCCCCTTCTCTCTCGCCTCGTTTGCTTTCTGCTGCCCTCTCTCTTCTCTTCCTCTCCTCTGTTCCAGTCAGTCGGCCCTCGCCTTGCTCGAAGGTACCGCTACCTCGGAGGAGACCGAGGGGTTCGCGGAGGTTGGCAATAGGCGGGGAGTTCGCCCCTTGACCGAGGGCTGTTCCGAGAGGTGACCTCGGTGTAGGCTCCATGTCGTCAGTTTCGCTTGTCCCTCGCGTGGAGCAGGACATAAAAGCGAGCCTGAGCAGCCTGCAAATGAATTTCGGGTTGGATTCCAAGGTTGTCACCGAAGTGCTCAACACTGGCATCGGCCACCTTGAAGAGTTTCGTTTCCTGTTTGAAAACGAGGCGGCCGTGGGCACCTGGGTAGGGAAGTTGGGCCTAGGAGATGCCACCGTGTTGCAGACCGCCCGGCTTCGCAGGGCGTGGAAGGCAACATGTACGTACTATGCCCAGGCGGAGCAAGACCGCTCTAAGGTTGCTTTGGCCGACCTCGACTCGATGTTGGCGGACTCTGAACTTCGGTCTTTGAAGGAGGCGTTTTGGATTCGTTACAAGTTGCGCTTCCCTGCCGAAGTGCAACCCTCCGATGCCACAGTGTCCCGTATCTCCCGAGAATTGACCAAAAGGATGCTTTGTATTTATGACGTCTGGAGAGTGCGCTCCCTGCAATTTCAATTGGGCACCTCGCAAAAACGGCGCAAATTGGCCGATGGCCTCTATACCGACGAACCCGAGGTTGATGAGGTTGTTGCCAGGGATGTGGACACGTACCTGCACAAGCTCCACACGCTTATGATTGCCTATGCGCTCAATGGAGTGCAGGCGATCTCGGGTGTTGACCCGGCGGGGGAGAAAGCGCTGGGGGCGAACACCTGCCAGTTCGTCGAGGTACCGCTGGACTGCGTGCTGGCGTACTACTACAGAGCCCGCAAGGCCGCCATGCAGGTCCCGCCTGGGCAGCGCTTGGGCTGGCTCCAGCATCGGGATGCCGAGGAGCGAGCCGAGTGGGTCTCGCGGTTCCGGGAGGGGACCCGGACTCTCGGCGCAGTCATCAAAGAGGTGATGGAGGCGAGAGATGCCCACTGGCTGGCCCCGGCACTTCCTGACGCCAGTCCGGCTGCGCCGAAGCCCCAGCCGGTGACCACTGAGCCCACCAAGGTTTCCTCCTTGTTTGTTGGGGGGCCGATGGTGGGGGGCAAACCCACGGCCCGCGTCATGAAGGACGGGACGAAGTTGTGCGGCGACTTCCAGGGGGTCTTGCAAGCACTCGCCCCCGTGCCCGAATGAGGCTCATCGCTGCGCCGTGGTCCTTCGTGCCGAGAGGGTGTGTGGCGCGCCCAACCACGGTGCGGCGAAATGCAAGGCGAAGGCCAAGGCGAGGAGCTCGTGATGGGGCCCTGGCCCAGCAGAAGGGGGTGCTGAGTCTGAGCCTGGGTTTGCAGACTCCCCATTCGAAGGTGAGTTGACCCCCTGCATGGTGATGCTCCACCGTGTTGACACCACTGTAGGTCGGGCTTTTCGCTGCGGTTGGAGTGTCCGGGCCGCAGACTGCCTGACCGAGGAGGCCGATTGCATTTGGACGGGGCTGGCACCTCCCCCAACATACCTACCGAGTCTTATATCTTCTTGGACGTGCACAAGCACACCAGGTTCCTCCGGCACAACGTTGGCGAGATCCAACAGTGGCCTTCGGTCCGATGCCACCACCGCCACCTGCCTCAGGGGAGTAACCCCTGGGAGGATGGGTCGCGTGGAACTGCGCGCGCTCCCACGGCCTGCTTCGCCTTTTCCGTGGCAGTTTCGGTGAGTTGGTGGGCAGCTAGATGTGGCAGGGCGCGGCTCAGGGTCCACAAATGGCCGTTGGTCGAGCCAGTAGGTCGGCGCGAGCATTGGGTGGATGTCAACCCTTTGGCTCGGGCCGGACTGGGCAGTGGAGCCCATGGCCGTTTTTCTGGGCCTGCGACCACATGATCCGGACATGGACCGTTTGGTTCCATTTGGGAGGCCCGTCGGCGAGGTCGAGTTGCACGATCGGGCGTTGCCGCCAGGGCACATCTATGTGGGGCGCGGGCACCATTCACACAGGCTGCCAGTCACAAAATGGTGCTCCCCGTACACGCCAGGACACGACTGCGCCCCTTCTGAGTGGATGCATCTCTTTGTCGAGCATATCATCGATAATTTCTGGACATCTCTTCCCGAGCTGCGGGGCGTGACTTTGGTCTGTGACTGCCCCTTGGGATCTTTGTGTGACAGGGATGTCTTGGCAGGCCTTGTGTGGTACGAAATGGCAGCCAGTCGGAGGAGCGGTGGTTGGCAGCGGCATGGAGTGCTGCGTGGGCTGCCTTCACCCAGTTGCCGGCGTCCGTTGCCGAAGTTATCCCTTACTCCTCCCAGGAGTCGGTCATTACAGCCTTCTGCAGCCTTTTTCCTTCTTCAGCCTTCCGAGGCTTTGTGTTTCCTTTCATGGAGGATCTGGTGAACAGTCCCCCCTTCACCCTCTTTCCCCAGTGGCTGCGGGAGCAAGGGCTTCGCTGGGATGGCGCGTTGGCCCCTTCTCTCTCCGATCCCGCCTGCAGGTTGATGCAGCGTACGGCGGAGGGCCAGCAGGCAGGGGCGCTTTCAGGCAGACTTTTAGGCTCCCCTTTTGCAGAGGCCAATGCGACAACCGATGGGTACGGTCGGCGACTTCCTCGGGTTAGAGGGGACTTCCGGCTCCAGGCCAAGGTCGAGGGCCTTTTGCTGCAGGCCGAGCAGGATGGTTGCCTACCGCCAGGCTTGGCGTCGAAGCTGTATGGAATGCTCAATTTTCTCGAACAGGGGGTGTTGGCCGATTGGCACTGGGGGCATTGGCGCCCTCAAGGAACGCCAATATGAGGCAGCTCGGGAGTTGACCCCAGCTATCCGCTCGTCATTGGAGGTTATCCGAGCCATCTTGGCACTGCGGCCACGTCGGTCCGTGGAGGTGCTCCCCTCCCCCTGTGCCCGATTCGTCGCAGCTAGCGACGCCGCGAGGACCAACCGCGCAAGGGCACGGGTGGTTTCCTGTTGCTCTGGCCGGGCAGTGAGCCTGGCCGTGAAGCTTTCGTGGCACAGGTCGATCGGCATACGTACGATGCCTTCCTCCCAGGTGAGGTTAAAATCGCGCAGCTCGAGTTATCAATGGTCCTCTTCGCCCTCACAGCCCGGGCCTCTACCTTTCGCTCTCGTCGTGGCACGTGGTATATTGACAACGTGGCCGCGCTTATGGCACTCATTCGAGGGCGTTCCGATTCTCCTGACCTCGAGCGGCTGGCTGGCACACCTCATTCATGTGGCCCTCTTCTCTCTCCAAGTTTGGGTTTGCTGGGAGTGGGTACCCAGTAAGTCCAACTGGTCCGACTCGATCAGTCGATTGGGTTCGTCGGATCCGTGGGCTGCTTCTCGCGGCTTCTGCCTCCACCACGCTCTTTTTCCTACCGAGGTGTGGTCTTTACCTCTGGTGCCGGCCATGCTGGTGTTTCAGTTTCTGTAGAAGTGCTTTGGGACTAGTGCATTGGGATATCGAACCGTGTTGGTTCGGGGTGGGGCTTGCAACCCGGAGTCGACCCGGGTTTTGCTAGCCTCATTCATCCGGATGTTTTACCAAAGCATTTCCCGTAGTCACGGGTTCTACAGACTGGGACGGCACTGGCGATGTGAAAAGAGCTGTGTGTGCAGTAGCCTCTGTGATTCGATATGCGGATGTATGCCATGTGTAGAGTTTGGCAGGCTTGGGTGCACATGTATCATCTGCGATCGACATCATGCCTTTTGGTTCAAGCCTTGGCAGTTGAGCCAAAAAGGCAGGATTTTGTTGCCCGCCCTCCCTCCCTTTTTCTGAGACGATCCCCCGTGGGGCTATCCTCTCTCGTAGGGTGGGCAGCGAGAGTTTTCTCGACTGCATTCGGAGGGGATATCGAACCGTGTTGGTTCGGGGTGGGGCTTGCAACCCGGAGTCGACCCGGGTTTTGCTAGCCTCATTCATCCGGATGTTTTACCAAAGCATTTCCCGTAGTCACGGGTTCTACAGACTGGGACGGCACTGGCGATGTGAAAAGAGCTGTGTGTGCAGTAGCCTCTGTGATTCGATATGCGGATGTGTATATGTATATATATATATATGTATATATGTATTGTAAATGGTAAAACACATATTGTATAACTGACATAACATAGTCATAGTATAGTATTGCATAACATAGTATAACATAAAATAATGATAGTCTAGTAGAATATGGTATAGTAATAGTATTATATATATATATATATACATTGTATACGATGTAATACTGTGACGTATAGTAGCTTAGTATATAGTGTTATACAGTATGTTATGCTATCATATCTCATATCATGTCATGTTATTTATACATATTATATGTACGTCCGTATATATATATATATACATATATATATATACATACATATATATATATATATACACGTGCATACACACACATGCATAATTCCTGGAGGTGCGAGGGGTGGGAAAGCTAGGAATGATAGCCGGGTCAGCTCTGGCACGGCGCCAGCCCTCGTCAGACATCGACACCTGTGTCAGGGCTGGTCAGCGGGGTTCGCAGCTTAGTCGCTGCATCGGATATCTTTGGTAGTACGTGCCTCTTGTGAGCAGGGCAATGTCCAGCTCACGGATGAGGCAGTTGCCAAGTTTCTCGTCGCATGCTCAAAGCGAGAGTCTTGTGTTAGCTGTTGCTTGTGACAAAATGTTCGTTTCAAGCGCCAGGTTTCCCTAGGCAAAGGCCCTGGCTATACGCTGACCTTCCTGAGCTTGACGCGGCCTCGTGGTTTCCTGTTGCAGTGGTTTGTGAAATACGACGAATGGGGATGGGGTTCCTTGTGCGATCTGTTGCGAGGAAAGGATGCACGGGAACTTCCTTCCTTACTGTCAACTCCATGCACGTGGCCTACAGATACAAACACCACGTAACATCACGTAACTGCTCAGAACTAAATGCAGAGCTTTGCAGAGCTGGAGGCTGAAGCTGCTCGAAGGCCAGTCGCCAGCTTTTGAAGCGCTCCAACATCTGGAGCCGAGCTGCACCGCCCGCTTGTCAGTCCGTTGTGTTGCGACTTGTCCTCGGATTTCAGGACTTAAGTGGCCTCAAGTTTGGAATTCAGGCTGGTCAAGTCTGGCGTCTGTTAATGCCGTCTCTCACCATACTAATACTCCTCGTTGAGAAAGCACGGAGGCTCTTGGCAATTTCTGTGATCTGGCGGGACGGCAGCTACCTTGTCGAAACGTGAATCAACTTGTTGCCGAGAAAGCTTCTTTGCGGCTACAGGCATCCAGCTCTGCAGACACTTCTTGTCGCTGACGTTGGACTTGGCGCAACAGGTCGTCTCCCTGGATGTTTGGGAAGCTTGAGGATGTGACAGCTTCGGAGCATCTCGAAGATTTAACTGGGAAGTGAGAACCGAGATATGCTGAGGCTTGGAAAGCGCGTAGGGCCGGGTAGCACTAGAGGCCGGTAGGGGCATTGACAGGTTGAACGGGTGCCACAGAAGCCAGACCGACCAGTGAATTCAGACGCTTGGGATGCTGGAACCCGTCTCTGAGCGATTGCAGCAGAGATAGCACTCAATGAACCACTCTGCGGGGTGCTGCAGCCAAGTGTGCGTTGCCTGATTGGCGTCCTTTTGCTGTCTGTGAGGTGCCTCCGTTTCATCCCGATGGATTCACAATTTGCTGGCAAGTCAGACTCTTCGAGAGCTTCTTGTCTGCTTTTGTGGTTCTTTGCGACGACGGAGATGCGAAATGGCACTGTGCATTCCGAGCACTGTGCAAATGACGTTAACAAGGCTTGACCTGGGCTGGAATCTCCTGGACTCAGAGGTGCAGCTTTTTCAACATTGGCATTGTTTGCGGTGGTCGAGCTCCGATGACACTATCAGACATGTGCTGTGTCAATGCAGCAGGTCTTTATGAGCTTGGGCGAGAGCGAGTCGAGCTTACCTCCTGTGTGATCTGCGACGTGCGGCCTCAGCATATGCTGCTTTTGGGAAGCTCGGGGAACTCTGAGGTGCAGCATAGCCACCTCCGCTGCTTGCGCATTTCCAGCTGCGCATCCGACCTTGCCTGAGTGAGAGAGAGGGAGAGGGAGTTTTTCTCAACACTTAATGATCTGCCCTGGGTGCTTTCATATCCACACAGAGCCCCAACACATACAAGGGAGGCCCTGGTGGCACGAGGGTCTCGCACACCCCTCAGTCACAGGTAGTGCTGCTGCAGGGATCAGGCTTCTGTTCGGTTTGAGGCAGGTATGACCAGGCGGTTCAGAAAAAGGCAGGGAACCGGCACCGGGGGTCACCCGTTTCGGCACCCAACTTTACTCAGGCTCGACCTAGCCTTGTTGCCGTCGTGTTGTTTACCCGCAACAAAGCCGATCGGGTGACCCGCCAAGCAGACCTCCTGAGTGGCACGGGGAACCGACGACCTGTTACTTACCAGCATCTGCTTCTCCTAAAGGGAACCCGGCCACTGGCCTTTGAAAAACAGAGGCACAAAATTTCCTGTACAGTCCGAGCCCATCCATACCAAATAGTGGATGGGGCAGCGCACCCGCGCGGGGCGGGAGGACTGCTCCCGCTCCTAGCCCCTAGCAAAGCAGAGAGAGAGAGAGAGAGAGAGACCCCACTAGAGGAACTTTTGCGCAGGCTGGCACCGGCAAAACCCCACAACCCTTTACACTACTTAAGAAACCCCCCGGCCTCGCGCCTACGCCCCCTCTGTGGGCCACCGTTTTGGTGGACGGATCCGTATGGCCACTTGCAGGGCTTTGATCCGTTTGCCAAGAAAAAGAGCCGTCCCCCTTGCACTTCCAACGCACTGCACAAGGCACTAGGGTACAGGCTGAGGTCCCGGCCAGGCTTGCACATGTAAACACCACTGCTGAACCCATATGACTGTTCTTCTGCGACCGGACCCCTCTCACAAAGCACACTTTACAGGACTACTCGGGGTCTCACACAAAGACGATAGACCCAGTGCGCGCACGCGCGCGGGGGAGGCTTCAGCCTCCTTCTGGCTGAGTGCAAGCAAGAGAGAGAGAGAGAGGCGAGAACAGACAGGAATCCTCGGCAACCACACGCCTCCTACAAGCTGCCCGACGTCTTCGCAATGTGGTGCCATATGTGGGGGATCAAGAGCTCATCGTGGAAGTGCTGCAAGCTCTGGATGCCTGGCAGCAATCGCTGTTTGGGGGTCCCCACGCCGTGCATGATAGCACGCAAACAGAGAACCGTGGAGAGCAGCCACACGGGGGCGACGACCACCCAGCCTACAACCTGCAGACCGAGAACGCCGCCGGGAACTGGAAGAAGGTTCGTGTCGACAGCGAGAACAACACGAACCAGAACAACCAGGAGCAAGCGCAAAGCAGCAACCCTCAAAACGAGGGGGGAGCCTTGTCGGCGGCCCAGCTCGACGCGTTGATGACGGACAGCCTGCAGCATGCCGTGGTGGGGGAGATGTTGACCTTCCCAACGCAAGCAGAGTCGCAAGGGACAACGCTACCGTGGCATGCGGCTACGCCGGCTGGAGACCAAGAGCGAGACCACAGTGAGCGAGGGCGCTCCAGTTCCGGCCATCAAGATGATGACGACGGGGTAAGCCACCGTAGACGCCGACTGCAAGCCGCATTCTATGGCAAGCACGGTCCCTACTGAAGACCTTGGGGGAGGGTGATGAGGCCAGTTGGGGCTTCTCTAGTGTACGGGGTTGGGGACTTGCCAGGGCATATTTTGTAGTTCAGGGCCACGGTCAGTGGGACCCCAATGCCGTCCACTCATTAAAACCCGGGGTGGACGGGCGGGCCGAAGGCCTGAGGGTCACAACAGTGACCCCTAAGCCCAGCAGAAAGAAAGAAAAGGGAGAGTCTGCTAGATAGAGAGAGAGAGAGAGAGAGAGAGAGAGAGATGGATAGAGACAGGGAGAGGAGCGACCCCAAAGCTCTATTCCACCGTTCAAAGGTGATGGGGGGCCTGGACCCGGGTCTGCTCGCGGACTCCCCCCCGATGGAAGGAAGGAAGGACGAGAGAGAGAGAGAGAGAGAGAGAGAGAGAGAGAGGGAGAGAGAGAGAGCAAGCAAGCAAGAGAGAGAGTAAGTAGGTACCTTGAGCCCAGGAGCTGCAATGTCCACAAGCGTTGCGATTGCATTCAGGTGCACGGAGCGCATGACATTGGCAAGCCAGCTGGAAGCAAAGGAAGTCATGGAAATGCCAGTGTGCAGCTTACTGATTGAAACGAAGTCTACATGCACCGTTTCAAGGCGGCCACGTTTTTGGAATACCTGTCCAGCTCGTTGGCTACTCAGACATGGGTTCAAGGAACAGGCTGCATCCCCACGCCCTCGCAAGGTGCCCGCTGAAAGAGCTGGACATCTCGTTGAATCACATCGACTATCGTGCAGCCCTCGTGCTAGAGGCGAAGTGCAAGGTTGGAGAGTTGGAGTGTAGCTCGCCCAAGCCGCCCTGCACGAGAGGACCTGCTGTCCGAGAATCGACATCTAACTGCTTCTTAGCGGCACTGCACAGGCTGCACATGGCGCACCCGAGAGGTGTAAGTGTAGAGAGCGGCTGTTGAGGCGCTCGATATCTCCTTCAATCCGATCGGACCAGTACCTCGGTGCGTTTTACCCACGCTGTGTGCTTGGCGGCAGCATGTCAAGGCTTCGCAGCATCTGCTAGACTGCTAGCTGTCACACTTAAGCCTCCGACCTCATCTCGATTCAATTCAAAATCCATACAGAATGCAAAAGCAAAGGGGCCGGGGCCCGGCCTCAGCCCACGGCCACTTTCAGGTTGGGATGAGGAGCTTCGTGCGCCTGCTTTTGCGAGAGCGGCCCGAGGACTCAGGAATTCCATCCTTGAGCTGCAAAGCAGAGCGGAGCACTGCACTCTGCACTACCCCGCTGCTGTTGGACGCACACTTTATTGAAGAGCTTCGGCCATTGCTTCCCACACCATGAAGAAAAGCTGCCACACATCGCCCGTTACAGCAAACATTGGCGTTGAGTCATGTCGGTCGAAGTCGCGGTTTGTTGCATGAAACAGCAGAGCTCGCGCATCCAACGTTTGCTGATCGCAGAGTAACTGTCTGGGAGATTGTTTGTAAACTGTACGCAAGCATTTCCTGCCATGTGTCACAGAAGCCACCCTGTGCGAGACAGAAAGCAGTCTACTGCGAAAGACCCCTGCTTTGCAACCGAGAGAACGCCCACAAACACATTGCTGCTGTCAACTGCTTGTTCATTTGATTCCGAGCAGACTATTTCTGAGGGACGGGTGGAGTTTGTTTGCAGCCGACGAGCAACATGGAAAGCTGCCAATGCTTGCATAGACGACGCACTCGTCCAACAGACGGGCACTGAAACTTCTTGAAGCTTGAGGTCAGGCTTGCATCGCGTCCGTTTCGAAGGCCAGACCGCAACGGCTACATTTCCAGACTTGTCCCCTGCGAAACGCAGGCTGCGCTGGCGGCAAACATCCGGTGGATGATCTGTACATTTCTTGCAAGACGGCTTGGAACTCTCTCGCAAGACACCTTTGACCAGAGCCAAGGCAGTTCATGAATGCCAACTGTCCGGGTGCGCGGTACTCTCTGCAGCTGGATCGTTACCAGCTCAGGCTTCCAATGGGCGGGGGGCGATTAGGAAAGGGCCGAATGTCGTCAGGCCCTGATCATCGATCTGTTCTCAGGTGCATTTCCAATCCCACAGATCCCACAGCCTTCCAGTTTGGATGTCTGCCAGGATGCTCTACAAAACCTGTGACGGACTCAAAGTGAGCCCTGGCGAGGCGGGTGCCCGGCTCTGCGCCAAACACTTTTGGATCTCTGGTTCACAGGCTTTCTTTCACGTCCAGTTTTCCGAGGGCAGCTACAAGCATCCCTTAGTGCGCCCTCGGTGTTGCCGTGTGCGGCCGTCGACAGCACTTGGCATGGAGCAAAGGTCGGGGCCGATGGTATTTACGCAGTTCCTCGAAAGGGGAGGCTTCTGGGAGAACTTGTTTCCAGTGTCGAGTAGCTAAGTTCATTCAGTTCAGGTTGCAGGCAACCTTCAAGATCGAGAAAGCCATACATCAGCACCTGAAGGACAGGCGCAGGGTGTGCAGCCCACTGGCTTCAGGAAGACCGACACGCCGTGTCTTCAACCGGTTGAGGAGGTGGAAGAGGATGACTTCCTCGCCTTCTTAAGACAGCGCAATGACCTGATGAGGCTACCCCACTCTACGCATCTCTTCGCTTTATCAGCCTCTTGTTCCCTGCGGGAGTTCTGTGCCCGTTCACGTTGCCAGGCTGTGCCCTTCGGGCAACAAGCAGATTCTGCTGCTACATGCCTGGAGGCGTCTTCAACTTTGGGTCTCATGCCAGAGTTTGGGTGTCAGCTCACAGCACAGCTGAATCTCCGTGATTTAGCCATTCGCAGGACCGTTTCAGATGTTGACCCAGATCAGGCTTGGCATATCTTAGGATGACAATGGGCTTCACTGCATCCATCCTGTCATACCGTGTCCGATACGATGAGTGGAGCGCCGACAGGGCGTCTTCCTCGATGCACTCGCACGCGATGTTGTTTTGCGTGGTTCTTGGAGGGTTTTTGTCAGGGTGCTTCAGTGGTCTTCATCTTGAAGTCGCGCACAGAAGACGAGCGAAGATCCAAGGCCGTTTGCCGTCGTCGAACGGAATAGCTCTGAGTTGTCAAAGCGCATGCGATCTTGAGACTTGGGAGCTTTAAACCTGTCGAACTTAGGATGTGCAGATCCTGCTTATCTCCTGCTGAAGTCGTCAGGAGCTCGGTCTCGGCCAACAGTCTACAGAATTTCACCGCCAGCGCCGCCTACTGGTAGCACATCTAGCGCGCGCGAGCCGCCTCGAGAGGGATGTGCTGCAAGCATTGCAAGATTTGCAAACTTATCCAAACACGCGGACTCGAAAGAAATGCGTCTGCAAGGGGGAGGGGGAGGGTCGACCCGCCACTCAGCGGAGGAGAAAAAAGGAATCCATACCGGATCCCTCCAACATGAATCCAAACATCGAAAACAAGAACCCAATCTGTGGTCAGGGCGGTCTAAGGGTGGAGGGTAATACACGGTAATATACGCTAGTACCATACCATTACATAGCCCTCCGGCCTCGGCGGATTGCAATCGCAACATACAAGTACAGGTAACTTCTGCTGTCGGGGAGTCCAAGTCAAGGTATCCAAGCTCTTCCCGGCCCTTCGTGCTTGTGCGCCGAACTTGGATGTGAGCTCGTATCCAGCCAGGAACCGGAAGCGACATTGAAGCATGTACCGAGGCTTCCGAGAGATGTTTGACACTTATGCATGAAGCTCAGCTATGCTCAGTATTGCTCAGTAAGCTTGCGAAGCGTGCAGGAGGTGCATGCACCAGCGCACACGTCGCAGGATTGCTCGCTCCATCCCCGACGTGACGCAGATCCTTCAACACGCACGCCCTCTGATGTTCTTCAACATTCGGAATCCAACCGGACACTACAGGCTCGCGCGGGGCATGAGGAGAATTGTGATGCAAGACTTTGATGCTAGTGCCCTGGTTTTTCGGGCCTACCCTCAGGGCATGGGCTAGGGGGATTCGTTAGAGCTGCAGACAGAGGACAAAATTTCAGCGGTGTCGTGCTTTCGAGGCTGGACCTGTCGCATCCAGCCGAGCATTCCATAGCCGAAGCGCTTGTGTTGCCCCAAGTTTTGACTTCTGCGGAACACCAAAATCTCGAAAGTTTGGTTCAAGAGGTGCTGCTGGACTCTTGGGAGTCTGCAATCAGGCACGGCAGACCAGAATAGCTCAGAACGGCATGACTGATTCGGATTGTCTTGCACAAGCAATGTGCACCATGTCTTTCAGACTTCTGAGGATTCGGCATCGCCACGTCGACACCTCCCAGTTTGGCGACTGGTCCCAGGCGAGGAAACCGGTTTTGAGTAGCTGTGCAGGCAGGCGGCATAGCGGAAAGATGAGGACATCTTCCGGAATTTGGCATGTGCCACAGGTCCGGAACATTACCTTCCGCGGCAGCCCACTGCAGGAGAGTCTAACATGCAGCGTGCATGCATGTGCATGCATGACTCTCCGTTGTTCGTGCAAGTCTTCTTGCATTTGCAGGGACCGTTGACAGAGTGGTTGCTGCCCGAGGCGGGTTGCCATGAAGAAGCCCCATTCTAGCCCGTGGGCTTATATAGTTCGAGAGGCCGGCAAACTTGAACTGGATTACTCCAGCTCAGCAAGACCACCAGAAGGACGGCAAATGACGGCTGGGCAGCACAAGCCGGTCTCGTTCAGTTCAGGAGCACAAGTTCTGGATGACAAATCCTTTCGAATCATGCTCATTGCTCTGCAGGCACGGGGAGTTTGAGATCAATTCAGCAGCGCAGTCCTCGAAGCGAGGATCAAAACTTCCAGAAGAAGGGCAGCCCGAGCGGTGCAGGTCCCGACCAGGCGACACAGGGGACACAGGGCCGGGGCATGCCGGGGCCCGGGGCGATCGGAGACAGCGACATGCCGAGGCAAAGTTGCCGCGGGACGACATGCAGGTGCCTTTAAACTTTCGCTCTGTTGGAATCACTCTGAAGCCGACCTGCTGCTCTTCAGGCACTCCGAATGGTGGCGCACCAGATTTACATCACCGCGCTGCAAACTCGAGCACGGGGCCTTGCAAGGGAGATGAGCATCGGAGAATATTCGAGACCACGTTACTGCTGAGGGTGTCTCTGACCAAACGAATCCCGTTGCAAGGCCCTGTTGGAGTGCTTTATGGACCTGAGCTCGGAGGGCAGTTCTTGCTTTGTGCGGAAACTCTGGAAATCAGCCGCTTCTTCTGTGCATGTCGTTAGGTGAGGGTTCAGGGCACCTACAGCTTGTCATCGCCGGCATTTTCTCCTCCATGTCCTCTTCCGATCTCATCTAGCTCCAGTGCAATAATACACCATGTGAATCCACAATGTGTGTGAACAGCCCGGTGGGGGGCCGGAAGTTCGAACCCGGCAGGGCTTCGGGGGGGAGCCATCGTCTTGCCGTCATCACCATCGTCTTTGCCACACACATCGTCATCATCATCCTCTCATTCACCCAGAACTTTCGTCGTCGTTGTCGTCGTAATCTTCCTCGTTCAATCCCTCTTCCGACCAGCATCATCATCAGCACAACACCTCACAATCATCAGCAGCATCGTCATCAACATCACTATCATCACAGTCGTCGTCGTCATCACAATCGTCGCCAGCAGGGACGTCTTCCATCAGGATGGCGGTGTGCAGGGCTATTCGTGTGTGCTTCTTTTCGCTATTGCTTCGCACATCGCTTGCCAGACAATACTTGCATGGTCAATCGTCCATTACCCCAAGGCTGTGGACCATGAAGCCTTGCAGGTCACGACCAACTTCCTTTCTCTCGGTTGTCGATACAAGGAACTATTTGGACAGATTATTGGGTTTTCGAATTTGGAGTTCATCGATAGCGCCTCAGTCGTGTCTTCGAGAATTCGCCACATGCACTTCCAAGGTAGATGTCACCGCGGTGGACGCTGTTCAAAATGCAAGACGGCTAAATCGAAGATGCTAGGCGAACTGTGGTTCGGCGACGCCATTCTTTCGATGCCGATGGCCGAACACCGCTGCAATCACATCAAGTCGTTTCAGTCCGGCACCTGCAAGACCTGCAGGCTTAATGAGGCTTACTTGGTTCTTCGACTCAATGAATGTGTCTTGTGACGACACCGCCCCCCCGGACGATGACAGACACCGTGCTCCAATGCCATTTGGAACCGGCGGCTTCACCTCGAGGAACATCTCCAATTCCCTGGCCTTCTGGTTGCACCCAATGCTCGAATTTCGGATCGAGGTCGGCTGCGACACCTATCCGCCTAGGGTCTAGACGAAGGTGGTGTCAATCGCAGGCAGGAGAGTCGTCCTGCCAAGGCGTTGTCCTGCCGAGACGATGTTGTACAATCTGATAGTCTTAGGATGAGATCATTCAAGCTGTGCCCGAAGATGCCGGCCCGGCTAGCCGCTAGCCTGCTGCCCTCGGCCACAACGGTGTCAGTTCCAAGTCAAGTGTCAAGTCACGTCAAATCACAACACTCGAATACGAGCACTCGTGCTTGCACCCGGCCAACCCGTCATCGACCGTTTCGGGGCACGACATTCCCCGTGCGTCTTCCTGCCGCATTTCTCGATATGGGCGTGACCTTTGCATACCTTTGCCGAGGTCCGATTTGCCGCAACGTGCTTCTCAGATGCCTACTGCAAGTACTGCAGAGGGTGAGCCGCCAGGCTCTGGTTCTCCACGTGAGACGGAGATGCCTGTTGCGCGAACCAGTGTCAATTCGTGTCTCATGTCACGATGTCCCAAAAGATCCGACCAAGCCTCCAAGGCCAAGCCATTGTCGTTGGGGGTCGCACTGAGCCGCGCGGTACTTGGCGAGGCGTTGGTGGGGGTGGTTGGCAATGGCAGAGTGATCGGGATCGAAGGATGGAAGTTGTAGTGCCACCTGGAAACTGTGAATGCGGTTCTTTTCTTCCCGTCCCCTTCCGGCACGTTCGACTCGAGACTTTCGTGCTTCCCCTTGAAGCTTGGACTTGCGTGACCGTTCTGTCGCTTCGAATCGAACGATACTGACAACGCGGTGCACCCGATCGCGGTGACGCGCTGGCACTAACTTGGAGTCTTCGGAGGGGCGAAGCCGCGATGAAGACACGCTGCAACAGAGCGTGGGTGGTGATGACCTTCCTCCTCCAAATGCACACAACACTGCAGGATCTCGTTTTTTTGGGTCTGCTGCCACTGGCTGCCATCCCGCCGATCAGTCCGGTCACTTAAGAGTTCCTTGTCCCGAGTGACGCCGACTCTGCGCTTCCACAGATGTGATAGCGCCATTCACGAGAAGTCGATGTGATTGATCGATTGCACTTTCTTCGGGGGTGCCCTTACGACCTTTTCGCATTGACGGCAGCTCGATTTGCTCTTCAGAATCGCCAACGCTATCGACCAACACTTCATCCGTCGCCGCAACACGGTCCTTGACATCCGTGACCTCCGTGATCGCCACCTTGACCTGATCCCCCGCACCGTAAGTTATCGTAAGTTTAGTGCCTGCGCGAAGGCCATGCTGCTTTGAGGGCAGTGACCACTGACAGAGAACATTAGGAAGACTCTCGTTCAAAATGCGAAATGACATCAAGACCACTCTCAGTGGGAGTACACCGATTAAGCAAACGTTATGAAACAGGCTTCGGTTCAAGGCCTTGCTTTGCACACGACTCAGAGTGGTTCTGCGCTTGAAACACAGACAAGGGGTTCATCGGCATCGACGAAGGGAAGATCCAGAAGGTCTTCAGCGAGATGACCTGCAACAGTCGGGCGAGGCTATCGCTCGCTCCCTGCCCACATCCAACATATGATCAGGTCCCATCGTACGTCTGCGATGCTGATCGACTTTTGCTAAGGCTGCTAAGACGCGATGACTGTCCGGTCCTATCTGTTAATGACGGCGAGAGTGCGGTTCTAGGACGGCCCAACGGTAACGACTAATGCTGCGCACGACCTGCAACACATGGTCATCTGTTTTGTGTTGGCCAGTACGTTTCTTGGCCTCTCGTTCATGCTCGAAGGCCCAACTCCTCCGTCCCACGGAGTCCCATGTCTTTGAAGCGGAAGCGGAATCCGAGCCGCGGTGGTCAGCATGCTGGAGAGAAAGTCGACGACGCTGCGACGCTCGGTTATGGGAAGTGCTGTCCGGAGACGAGGATGGCTCCCGAGCACGATTCTGATCCGAGCTCACAGCGGCTGTTGCCCAATCGTAGAACGGCTTCGGCGGCCTCGCGTGCAGCATACTTCTGGACCCACTGATGTGTCTTAGGGTCCACCTCTAAACTAAAAACGCCCACAAATTGTTTATGCGTGGTGTTTTGGATCTCGCGCAGCGAGTCAGCCCTCGGTTGTAGCCCCGATACCTGATTCTTCGATGAGTGGATGAGCCTTTGGCACTGTCCTCGCATTTCTTCGGGTGACCGCTCTTAGCCTCACGAACAATCACCACGATGGCCCAGCTAATTATAGGCGACTAAGCAACGGTAACCCCGAGACCCTGCATTGACAGACTTGCAGTGGCCTTGAATGATGCCGTGACAACCTTCAGACATTGCCCCTTCATCTTAAGGGTGTTTCGCTGCTTCCCCATGCATGTCGTGAGTGACTCCAGAGCTTGACTACACAAAAGCCGACAGATTCCGGCTGAGAGCTGTGGCTACAGCTATACTGCGTGCCCGGGAGCTCGATCCTCTGCCACTGACTGGGTGTTTCCGACGAGGTGAAGAGTGCGATATCGTGCATCATGCACGATCAGCCTTTCCACCCATCTTTCTGCCCCTCGCCGAATCATGCTGTGTCCCTGAGCGTGGAAATCTTGCATGAAAACTTCACAAACCACTAGCTGCACAGCGACATGACCGCCGTGGAACATGTCGACAGTCCCTACGCTGTCGATTATTGTTCCACGGAGCTCGAACGCAGCGTCGACTGACCATCGGGACCTCCTATGACCTCCTTGTTCGAAGAAGTGTGTCAACAAATCCCAGCAAGCGACAACCCCCGAAGGTACGACATGAACTCAGGGTGTGTTCATCTCCTCCCACAACAACTTCTTCATTTTGATTCTTTACCCGGCCCTCCCTGAAGAGGGTCCAAACCAATTCCGAAACCAGCAGCGCCTGGAAAACAGTTGTTGCCAAAGCCGGCGAGTGCACTTTCTTGGGCAAGATGGGACGAGCACCCCTGAAGGCAATTTACGGAACTTGCTCGAGACCTCAGCCAACACTGGCCAGCAATACTCGTCGATGACGAATAGCCGAACACCGTCTTCATTAGCTTTTGACCGTGACCTGCACGTACTGTCAGAAGAGACTACCCTCAGTGCTGGTATGACAGTTTTGCTTCCGATGTGGCTTTCAGTTCCCTTGCGAAGCTTGCACGGCGAATCTCGCACAGCTGGTTTTCGAACTTCGATGCGGCGACTTCTATGCCTTGAACTGCGACAGCGCCGCGTCCAGACAAGCCTTCATCAAAGGAGGCAGAAAGCATAAACAGCTCAATCGGGGAGTTGCACAAAGCCTAAATACTGGACATGTTGTAGGGTGCCTACGAAAGCAAACATAGCTTGCATCCCGCTAATTGAGGTAACCAAGCTCAGACATTCCATCATCCTCGCCACCAGGCGACATGCCCTGTTTTTGTTGATGACGGCCTTTCTTGAAACCTGCATCATGAATACTAAATACTTATGTCTTGCGATCGGGTGGCAATCAACAACAAGGAGTCCGAGGCGGGGGTTCAGAAGGTTACGAAGCCCAAAATCTGGCCCTCTTGGTGAGTGAGCACGAGGCACCGGTAGCGTTTACCGAGCGTTATGATGACGAAAAAAACATCATGACAAATTGGTATTTGTTGTTGTTTAACAGGCTGTAAGCAGGCGCCACCATAGGGACAGCGGCAGTATAGTCGGTATCAGGCCTGCCAAAATTTGGTCATAACGAACGCACGCTGCGCCCGCTGAATCGTTGACCAAACGAGAGCGTCCGAATAAAGTCAACAAGACAACAGAAAGCTTGCAGTTCCTACACGAGCAGCTGAAAGCTCGGCATCCAGGACCATCGGCTGAAGATTGCTTGGGACGGACGTGACCAGCATCACTGGGGCCCGTCCGCCACGATCCCGGATGGATTCTGTAAGAGCCGAGAAAAACAAGAGTTTGCCGACAGACGCCGACAGGCCGAAAAACTCCATTGTTCGCAAATTTCCGCACAGCACACAGACACTGACACTTCACTGCATTCGTACTTCGCTCGTATCTCCGGACGTAAATTTAACTTGACGTGATTCATGATGCAGGGCTAGGCTGCTTGGGGTTGGTTTCCATGGGTTAATCGCTGTCACGATTCAGTTAACACCCTCCTCCCGAAACTTCCTTTGACATGGTTCTGCATCGCTCGAAAAAAAGTAACCGGTTCTTGATGGTGCTCAGGATCCCTGTGACAGAGAGGACTGCTTGATCACGTTCTTCAATCGCTACTAGTTGCAATCAGTGAAAGCTGCCCCTCCGCGAAAAACCCAAGAATGTCACGGTGCATGCGTTCAGGCATTGCTGACATGCACAACGAGAAGGTCTTCTCAGTTCGCTTCGAAGGTGATGACGAGCAGGCAAACTTTTTCGGCCCGACGTCCACGACAGTCGCAGCATGCCTTCATCATCATCACCATCACCAACACATCATCATGCATTGTATGAGACTGTAGTTAGTATGATTTCTTTGCTTAAACGATGTTGCAAAAGTGAAACAATATGTGTGCGTTTGATTCCAGGACAATCAGTTAGACTCCAACTAACTAGAATTCGTTCAGCAACACCTCAAAGCTTTTTGTGAAGACAAATCTGCGAGAGTTTCTATGAGCCTCTACAAGCCCACCTGGTCAGGTCAACCGGCTTCGTACCCGACTTGGTTCACTCGTCTTTTTTCCGTGGGTTCAGCCGGAACAGGCCGCATTTGCCGATTTGCCTGGATCCACCTGTTTGCGCAGCCTGTCATGCAGAGTCCCCCCCACGCCAGGCGCGGTTTGTCTTCCAGCTGGACAAGTTCGATGAGCGTACAGCGCTATGTGCTCTCATCAACCTTGCGAAGAAGGCCCCTGCTTGGAGCATTGAGTCGCATGGCATGCTCGGACCGGTCCCATTTCAGCTTCCGTCCATGTGCACCTGTGCAGGAGCGCTTGACCAACATCCAAAAGCCAAGATGGGTGAGAGGTGATGGATCGGTGGATCCGCTTGGTGCTCAAAGCTGCTGCTGATAGTCTAAGAGCCGTACGCCATTGACAACGTGATCATGGCCGAAGAACTTGCTCAGACCAGGCTGGTAATGGGCCTGCCACGCAGCAGTGAGCCCAGTGCACTGGTAGGCTTGGCTTAATGACGTGTACTGAGAAGAGAGCATCGCAAGATGTTGCCAAGGCTGGGAGACTATCTCGCAGATCCCGGAGCATGGCACTGTGTCCATGAGCTACAAGTGTGCGCCGGAGGATCGGAACTTCAAGGCACGGAACCTTAGCTTACCGCCTTCCTTCAATCCATGAAGCTTCTCTGCAGGTCCGAAAGAGCTTCCTCCAAACATACAGCAACTGGCCTTGCGACGTGAGCATGGAGCAGGCTCATCGCGCTCTTTGGTCGTGGGTAAATCTGAAGTTGCACACATTTCGTAGGATAAGCCGCAAGAGAATTCGCCGTTAGGTGCTGTGGTGGGCTTCCACGAACGAAGTGCCAGTGGATGTGATGGAGTTTCTCGAGCAACTTCGCTGAATTAGCGATAGGGGCCTTATCTTAAGTGGACCCCTGCGGTGGATGCCAGGTTTATCATCGAACGGTATGACAACGTCTATGAGGTTGGGCTGGAATGTTACTCTGGCGTCATGACGGAATAGAGAGTTGGCACGGGCTGGCAATCCTGTTTTCTGAGATACAAAAAAGCACGAGCGGCCGTTTTTGCCCGACTGTTTGTTGATTGCAGCCGACATGCTATGCTAGTTGAGATGCTCGCAGCACTTCCTTCAAAAACGAGATAAAGGCCGCAGTTGAAACGGCTGGCCTACGCGGCTGTAAAGTATGAGCAGTATAGTGCTGCCTGGCGAGCTACTGTATTAGCTCCCATGATGAAAGGCAGCCGGCGCAAGTCTCGGCCCTGCTTCGCACATTTATGAACAAACAAACATCCCGATGAACGGTTGCATGTTGCAGAAACCCGGGCACTATCAAAGGCTGCACGTTCCAGCCATCACTGGAAAACTTGTAGTCTGGGCCTCTGGCTTGCCACTGCCTGGGTCCCCGGGATTAATTGAATTCCGAGAGCTTTCTGCCTTTGGTTTAACCTTTGGAGGGTAGCATGGCGCCGGGAGAATTGCTTCTGTCTCTCTCGTAGCATGGCTCTGCGACTTTGATGACCTTGAAGCGGGCCAGGGAACCAGATTTTTTGAATCGAGCAAGCATGAATCAGCATGAAGCATGACTGTTACTATCGCATAGTAAGGGGGAATAGTGTACAGGTGCAGCTAAGTCTGTCTTTCGCTCGTGGCCATTCAGCTATGTTCAGACTACAGCATGCCCCTCAGTTTACGACACAGCATGGGGAGACAAGTTTTACTCGGGGAATGAGACTAGGAGCTGCCAGTCACCAAACAAGACCCGTGGCTCGCATGACGTGAATCGGAACGCCAACCCGGAACCTACCCGAAACCCGGAACCTCAACCGACCGAACGGGGAACCCATCGGGGACCTGGAAGCCTGAGCTCGCGGACCAGAGAAAAGCAAATCCTCGCAGACTTTGCATCTGAGTAGCCTGACCTTCATTTCAATCGATGGTGGCATCGAGTCTTCGTGCATGCTGGCCGACACTCCACGGAGCAGATGGAGCAGCAATAAATCCGGTTGGTTTACATCAGCAGTCCTTAAGTGCTGCCTCCTTTTAAAGTTCGAGAAGCCATGTCAAGGCAACAAGCCATTGTCTGATAGTCCGCCAAACTCGAGGCACAATCTTAATTCAGACCACAAAGCACAGAACCTTGGAAGACGACACAGGGGTGGCATATGGTGGTATCTGCTAAGTTGTGCGACAAGCGGCTTTCTCATTCTGTGGAGGAGGTCATTTTGGAATGGAAGTGCGTCTCCCTTGCACAGACGCTAGGGATGAACGTGGCATCCGATGTCGGTGCAACCTACAGGTTTGGACGCCAGACGATAACAGGAGGAAACGACGAATCTGAGCGGGGGCCGCCACGACTCCCATCGAATTCCTGCCCTTCGCGCCGGCCCGGACATGCGAATTCGGTCAGCATCGATAAAGCATGGAAAGCAATCTTGCGGAACTGATTTCTCATCGCGGATTCTTCCTTACCTGCCCCCAGACCTTCTGGATCTTGGACATAGGGCCCTGCAGAGCGAGCAAGTATGTGATGCTGTGTGATAGGCTTTCGATGACATCAAGAGCAAGTTGCACCCTAAGCTTCGGCAGTTGCGCATCGTGTCAACGCTCCAGAAGTCTCTGAGGAACGCACAGGTCCTGAACCACCGAGATTTTGAGGATGGCCTCAGGCAAGCCTCCACCCTGGCTTGTTTGTTGGTGCTCTTAGGTTTGTATTACGTTTCAGGCTGCTCATACTGTGTGTACATTGCTAGAAAATGTCCCGGGGTGCTATGCGAAGATTGCAACGACATAAGAGCCAGGCGAGTGAAGTGCAAGAAGTTCAAAGGGCGGCGTGAAGGCGACAAGATCACAGGCACTTCTGCCACGTGACATGGCCCGCGCTGAGTTTGCCAATGGAAGCTGCACAGTCGAGGAAGGTCATGTCACACTGTGCATGATTATGTCATAGCTATGGCGGTCGTCAGCAATCCGAAGTGTACGCTTGGAGACGCCTGAGTAGGTCAGGTCGGCGCGGGCCTGACAAAGTCCTCCACCTGTGACTTTAGGCATGTCGATGTGCTTTTGTAGAGGAATCGAAATCGACGCCCTCATAAAGAGATTCGGGGCTTCGGAGGCTATGCACACCAAGGGTTACACTTCAGCTCTAGACCGCGTGATGCTAGTCTGCTAGTCATTGTCTTGCCGTAGGGAACTGGTTGAGGCTGAAGGTGTCAGGTTGCCGTGCTTGTGTGTCAGGCATTTTCCGCCCCTTGCCTGCAGAAAGAAAGTCTGGCCGTGACAATTTCAGCCTGGGTGCATGCGCCAGTTTAGAAGGCGCAGGGAGCCATTGCACGTGTTTGCACATTGCAGAGGCTACTTGGATCCGAGCGGTGAGGGTCAAGTCACTCGCAGTGAATGGGGTGCCTTGGACGACGTTACCGTTTGCTGGGAAGTCGCAGTCCTTCATTCTGAATGTGGCCGCTGCGGTTTACTGATCTTCGTCCGAAGGTATACTCGAGCTTTGTCACAAGGAGATGGTGTACTCGATACAGGCCTTTGCTGTGTTTGCTCTGCTCCACTTGTTCGCAAACTTTGCCGTGGTCGCGGGTGCACTTTCGCTAGATCCTTGGGCAGGAGTTCGTCCACTTCTGCAGCCGATCGTTTGGCAACGATCTTAACGTTACTTGGCGAGCCAGCCGGCACCAATTTTGTCAGGTGTGCATGTGCAAGCATATGCTCAGCTTTGCTAGGCTGCATGGGCAGTCTTCGACGTGAACGGGGACAACTTCATCTCTGCCGCAACCTCGTCTCATCCTTCAAGACTTCAACGGACTTCATTTTCCAAGAAATCGTAGTAGCAGCATGGCACTGAGGAAGCTGAGTGGGTGACAGTGGCAAGATCCTTTTCCTACTTCGGGCCAACACTACCCATCTTCCGTTTCCTGGATCGGGATGACGAGGCTGGCAGAAGACAACACCAGATCTAATTTCCCACCTGCAACACAATTGTACCATATTGTACCCAAGATCGACCGTGCGTTTGTGCACAGCACAAGGCAATCAGTAAGTGACCTGCTACAAGCGCATGTCCGGCAGGTGATGTGCCCGGGCACCCGCCGGCCCCAGCGCATCCTCGAACTCCTGTCCACGAAGCAGACATAGGCAACGCAAAACAACACCGCCAGCCGTCAACACCATGCCCAAACCGAAACCGCTGCGGCTTCCGCACATCCTACGGTCCGACGGTGGGGCCCAAGAACACGCGGGAATCGGTGTGGCTTTTAGCTTAGAGCTCTTTTCCGGGCTCTGTGGCAGTTACCCTACTCTCGGCGTCTTTCATCTGCCGGATCCCTCACGAAGCGGTGTATCAGCGCATGGGTTTCACTTTTGAAAGAGATTTCGACCATATTGTTCCTTGGGGTTGCCCTCTGCCGATGAAGCGAGACACGTCGGCGCACTTCGCTCATTCCTGATGGGGGTAGACGTCCCAGCACATATGCCAAATGCAAAAGCCTCTTTTTGCAAAAGATCCCGCGCCTCAGGGAACAATTTCCTTCGAGGAGTTCGAGGCGAAGTTTCGCTCGCGCTGTCCTGCCATGCAGCGATGCGATGCCTTCCTTTCTGCAGGAGTTGCAGAAATTTCGACAACCACCGCGGCCCGATGTCCAGGCCCTGCAAGCTGTGATTGTGACATGTGTCCTCGCCTTACCCTTGCTACTGGTACAGTACCACGCAACAATTAACATCACAACAAAGCCATCACCAACGCGACAACACGTTTTACGGCTCAAGCACGGAGATTGAACTGCGATGCGCGGTATGCGGCAGAGAAGCGTTCGACTCTGCGTTTGGCCTGTGTACTTCGCGGGTATTCTGTGCTTTGCTGGCCCTCAGCATCAAGTTGGCAGAAGACTTTCGCGGCATGTTCCGTCCTGCACAAGACGGGCGTTGCCCAAGCTTGATTCGTTGGCTCTGACTCAAGCACGAGTAGTCCGACATGACGACTCTGGAACCATCGTGTGTTTGGTTGGGTGTATGCACTTTAACCCCTTCTCCACGTTTTGTGCCAAGAGCCTGACGACAGAGATGATGGAGTCAAATGCTCTTGCTGCCGTTGTCTTAGAGATGTTCGACGAGAGATGGCAGCGCATGCACATGCCTCAGACGTCATGCTCGCGGTATACTTCGGGCCTTTTGGATCTTGTTCTGTTCGGTAAGAACGGCAAGAAGACTCGAACCGCTCGTGAAGTGTGCAGCGCGAGGTTGAAGACGTGCAATCGAGCGCCACCAGATTTAGATAAGTTTAATTTTAACGCTACGCCGCCCGCCTCGGCTCTGCAGCGGCAGGGCGAGGGGGCAGTGATTGTAGTATATACCATGCTAGGGGACCTCTCAACCCCAACCTGCTCTTCTCCTTTGGGGAGGGGGGAGGGGAGAGGGGGGGGGAGGGTGGGAGGGGGGGGCGGGGAGGGGGGAGGGGGCCGGGGGAGGCGGGGAGGTGGCCTCCGTAAAATGAAGGGAAGCCGGGCAAAAAAGTGGCAAACCAAGCAAAACAGGGTGTCTCCAAACTCTCGGACTGCAGGGAGGAGGATTAGGTGGAGGGAACCTTACGTAACCCCCAAGACGCCTGGGCCTCGGCGGATTTTTGTTGTGGAACTGCTCCACTTCGCTCAGGCAGAGGCTGCACCCTGGTGGCTCTTTCATGAGGAGCTTACTAGACAACGAAATGCAGGGCGTGGCAGAGTGCCTTGAGCTGCTCAAGTTGGTTTCCCGCAGATTAAACAGGATTCAATGTGTTGCCTTGTTGAGTTCTGTAGCTAACTAAGTACAGAGTTAAATACATTGGAGTTTCGTTTCCAAGACCAAGGGCTGCCGGACAGGGTGCTGTTCCCGTCGTCTTTGGCGATTTGTCTGACGAAGAGTTGGACGCAGTACTACAAGACGTTGCCACTGCAACGCTGGCAGATGCTGGCAGCATCAGCGGATGGACGAAAATCTGGTATGATGTCGTGAACTGTTGCACAACACTGTTGTCAAGTCCAAAGCAGGAAAGTCAACTCGGCGTATCAAGCGAAGTTACGCTTGGCAGCTTTGTGGCACCACTGCTACTTCTTGCGATGACACCCATTGCTGTCATCCGTAACTTGCTGGTCCTTGGCATGGAGGTCCCAAAATCAATCACTGCAGGACTCTTGCTGATGGGGCTGTTGATTCCCGCATTCACGTTGTTTGCGCGTGCAAGACCGCTGGAGATAGACTTTGCAGATCCTGTGCCTCGCTCCGATCAACCTGGCTGGCTGAATTGGGTGGTCTTGCCCAGTCTCGCGTTGGCGATCCTGGCTGTTTGGCGCGTGCAGCTGCGCGCGATTCTCACAGACAGGGATGTCCACATTGCTCGATGTATCGCCGACACTTGCAACAAGTATGGTGGACGACAGACACGTGCCCAAAATAGCAGATGTTCAACTGCTGTTTGACGCTTCTTGCTAATATATAATTGAAACTAAGGGCACAAGTACGTAACGAGTACAGGCAATCACAACAGAAGAGTAGGCAAACTGGCCAACCTTGTGCGGCTTTGTTGCATTGTGCGGCCGAATTTCCTTTTGCTTGGAGTGGTGCGCTCAGCGTCCTTGTTCCATTCAACTTCGCTACCAGCACAGGAAAGTTGTCTTGGCAGTTGTCGGCACGCTCCATCTTGCTGGGATCAGCAAACTGGTTGGGAAATGCGAAGCTGATGATGCTATGTGACTCGTCGGCCAGGAGGACGCAAGAATGCGTTGTGCGCTGTGGGCTGGATGCGAAAGCCCCGATGGAAGAAAGAAAGTGCGTGGCAGTTTCCAGCAGGGCTGGCAGCTTAAGGAGGTGCTGTGGGCACAAAGCATTCAGGCTTGCGGCCATTCAGGGGTTGGTCCCCGTTCTGATCACCTTCCAAGATTCCAAGAGCATCATGTCACACAAGTAGGCCTCGGTTCTTTGCCGCCGGCTTCAGGCGATGATCCACAGCCGAGACATGCTGCGAGCGAATGGTGCTACCATGCAGGCCCGCTCTTTACGTTCTGCCATGTGACTCAAAGTGCTCACCGCAAGTTAGACAAATCAGCCTGCACATACACAATATCTGCGACGAGGAGCTGCCGGCAACGCGCATAACTCTGCGAGCACGACTGGCGCGAGCACGGGCAGCTCTCGCAGGTGGAGCAGAGATCTGCAGAGTGCAGGAAGTCGACCTATCAGTTCCTTGAGGTGGGCGTCTTGCACCCCAGACAACTCTGGTCGACGAGGCAGCCTCTCGTTTTTGCAATCCGAGACGACGTTTTGCATGTGCAGGTCATTCTGGCCAACTTGCAGGCAGCGGACTAGGAACCAGTTCACCTGCAACTGCCAAGCATCCAGCACGTAAATGCCCCGGCATGCCCCGACGTTGTTGCTGCTTGGCCCACCACTCAACTGAGCCACCGTTCACCTAGTGCACTTTATTCTTACAGCCTGGGCAGCCAAAAGACAGCATGGCAAGCAACTGCATGAGCGGCAGACTCATCAGGCCTTGTTGGTGGTACATGGTAGTACTACGGACGGTTCAATTTTGTCATGGTTGATTCGCTTCTACACCTGGATCTTCCTCACAGCAGGCCATGCCCAAGTCCACTTCTTCTTCACTTGGTTTGCGTGTGATGACCTCAGCACGGGTTTCCGATGTTCTGGGAGTCTCTATGGGATAATATGGGATAATTAAGTCGCACAGCCAGAGCGGTGCAAGTGGAGCTATGCTGCAGGTGGCAACTGCTTTACAGCGCCTGCTTTCCGCATGTGGGGTCCAGACCGGCAGCAGTCTCAGATTTGGGCACGTTGGAGAGAGCCAATTGAATTCGTGGCCCATTTACACTGGAAGACGCTTTCATCAGAACAGGCAGCAGGTGGCACTTACCACAATCAGTTGGCAGACTTCGGATGCATCGCCGCGCTGACAGGCCGAATCCGGGTGCTCAAAATCAACTCGTTCAAGGCAGGCAATTGTCGCCAACACCAGTGGCCGTCAAAGGCGGTGATTGCGATGCTGCAGGATGGACAGCGAGAGCTGCTGTGCGACATCGGAATTCCATCATCGTCGTGCCTCGCTTGTTGGAATCTCGGGCACAACTGGTCCAAGCCCGTGGCATCGAAGCTCAGGTCACCATGTGCTGTTGTGCGACATCTGGAGAGAGCTCTCTTCACTGAAGAGGCGCAATAAATTCAACAAGCTGCCAGCCTCGACCCGAATTGTCTGCAGCATAGTAAACCAAATGGCAGGCGCAGAGGCCCGAATCAGTAAGCCTACTGCACGTTCTTCGAGCTGTCAGTGCCCAAATCAGTGGTCTGGCTGCAGCCAACACAAAAGATCCAGTGTTCCGGAAAGTGAGTTTAACAACGTTCATGAACTCTCTATCTCCTGACATCTAAGGCACACTAAAGGTGGAAATCAGGCTGGAATGTGCTGGTCCCACAGACATCATGATAGCGCTGGCGAGGGTGTCAGAGCGGGTCTCATGCAGGCCATCCAAGGAAAGGCTGGTCAACAGCCTTCGCATGGCCATCCCCAAAACAGTCATCCTCCCGAGAAGAGTGGATGCTGTCATCCAGGCCAGAAGAGTATCGAATGCACGACCTTGGTCAGCATACCTGGTCCTGATCATTCGCACTTGCTCGTATGTATTGTATCGTATCGTTTGGTATGGTTTTGCATTGTGTGTCTGTACATATATGTATATATATATGTATATATATATATATATAGATAGATATAGATATTTACATACATGTACACGTAAATGAACATGTGTATATGTATGTGTACATATACACATAGATTTATGTGGATTGACGCATGCATGTGTGCATGCAGGTGCTTAGGCGTATACTTTAATGATAACGAGTCTGCCCGACGCCTCCAGGTGGCTTTGAAGTCTTCGAGGGTCTACAGGCGACCTTTCTCTGAACTGGCAATTCTGCGTGGGCAGCAGTGATCCAAAGACTATGTGAAACGATTGGAGGACTGTCTTGGATTCGCTTCGCAAAGAGGAGCCAGACGAGCTTGCAAACTTGCTCATGAGGCGGGGGACTGCAACCTCTTGAATCTTGATGCTCAGAGCCATCTGAATCTTGGCCTTCCCGGCTTCCCATGTACTCGAGGCCAAACTTATGTCTCCACGGCTGGGATCCTGGAATTCGCCAGAGAACGACTCACATACCGCGAGCCAGAGCAGATCCGGATAGATCCGGGCTGTAAACCTGAGCGTTGCCCTGGGAATGGCTACTAGCCGATGCTAGCCGCTAGCCGCTTGGCCAAGCGACTTGCAGGTGGGCACCTCGTTGCCGAGGAGCCGCAGATCTTGAAAGACACAACTTGGCACGGGGCAGGGTCTTCAGATTGGTCACACACTCGACAAGACAAAGGCAACGGTGTTGTCAGGTGCGTGAGCTTTCTGGCTTGCTTGCCATCAGTCAAGCAGCCCACTTGCAGCTCAAGGAGACCGGCTTGCACACCAGATCCCCGTGGTAGGATAGGATGGGATACGGAGTGTCTGAAGGACTTCCTCGCCCCAGGCATGGTTGTCAGATCAATGTCCCGTGGAAAAAGTGCGTATTTGTAGGCACAACCTGGGCGAGGAATGCTTTTGGAGAGGCTGCCACCCATGCCCGCTTGCGCGTTAGATGTGGAATCACGTGGAACATCGGATATCCACATCTTCATGGCCAGGTTGCATCTCGGCACCCATGTCGGGGATGGCAGTCTGGCCCAGAGTCGCTCATCCCCAATGCTCTTCATTTTGACCCAGGCCGGGACAATCTAAGCCTGAGGATGTTGCGGAAGTAGCTTCGGGCTCCGGGCTTCGGGCTTCTGGTGTGCATGCTTGCGGAAGCTAGGGAAGCGGAGCACTAAGCCGGAACGGTGGTCTCAGGCATCAAGAAGCGGGAACAAGTTGTCGAGGAGGTTCTGCTGTCACAAAGAGCTTACGAGCTCCAGGAGAGCTTACTTCAAGAAAGACGTAGGCAATCCTCACGCGACCTGCCAGCAGCTCACAGCTTTGATTAGGACACAGCTGCACACGACCTGTGGGCGACGGCCTTACTTTGTACTTCTGCAAAACAGTGCTGTGCTTGATGCGCACTGTTGGAGACGGCTCCGAAGGCTTCACGTCTGCACCTCTATTTCGATACGTTGGCAGATCTTTGCCACGGTCTGGCTTGTGCGGAACGAGGGCTGGACATACTTTGGCTTCGAAACAGGCGCTTGGTTTGGAACATCTGCGATCTCTGGTCTCCTAGAATGTGGGTGTGTTCCGTCTTGGCTGCAGGTTTCGCGAGCCAGATTGCTTTGGGTATCCGTGTGTACAGAGTCTTTGCTGTGCTGGCAGAGTTGTGCTTTTCTGGTCGGCTGCACCTGAATCTGATGCCCGTCCAGTTTTGAAGCTCAGGCTGGGAGTTCGACAACGGGTCCAAGATCCGCGACATTTGTCCAGGGACCGCGGCTAGTGGTGTGATTCATGTCGGTTCTGGGTAGAGCAGTTTGCTCACAGACAACAGAAAAGGTCGGAGCGTAGCAACCGCCTGAACGCTTGCCAGCTTAATTCTGCAAAGAGCTTCTGGCAGACTAATATGCCGAACACATCCAAACAGTTGCACGATTCCGTGGGCCAGCAGTTCCAAATGAATGCTCCTCAGCTCTGCAGCAAGCAAGGAGTGTATGTGGGATCACATCAGCAAGATCACCTTCCATCTCAATTCCCTTTTCGAGGTGACTGCCACAAGTCCTTCTGCATGTTTCTGTGTTCAGTTCTAGCGACAGACCTTCTGGGTCAGGGCCTGTATCGCTTTGGAACGCGGTTTACCTGATGTATTGCGGCAGCTCTGTCCCGCGATGGATCTTTACAGTACTGGTAGTTTCATGTGGATCCCTGAACTGATTCTTGTCCAGTACATGTGAAATAGAGCAAATCGCAAGTAGCAAAGCGCGTGAAAGTCGGATACGGCATGTCCTCGTGTTTGTGTCGAACCAGACTGTGAGGCCAAGACGGGAGAGGAGGCCGCGGAACTTCGCGAGGACTTGCCGGACTCGGGAAGAAACATGTATGACACTGCCTCTTCGAGTAGATGCGTTGTGTAGAGCATGAGGAGCTTCATGCGGCGCTTGGTGCCTGCGGGATTCGCAGCCATCTGAGCACGGCCAAGGCTTGGGCAGCTTCGCCTTCCCTATGGCGATGTTTCAGTGCCTCGAAATCATGCAGTGTGGCAGTTGCAATCTCCGCATGTAGACGGGTGCTGCTCCTCCTGAGGGGTTTGCCCATAAGTTGCATAATGTTGCATAGTTGTGGACGGCATGCTAATTTAGTCAGCCACTCGTGATGTACGGCTATATAATTGCATCCAGTTTGGGGCATCGGCATCTGGCTGCAGGCTGCCGTTGCACATGTTCTCGTCGTGCCCTCAGCTGTGCAGAGGTCCTGACACTGACTGCGCTTTGCCCCAAGATATGACAGGATTGCACCGAACAGCGGATGCGAGGCCCTGGCCCAGCTGGTGCTCGGATGAAGGCTTTCTTGGTGGGGCTCTGCGACTGGCCGCAGGGAGCTGCGATGCGGAGCTTGAGCGGGTGATGGCCTTTCTGGAGCGGTGCGCCTGCAACATCCTGCAACTGACAGAGATGCCAGAGATCCGTGCCCTGAGCAAACGCGGAGGGATCCTTGCGTGTTGCGTTTTCTTCGCCCTGACACAGCTTGTCCGCAAGCTTCCCGACATGAGCTTCTCCAGTGACTCTTCGCAATGTGGGGTCGACATACAGCGACCTTGTCGACCTGAACGTGATTCAAAAGGCAATCTAAGCACATTTCAATCGGCACAACGCTTACCTTCAGCACGTTTTCTCAGTCTATGCTGAAAACATTCAAGGCTGGCATCATACAGCTTACATTATCAACCGCATGTGGTTGCAATGTATAACTTCTTCGAGGGGTTCCGGGATGTTACGCGGTCCGTAGCATGCGCTCCGTTAAACAGCAGCGGGCATTCGGATTGTCCTGCAGCCGGATTTGGGGAAAGCACAGGAGAACCAAAAGATGGTTTTGAATCGGCAGCTGCATGGTTGTGCGTCCGAAGTGCCATGCATCACCAGGGTTTTGATCGTGTTGATCACTCGAATCCTCCAAGCTCGGGCTTGGGTCGGGTAAACGATTGTAATTGATTAAGAAGGCGGGTAAATGTCGGTCGTGAAAGACTTGTAGTCTATGCCTGACATGGAGTTTATGTGCGACCGTCCGCGACAACTGTTCACAATGAACGAGCCTCAGAGCCTCGGTCTTGGGGTAGAGCAGGGCAGACGGGGCAAGCGGAAGGTGATGCTCCGAGTCAGAACGACTTAACACGACAAGACATTTGCAAAGCCCTTTGGCGATGCTGCCTTGACGAGACCCGAAACGAATGTCATCAACCATGTTCGGTTCCATGTCATGCAGATCACTTGCATGAGCATTTTCATGGTTCATGAGCATCTGGACCTCAGTATTGTTCATGTTCCCCTCGCACCGCCCTCTCAGCTTGTACTGTGCGATAAAGCCTATACTCAAGCCTCATCGAGGAGCCCGGGAACGATTAAATCACAAACACAGCAGCTGCAAACAAGTATGTTTGTGCGGAGCTGGGGACTCGCCCTCAACTCCACCTCCCATGTTCACCGCCCGATACACCGGGCGGCACATCCACAACGAGATACAGCGAATGACGTGCGGGGACTGTGCAACTCTTTTCTGCGACGCGACGAACCGAGAAATAGCTTCACTAATTTCGTTCATCAAATCTGCACAAGGAGCGACATGCCCTCTAGGTATCCACGTCGCCGCCCAAGCAGCAGCTCGGGACCGCACTACAGGCCAAGGGAACCCAGCCCGAAGCACAAGAGACACGAACACCTCCCAGAATGCATCGATTCGAGACTGGCGAGAATTGCAGAAATACCACGCGCGGCATAGCAGCCCTGTGATGCAGGTAAGGAACTGCTTACGCGGCGCCCATGCACTCCACGGTTTGAGTGGAAAATTATCAAGTTCATCATAGCAATGCGCGGCCCAAGGGTCAGGCATGCGAGGTTGCAAAACAACGGTGCCACCAGACCATTTGGTGTGCAAGCCCGTGAAAAACGAACCATCGGCATCTTCAAGACGCATGGAACCTACGGAGAATCTCTTGTGAAACTGTTCCCATGCCCATTTCTCAATAACCGAAGCGCCTAGATCACCAGACGACTTCCACGCACAGAACATACGAAGATTATCGCGGTAGGACACGTCAAGTAACAAGAAATTTCGAGTACACAAATGCACCAACTTACATTTCGAGTCAGGAAAGACAACAGCATTGCGCATGTGAGCCTTTACCAACGAAAACTCTCGAAACCACTTCCACAAGCGCAAAAGGGCCGAACTGAGGGCATCACCTTGGGGAGCACCTTGCCGCTCGGTCCCTAGCAACTTTCCTACCAAGATGAAGTTTGTTTGTACAAAGTTGACAAGGACACATCGGATAGTAGCCAAAGACACTGGCCTCCAATGCGGTTCGTCGCGAAATCCCAGCACCCCGCGAGTGTTCAAGCGCTTCGCCGGGATACTGACATAAGAAACGCCCCGATCGACCCAATAATTCGCCAATGCATCCCACATTTCAGCGGTTAACTCTACCGGGAGATGCCGAAAACAATCTTGCATATCCGCTGCAATGATGACACCACGATCAAATCCGAATTCAGTGCTACGCGAATTAAAGTCCTGAACCATGGACATGATTTGTGACATAGAAAGGTAATCAGTCCACAGATGAACCGGAAAAATGTTTGCGCTGTGGCCGGCTGAAAGTAATGCTCGGCAATACTGCGATGTGCCGTTTAACATCCTTTTATGTGGTCATTTGATATTTGGCGCTTGGAGTTTCAGAACTCACTTATGCACTTTGTGTTCATCAAGTGCTAGTGTGTCAACATGTTCATGCGGGCTTCCAACCTCGGTGCACCATCTGCAGCTGCCTATGAAAAGGGAGATGTGGCTGACATTGTTTATGCAAATGACACAGTACTCCTCGCAACTTCCGATGGTCACCTGCAGGAGTTCCTTTCTAGAGTCGCCGATGCCAGAAAGTTATACGGTATGGAGCTTCATCGGGACAAGTTTCAATTACGTTCCGTTCACTGTAGAGCCTGCGGAACACATCGAATCAGTACCTGGCATAAACTATCTCGGTGCCGTCGTCATCCACACAGGTTTGCCCGGACATGAGCTTGGTCGCCGCATCGGGATGGCGATAGCAGACTTTACTGAATTGCCAAAAGTTTGGAAGCACGCTTCGCTTCCTGTTCATCGGAAGGTTCATATTTACATAACTCTGGTTGAATCAAAACCGATGCATGGTCTGAGTTGCTTATGTCTTCCCGCAGCCGAACGTCGACGTCTGGATGGTTTCCAAAACCGATGTCTACATCGTATCACTGGTATCCCGCCTTCTTTGATTTCCCGTGTTTAAACGTATATGGTTTAGGCCCGAGTCCGCGTCTAAACCCTAAACGTTTGTAATTGAAGCCCTAGTTCCGTTTGTAGCTTAGGATCGGCACCGGGGGCCTCCTCTACTGCCACACCTTCAAGCCTGAACTCAACCGCGGCCTGTCAAACACGCTTGTTTTACGTCGGGCACGCTGCAATGCCGCTTCTGACATGCTCGTGTCTTAGGTCTTCAGCCTGCTACCAACAGGTACGTGAGGCGAGTAGGTCGACCGAGACGAGAATGGGTTTCCCAAGTAAGCAGCTTTGGGCGGCCACCGTGAAGTAGCCAGACTTGTACATGACCCCTGTCCGCTCGTCACGCCATATCTGTCCACTCGCCGCGCGGCGTATGACTGACTGACCTGACCTAGGTCCCCAAATAGTACGGCACCCTATTTAAAACTACCCATCGTCTAGTTTTCAGTGTTTTGAACCGGCGCGGAGGTGGGGAGCATTACAGGAAGATGTGAACAAGGGTGCAAATGATGCGCAGGTACTCAAAGGAGTTGGGTGAAGAGGAAGACTCGACAGCAAGCTGCTGGTTTCTGCTAGCATGGCCTCGTGGCAGACCGACGTGTTGTACATGACCCTCGCGTGCGCCAGGAGAAAGGACCTGCAAAGGCACTGTTAGATGAGGTTGGCAGCGGAGCTGATGCGAATGGTTTTGGTTATTACCTTGGTTGGCGTCTTGCGGATGCGAGGCAATCCTCCAAGCAAGTAAAGCTGGTTGCGTTTCGTCCTGAGCTGTTTCAGACGCTGCAGCATGCTGTGGCTGGTGAGCGTTGACGGACACGTCGACATGTACTGCATGTTTTTGCCATTAATGGTAGTGCAATCGCGGGTGTCGATACAGTACAGTCAACAAACAGACCTCATGTCCTCCCTTCAACACTTATCTGTTCAAGCAAGTTCGGGCTGTGAACGTCACCGGGTACGATGCAGCAAACGCAGTGAAGCCAGTCCGCATAGTTCTGGGAGAGCCCAAGGATCCTCACCAAACTCAATTTTAGGCTGTTGTGGCAACAACATCGTTCTCTTCCGAGCCCACACGTGGCAGATAACGACAGCCCAGATCTTTCTCTGTGATAAGAACACGTAGCTGTAAGAACGACGATGCCAAACAAAGAAGGGGTGTTAGTTGCGTCGCACGGGCGTTGTTTTGAGATTGATATTGCTTGCCACCCACTCCGAGCCGTGACGTTTCGGTTTTGCAGTTAGCATACCAGCAAATCCAGAACTCATAACGACCAGCGGCTGTGACGCGGTCCAATCAGTCCGGTGCCATGCCACGACATGCCGGCACCAGCTTGTTTCGCAAACTATGCAGCAAATGCAGCTTGCGTGTGTTCTGCGTTCTTGCTCCATTTCAGGTTACTTCAGGTTACAGGTTCAGTTCAACTGCTTTTGAGATCATGCCCACCACGCGATCGTGCCAACGACTGGTCTTGGCTCTCGCTTGGTTCGGAACCCTCAGGATGAGTTGCTGATGCTTCTAGGCCTAGAATATTCTAGGCCTCTAGCGTCAGGGGTAGAGTCAGGCAGACAAAAGCATCAATCCGAGCAAAATCAGGCGAACCGAGACTGTGCACTGGATAAGTTGATTCTTGGGGGTTGCTTGTCTTGAACCCCAACAAATGTGGCTAAGGTTTGACTCCAGCTTTCAGTTTCCATGCTACTTTGCGCCGCTGAAACGCACCTCACACTGTGGAAGTTGGCACGGAAGATCACTGAAGTCATCATTTGCACAACAAGCTAGTGCTGCTGCGGGTTACAGCACCAGCCTTCCGGACACGAGGCATGTTGCTGGTCTGCGTTGCGTGAGACGGCAGCTTCCCGTGCCAAAGTTTACTCGAATCGGTGCCATGGTTGCGCACTGCTCGAATTCAGTTCTCATCCGATTGTTGTCATTTCAGTTCCGCTTGCAGCTTGCGGAGTACATGTGCTGCATGCTTCGCGGAAAGTTGCATTACACATTCTGGCGAAAACGATGCATGCTCATAGAGTGGATCACTGGTCTACTCTCACTGTCGACCGTGACTCTGGCAGTTACTGCATTTTCTTTTCGACTTTTTCCAAAGTTGCTTGCCAATTGAAGGTGTCCGTCGAAAGTTTGGTTCCTACCATCAGGACCTGCAAGTCCAAAATGGCTTCTATTCCGAACCATCCAGCAACCATGTTTCTTCGCAGTGGACGGGCTTCCAGCATGAACCGGCCTTGCAGCCACCGAAGACAAGCTGCTATGCAGTTTTTGCAATGACGTTGTTGCTGGTTTCGCGTTTGTTTTGTTCTCCTCCCTCCCGGGTCCCTCCCTTCCTGAGGCGGTTGACGAGATCAGGGCCAAACTTTCTCGCTGCCTCAGCCAGGAGGCTCCACGATCAGAGCTGGGGGTTGCCTTTGAGAGCTAGGCTGACTTGCGAAGGTTCGGAGCGCTTTGGGTGAGTCGGAGGTGCCAGAGGCAATCTCTCCGTCACATAATTAAACAAATCGCATCAAGTCGGGCTTTCACTGCGAGGAAACAGCACTCGCTTGTGCCTGAGTTACATCTGTTCCTGCCCAACTCCGGGATTCGCAAGCTTAGGTCACTTCCTCCCAGCGCCCGGTGCTGACAAGGCCGTTCACAAGCCCGTGCACTGCTACAGAGCTCTGCGCCTTCGGTTCTGCTAGGATTCGGGCACTTGTGAGCAAGTTCAAAGTTGAGATGGTACAGCTTCTTGGGCAGATCTCAGATTCAGATGCTGTAGCTTGTGCAGACGACCGTTTCCAGCCTGGAAAGCATTCGAAGTACCTGCTTCAGGTTCTTTTTCAGAGATGGCTCGAAGAAGGCTGTTCCAACTCGGTTTATGTATGTTTATGTTCTGCATGCGGCGCTTCTCACGCTGCCTTCAACATTTGCAATCCGTTGTGTCACCCTGCTTTTGTTACATATCCCTCCCTTGCCGGTTCACAGCAGAGTGCTTCACTCGGCGAACCCGATGTGATTGTCCAAAGACGAGCGTGGGTCCCATGTGGCTGCCAATGGAATCCCAGACTTCGGCAGAGGCCACATCAAATACCAGCCCCATCATGGAATGGACGCATACCCGCAACAAGGAGGTCATTGTGGCTCGTGAGACTCTGACTTGGCTTTGGACCGGTGCCTTTTCGATTCAAGCAAGGATCAGGGCAAATCGAGCCGTGGATCTCTTTCCGGGTGGCGACGTGCCTTTGGAATATAGCCGCTGCTTGCTTGCAAGATTTGCAAGTGATGCCAGACCCTGAAAGATGCAGATGTGCGCCCAGGCACCAGCCTTATTGATTTTGCACGTCAAATTGCGGAGCCTCCTGGCTCAATAATAGAGAGCCTGTAGCACCACATGCGTCAATACGCAAACATTCAGCCTGCAAACGGTCTGCAAGGCCGATCCCTGCAGTTCCTGCGCTGCCCCCAGCTCCTCGATTCTCACAGATCGTAAGCTTGTTGAAATCACCCCACTAGTTCCCGCCTCCACGACACTGACTATTCAAGTGATGCCGCCGGGCATGCGGCTTAGCAGGATTTATGAGGTCTAAACTCGAGCTTACATCCTCAGGAGCGGGTTAGGTACAGTTGCCCTTGTTCACGGGCTTCTCAACTGCCTTGGACTAGAATGTACCCAGTATTGACCGCAGTTCTTGGTGACGAAATACTCGACTCAGCACTGTGGCTCGAACCGCGGGTGGTTTGTCCTTGCAGGCAGCGACTGGCTCGGCAATGCCTGGTTCAACAGCGTGCACTTCGGCCATATCCCATGGCACCTTGTCAAGAAGTGTGCCCAGCATTCGTGCCACCGTCCACGTATGTTGCATAGCTGAAAGTGTGTCTTTTACATGATCAAAACTCTGCTTTCATTGGCTCAGCATGCTTGGCAACGTCTGGCAAATCTGGCACGCTGTCTGCTGCCTACAGTATTGGCGGCTGCCTGCGTCAGATGCGACCGACCGCCGTACAGCGGTGGTAGCAGACCTTTCCGTAATATACGCATGGACATGCGGGGACACATGCGCTGAACTTTTTACATGCCAAGGATATTTCGCTCCGATCATGGCAGTTCCGCCGACATCACCATGTTTCAGCAAGATGGGCGGCAGAACGCTGGCTCGGCGACCTCTGATGCGCGAAGATCTGGATCTTCAGCACAAAAATGGTGGCATTGTGTTTGTGTGTTCAACGCTCCGCGCAGCCAAGCACTTCGAAACAACCATGCCAGCAGTGCTTGCCACAAAGGTAGGCACCGGCAACCTTCTGCAGCCCACAGGCGTGGTGCAAACGGGCTTATTTCAGCTCTACGTGTTTGTCTGTGCGCAAACTGGGGCATAACCTTATAATCCCAGGTGCCGTATAAGTTATGTAAAGTGTGTGTGTGTGTGTGAGTGTGTGAGTGTGTGTGTGTGTGTCTGTGTGTGTGCGTTTTGTGTAAATAAAAAATTATATATATATATATATATATATATATATGGTACCCCCCCCCATGGATCCACCTTTTTCGTGTGTTTGGGATATATATGCATATGCGTGTAAATGTATGTACGTAGGACCTTTATGTACTATTTGACGTCAAAGTCTTCCTACTGTATTTTTGTTTCCAATATTTAAAGCTGCAATTCTTGAAACTCGTTAAAACCCTTTGAAATTCTTTAAAATGTTGAAATTCTTTAAATTCTTAAAAGGTTTTTCTGTGTTTTAAATTCTGTAAATTCCTGAAGCTCCTCAAATTCTTTAAATTCCTTGAACTCTTTGAATTCTTTAATTGCATAAATTCTGTGAATGTTGTAAATTCCTTAAATTCCTGAAACTTGTTGAACTCTGTAAATTCCTGAAAATAGTTAAATTGTTTAAATTCCTCAAATTCTATGTCTTCCTTCAACTCTTTAAATTCCTTCAATTCCTTAAATGCTTCAAATTCTTTAAACGTCTGAAAGTCTTTAGATTCCGTACTTTTTTCAAATCCTTCAATTCTTTAAAGTCTTTAAACTCTTTAACCTCCTTAAATCTATTCATTGATTGAACTTTTCAAGGAATTTAACGAATTCAGAGGGTTTTTACATATTTAAAAAACAAGGAATTTAAGGAGTTTTAAGGAATTTGCAATCAAAGTTTCGAAGGAATTTAAGGAATGTCAAGAATCTAAAGCTATATCAGCGACAGCCAGTCAAAATCTACGCATTGACCACCTTTTGACACGGAAAGTTGCTAAACCCCTGCTCGGTTTTCGTGCGGTATTCACAGCTCTTTGACAAGGTCGCAGCCCGATGGCAAAAAATTTTGACACGCAAACTTGCTAAACCCCTGCTCGGCTTTCGTGTGGTGTTTACAGCGCGTTGACAAGGTCGCAGCCCGATCGCACCAAATTTTGACACGGAAAGTTGCTAAACCCCTGCTCGGTTCTCGTGTGGTGTTTACAGCACTTTGACAAGGTCTTAGCCCGATCGCACCAAATTTTGACACGCAGAGTTTCTAAACCTCTGCTAGGTTTTCGTGTGGTATTCACAGCACTTTTAAAGGGTCGCAGCCCGATCGCGCCAAATCTTGACACGCAAAGTTGCCAAACCCCTGCTCCGTTTTCGTGTGGTATTTAAAGCACGTTGACAAGGTCGCAGCCCGATCGCACCAAATTTTGACGCGCAAACTTGCTAAACCCCTGCTCGGTTCTCGTGTGGTGTTTACAGCACTTTGACAAGGTCTTAGTGCGATCGCACCAAATTTTGACACGCAGAGTTTCTAAACCTCTGCTAGGTTTTCGTGTGGTATTCACATGTATTCACAGCACTTTTACAGGGTCGCAGCCCGATCGCGCCAAATCTTGACACGCAAAGTTGCCAAACCCCTGCTCCGTTTTCGTGTGGTATTTAAAGCACGTTGACAAGGTTGCAGCCTCGATTGCCTGATTCATTTCAAGGAGGAGAATAAAATTCCAAAATAGACTTCGAAGAGTAGGATCGAGAGAAAACCACAAGAGACTTTGAATAGGAATATGGGAATACTCTCTTCTCATAGGAGAATAGGCGTAGGGCCATGGGCAGGAGAGAATGGGCGATGCATGTTTGGGAGTAGGGAGTAGGATGGATTCGACCCTGGGGGTGGGAAAACAAAGCAATGAAAGGGAAATGATTTTCAATGAGTTGTATTGATTTTCAAGAGAGTAAGAGTAAGAGTAGGAGAATTGAAGTGGCAGAGTAGGAAGGTAAGTGTAAGAATAGGTGGATACGTGATACGTGAGTAGGAGTACGGGAAAAGCATGGAAAAGCACTAGAAGATTTGCATAGCAGGACAGTAGGAACAGCAATAGCAGATTCTTGCACAGGTTCTTGCATTCTTACTCTTTTACTCCTACCTTTCCGTTTCCGTTCTCCCACTGTCATTCTGCTACTCCTACTCTTGTATTCGCTTTCTCCTGGTACGACTCTCCTTCTCCTATTCAACTTCTACTCCTGCCTTCCTCCTCTCCTACTCTAACTGTTACTATCTCTCCGTCTCTTATTTGCATATACATTCCCATCCCCCGACTCCTACCGTCCCATGCCGCTACTCAAGCTCCTGTTTCCTCCACCCCCTTATCCTCCTACTTTTAATGTTCCACTCCCATTCTCTTGGTCTTACTCCAACTCCCTCATGTCCAATCTAGACTACTTACTTGTTCTATTCTTTAACTCCTACTCGCTCAATTTAGTGTCCTACTCCTTACCCGCCGTGCACCTCCTCTTACGCCGACTTCTACCGCTATTCCTGTTCTTACCCTGACTCTCCCCTACACACATCTTGAGCCTTCCTAGTTTTCCCAATTCCCACCACCACATCTACTATCTTATTATTATTCCAGCTCTCTTATGTCTACTTCTAGACTACCTGTCCTACTCTTCTACTTCTACTCTCTCTAAATTTGTTTCCCGCTCCTTACCGCCCCCCAAGCTGCGCTACACCTCCGCTTAGCGCTACTTCTAAGGTTCTACCATGTTCTACCTCTACTTTTGTTCTGACCTTGCTCCTACAGGTACGGTATCCCTAGGCTTGTCCCAATCTCTACCACTGTTGTTATTCCTACTGCCCTACCTCGATGCCTACTCCGTGAAAGGAAGGAAAAGAAGAGTAGGAGTAGGAGAGCAAATGGGAAAGAGTAGGAATAGAAGAGTAATCCAATGGAAAGAGGAGACTAGGGGCAGGGAGACTACGAATCACATCACAGCGAGGGAATAGAAGAGTAGGAGCGGGAGAAAACGAGTAAGAAACCAGGAGTAAGAGAGTAGAAGTCAGAGAGTGGGAGAGGAGAGTGTGTTGTTAGAAGAGCAGGAGTAGGAGAGTAGGCAGAAAGTAAGAGAACCGGACAGCAGAAGAGTAGCACAGGAGGAGAACAGGAGAATGGGGGGTGGAGAATAGGAAAGAAGGGAATTGAAAACCTCCGGGGGATTGGAAACTGTACAAGGGCAGCAGAAGCATGAGCATGGAAGTAGGAGAGTAGGACTGTGAACATGGGAATAGGAAGGTACGAATAGGAGACTAAGAGTGGCCGAGAGCAGGAGTGGGAAAGCAGGAATAGGAGAGCAGCGGTATGATAATAAGAAGAACAGGAAGGTAAAGTAGATGAAAAGGAACAAGAGGGTAGGAGTAGGAGAGTAAGAGAACATAAAGCAGGAAGGTAAGAGTGACATGATGGGATTGAAAAAAGTATGAGATAGACTCCGATTCCCATCATATTCTTACCCCATGACCTGTACTTCCCTATTCCTATTCCTCTATTCCTGCCGATTAGAAGTATGAATTCCACACCAGGGGTACGACAAAAGTAGTGTAAGGGAAACGACTTTTCAACCAGTAGTAAGTAGATGGTTTCAAAACAATTTTTTTAATAGTCGGAGAATAATTAGGCAGGGTAGGAAGGTAACTGCGAGAATCGGAGAATAGGGTTAGGTGAGTCGGAGTACAAGATAAAGAGATTAGAAGAGTAGCATAACAGGATAATAAGATGTCATATCTTACTCCTACTCTCCTATTCGTAGTCTTCTGGCACGTCTCTTCTACTCCTTTTCTGCTAAATTCTACTCCTGCCTTCCTACTCTCCCACTCCTAATATGTGGCTCCTCCTCTCCTAGTCTAACTCTTCGTCTCTTGTTCGCATATTCCTGTCCTCCGACTCCTACTGTCAAACTCACTCTGCACATTCTCACTCCTATTTTCTCCGCCCCCTATCCTCCTATTTCAAACACGTTCTACTCTCATTCTCTTTGTCTTATTCCCACTCCCTCATATCCATTCCTACTCTCTCAATTTAGTTTCCGATTCCTTGCCCTCCATGCACCTTCTCTTTGTGCTATTTCTAACCGCTATTCCTGGTACTCTCTCCTACACGCATGTTAGTTGTTCCTAGTTTTGCGCGATTCCCACCACTGTATTTCCTACTGCCCTACCTCGATGCCTACTCCTTGGAGGGAAAAGAAGAGTAGCAGGAAGACAGCAGGAGTAAGAGAATACGAATGGAATGGTCGCAATAGGAGAGCAGGGGGAGTAGACGCAAGGTGAGTAATCCAATAGAGGAAGGAGACTAGGGGTCGGGAGAATACGAATCAAAGCAAAGGCACAGAAGAGTCGCAGCAGGAGAGTACGAGCAAGAAGCCACGAGTACGAGAGTAGTCGGAGAGTGGCAGTAGTGGGAGAGTGGGAGTAGAAGAGCAGGAGTAAGGGCGTAAGAGGGTGAGGAGTGGAGGACAGGAAATAAAGAATGAAAGATCACTGAAACAGGAAAGGAGGAGCATGAGAATGGGAGTAAGTGAGTAGGATTAGGCAAATGAGAAGCTACGACACCTCAACCCTGAGCCGTAGCTGAATATTTTAGACTCAATACTATACAAAGAGAGACCCGTCAAATAGTACATAAAGGTCCTTGCCACATGTATTATATGTATATGTATAAATGTGTCTGTCTGTATGTCTGTATGTATGCATGTGCATGCATGCATGCATGCATGTATGTATGTATGTATGTAATATGTATGTAATTATGTATATATGTACATGCGTGCGTATATGTACAGGTACATGTAGATGCAGATGTAAGTATGTATGTATGTGTGCATGTGTGCATGTATGGTAATGTAATGTAATGGGATGGATGTATGTGCGTGTGCGTACGTGTGTGTGTGTGTGTATATGTGTTCTCTGTATATGTATATGCACATGTGTATGTACACATGATATGTTATATATACATATATATATATATATGCGTGTATGTATATATACACGTACATGTGTGTATGTACACATAAGAACGGATATTTAAAGCTAAGTATACACGCACATACGCCAATCTCAATAAAGTGCTAGACATACATAAATACCAGTACCACCAAAACATCAACATTGACGTCAATAAGTATGGATATAGCTATGTATATTTGTGTACGTATGCATCTTTGCGTATATGAAGACTTCATTATCTGGTTATAGCTCGAACAAAAAGCAGCGGCACACAGGACTTGCGTCTTACTGTGTGCAACGAAGCTCCGGGCGTGACTGGGAAGGGGAAACAGATGTTCTGACCTGTACCTGCAATGTGGAGCATCTGGACACGTCGCATGCAGCTGGTATCCACATAGAGGATTGGACCCTATGCTCCAACATGCTACATGCTGTCCCGGCATTGCGCAAAACGTGGAAGCCTTTCGCTAACCTGTTCAGTTGTAGTTATTTACTAGCAGATTAGCATGCAGGAAAATCCATGTCGATCAGCCGGCCGTCTGAAGGCAGGTGTGTGTGTGTGTGTGGAATTCCTGTTCCTAAGGAAGTTATCCACGCAGACAGTCTTGTACGTACGAGAATGCAAGGGGGCAGCGGCCAACTCAAGAGTCCACTGCCAACGAAGCTACTCTTGAGGTGGGAGGATATCCAGGCTGATCACCTGGACGTACCTGCATCGATGTCAAAAGACTCATTGCCGTGTAGACATAGTGGTGAATTTGTATGTCGTGTTTGATTGTTCCTAATGTCGCCAAATCGTAATCTGCTTGATTGTGCACTTGATCTTCTAAATAGTGTATGTTGCAGCATCAAGGAGTACACCCCAGAGTATGATTGTTGGAAGACTTCTGAAGACACCCAGATTATGCCTGTCGGAAGTTTGCACAATTCGAAGCGTGAAGAGAAATGATGACGAGACAACCAGCTGAGACTGGGCATGTGTGTGTGTGTGCGCACGTGTGCCTGGGATGAGCTACGTACTGTCTTTGATCATTTACATGTTAACATTGGTTGATCCATGTAATTCTAACGCTACGCGGCCCGCCTCGGCTGGCGGCTCCAGTAGTGCCAGCAGCGGCGCACCGCAAGCAGCAGCAGCAGCAGGCACAGAAGGAGCACAGCGACTGGCAGCATGTGTTGTACTCGAACAGGGCTCGGAAGGCTGGCAGAAGCAGGAGCAGAAAGTAGCTATGGGCTGTAAACCCGCGGCGCTGGGCGGCCTGCAGGAACGGGAAGGTGGAAAAAGGAGAAAAGGGCAAGGACGTGGGGGGGGAAGAAGGACAAGAGAAGTCGGTCGGGAAGTGGGCGCGCCTGAATTCGCACAAGGTTGCGCGATGAAGGGTTCAAAACTAAATCTGCGCAAAGCTTGTAAACCGGCGGGTGAAGCAGTAAGCTGTCACACACGCAGGTATGTCGCTGATTGAGCTTTTATTCGACAGTAGAGATGTGATAATGTCGAGGCATAGATATGTATAGCTAGTGCAGGTTCAGCAGTTCTTCAGCCTGGGGGTCTGTGCCTTGGCTGCTTGGACCATGTCGCCACAGATCGCCTGTACAGTCTGTTTTCGGCTTCTTTGCAGGACGACGACGCAGAGCAAGATGAGACCGGCGAGGATGGAGGACTGGCCTTGCCTTCCGTCCGTGAGGTTCGATCTTGTTGGAAAGTGCATACGAGGTTTTCTCAAGGGCTTGGCGATGGGTGATGGGGTCATTTGCACACCAAAAACTGTGTAGTGCAGATATGCAGGCAAGTCGCCATGGTCTGTGGACAGACTCCAGTGGCTATGATTCGGGATTCCAGAGACATGTTCCCGCCTTCGGGGCCCTGACACAGTGTCTTCGTATGTTTTCTTTGTGGCTTGCGGCGGTTCAAGTTGAAGAGCGCCTCCTTTTACGTGCAGCCGCGCCACCTACGACACCGAACAGATGCATGCGAAACATAATACTTCTAACATAATGACCGACAGTTTGCTGACCAAGACTCCAGCACAGAGCGGACCTGGAGAACCTTCCTGCGCACGAAGTGTCTTCCTCAAGTCAACCAACATCGAGTAGCTCATACAATCCGTCGCCACTTCGCCACTTTGTTGAACGAAACTCACCTTGGATCCGAAAATCTGTGGAGTTTTCTGCCCTCGGCGGTGTCGGCTGTCATTCGCCAATCAGCAAGGTCGACCACTTCACATACCACTCGTCCTTTCAGGTTTTGGCCGCGTGTGCGTAACGTCTGCTGCTTTTTTCCACAACGAGATCGGCAGCTTCTTTGTTATCTGTTGTTGGGAGAGCACGGCAGACAGGTGAAAGAGGGCTTATGTTGGATTGCATTCTAGTATATTGTAGACCCTGAAATAGTGTTTATATACTGATATACCTTTCTTCAGCGAGCTTCTCAATTCGAAAAAGTTGCACATGACGCACGGTGTAGACCCACCGGGCAGTCGACAGGGGGACGGAGTCGGGGAACGTTGGGCATCTAGATCCTGTTCGGCCCGACTCCTGCAGAGCAGCACAAGGAAGCGTCTGAGCCAACGAAGCTTAGGCTTGGACAAGATTGGACAAGCAATGATGACCATCTCACGAGCGACCCCCAACTGAAAACCACATGCGCCTGGGATGTCCGGAACTCAAACTCATGGCTCCCAGCCCATTTACTAACTGCATGGTCACACTTGGCACCAGCCTCGAATTTGACCGACTCCTTCTAGTGTATCAGGACTCGAGGCCCTGTTTTCCATTATTATGCATGGGGCTTCTTCCGACTCTGGTTCCTGGGTTGCATTTTGGGACTGCATTCATGCGATCCCACGTGCACATACCACTCAACGTAAATCCACTTCGCTTTGCTTGTGTAGGGGATCGGGTTTGGCCATCCGGTCCTGTCGGCCGGACGACAAAAGGAGCCAAACTGCAAGGCCAATCTGGCGCTGTCCGTTCTGTCCTGAGTCCTGACCTCCTGACCCGCCGATGGGGTGACCTGAGACTGACCTAGTAGGGATGACGGTTCCCATAATAGGGTTCATATTAAGGAGTCCCTACCCCAAGAATCTTAAACCCCCTTTTTGGCCTCCCATCAACCTTGGCAGGACGGAAGGCGAAACTATAGGGTATACGTTTTCGGTGAGTGTCACTGCAAGATGTCCCAAAGCTGCCCAGAAACCAGAACAATCCTGACTCTCATGTTTCCCCGGTCTGATGCCTTCAGGGCCAGGGGCGGTTTCCACGAAAGGTAAATGCTTTACACATGCGTCTAATGCGTGTGAATTCCGGCTTGTGACTGCTCGTGTTCTGCATGTTGCACTGTGCAGTGCCTTTAGTGTCAGGAGCTGGTGGGGTGCATGGGGCAGCCTGGAACTCGAAATGCTTGGTGAAGCAGCACGAGAGTAAATTACTGCGGGTCGTGGCTTCTGATGAGGAGAGCCCCGAACCTCATTGAATCAGCGCAAGGCCAAGGACTTATTTGTACTTCTACCAGCGTTTTGTTTGTTGCCATGCACCCCTTCGCAGGCTGCCGAACCGTCTCCCGCAGCTACATCGGACGTTTCTGAACGGAAGGCCAAAGTCATCCGGGAGCAGACGTGAGCAGATTAAGGTGGTCACTGTGGTGGCGATTCGAGAACCACGGAAATGCTTAGCAGAGCTTCGGCCGTGCTCTGTCCTGCTCGCGATCCTGGAAGGAGGCGTGCAGTAGATGATGAAACTCGGATCAACCACTTCAACCCGATGTTGGCACGATGTTATGGGAGTGGAGGAGCCAGCACAGGTGAGACCAATGAGCGTCAGCAATCGCATTCCAGAAAGATGTCGCTGCGGACTTTGCCAAGCTGCAAGTCTTGCTAAGCAGAGCTGTAGTCCGTGGGCATGGCTGCATTGTGTCAGGTGTATCAGGCTCGAGCTTTGGTTGGAGACTCTCGTCCAAAGGAACCAGGTGCCACTGACACCTTGCCCAGCACGTCTCCTGTCCCAAGTGCCTGCGCAGCGATTCTTTTACTATTCTCCTTCTTGCTTTGCTCTCGGCTCAAATACCGTGGATGAGTTGACTGATACTGCGACAATCTGTTTGGTGAATTTAGACAGGGCTGTGCAGAGTAATAGAAACCGCACACATGGCACAGCAGGGCCATGGTGACCCGTCCCTTCTGCAACACAGCTTCTACCGTTGCGACCTGTTTGACGGTGAGAGGAGTGCGGAGGGGTTGCAGTTGGCATGGCAGAAGCTGCTTGCAAGCTGTACCGTCGCTTGATTTTCATGACGCTTGCAGGACATGTCATTCCGGAAGACCAGTGCCACTCGGCAACAGCGGGGTTCTGGCCTGCAGTCCTGGAATTGGTTCGCGTACCGTACCATCTGGTTTCACCATGTTGTTTGTTTTCAGGAAATTCGCGAGAAAGCATAGGGCAGAGGCTGTGTCAAAGGTGCAACATCCGAAGCTGGCAAGTGTTGGGGAGTGCAGCAACTCCGCAGTCGGCCAGCTCTTGGCCAATGGCCAAATCCGATCCAGGCATCAAGCTCCCTTTGAAGCCAAATCGTGCCGGAGCGATCTCCGTGCCTTAGCTGCGATACCCAGGACTGTGGTAAGCATGTGCAGTCCCAGTCGCTGCCTAAGGCATTTAGCCTCAACTTCATCGCTTTCGGCAGAACCAGGCAGAGCGGAAAGTGATCAGCGCAAGCACACGAGGAAACATCAACCTGTACCAGTATGAGACAACCAATCATTGCAATTGAGCATCTAGGTGAACCGTCTCAAGTTTCGACGATGGTCAAAGACTTTCGAAAGAAGAGGAAGTCATGCCTACTCCGTCAGCGATGGCCCTGTGGTTCGTGATTCAGGAAATCGTCAAGGAGGCGTTGCACCTACGCGTCTCGGAGAAGCTTCAACGCGGTCTCCGCCAAATTCTCAGAGGTCCAGAATCAGAAGTCTCGGGCACAGCAAACAGGTGCAAACAATTGCAACAGCTTGCAGGATTCTTGTCTGCAGATGTCGTTTGATACGTTCGCTCGCCGACAGCCTGATCCGCTGTGCAATCGTCATTAAGCCCACATAACCGAGCTGCTCGAGTTGCAGCATGCACGTGGCATCTTCCATTTGCTGGCCTCTGTCAGACTGAAATCGGACCTCTTGGTAGACATGGACCGAGCAAGAAGGATTTGGAGGAGCCAGAACCCTGTCACAGTCAATAGTTCCATGCTGACACATTCGCGAGCGATATTTCACTGCCTTCAGGATGTGGCGGCAGTTGTCGCTCACAACTTCTTCGTGGCAACGTTTGATGCAGATTCGAGAAACAAGCTACCACCGCCTCTAGGGCGACCTCTGCAGAAAATCGTGGGACAGGCCCAGCAGAGTTCGTGTCCGACGATGTGTGGCATTGTTTGTGGAGAACACTCTACGCATCTCCGCATCAGGTTTACGATGACCTTGCCATGCGCTACACCGCACCTGGTGGGTCTGCGTGCTTGCTCATCGCACGAAGAGCAGGAGGGCTCACCGTGTTTGGAGAATTCTATCGCGCTGGGGGGGTCCGATCCGTTCAGGCTCAGTCGTCGGCTGTGTGGGCCTGGAAGTCATGCCATTCGAGGATCTCACTTGTGACAGCGTACAAGTTCAGAGCGGCCGGTGTTTCGCAGGAGCTTCCCGTGTCCTCCCCTGCACGCGTTTCGAGCGTAGACGCCTCGTTTCGGCGATTCCCAAGGCTGGCCATCAGAAAAGTTGCAAGTGAGTCCTGCTTCTGCGCCTTGCTTGAGGCAACGAGTGGCCTACATGTCAAACCTGTCTGCTGCTTGCCCAGATGCTGTTGCCAGCGAGAATCCTGCCAGATGCAATAGCCGAGAGGTCTTGCAGAGCGCAAGGCGCCAAGGCCTTGGCCGGCAGCTGATCCTCAAGGCCCAAGGCAGCGCACAAACCCTTGGCTCCTCGCAGCCTCCGCAGCTTTGCCAGGCTGAAGAGTGGGCGCGTGACGTTCTGAGAGTTCAGGAGGCATCAGGGGGGAAACGAACTGCATACAAGCACACGGTAAAGTTTGGACTTGCGGCTTGATAGAAGCACACAGCACCGGAGAAGTCCCACTTGAACTCTGTCCCGCAGATGCTCAGATGGCTCTTTGCAGAGGCACCTCTGATCCGTGAATGGGAAAAGGCAAGCGCAGACACGACTCCGTGCACTAATCAAGTCTTAGGATCCAACCATGCAGACGAGGACAGAGACAGTCTGCACTGCCCGCCAGGCGATTCTAACAAGGGCAGTTGCTTATTCACTGACTGATTTCGTCCTGCGTGCACAAACAGCCAACTCCTTTTCCCCCACGGGCATCTTCCTGGATAGACTGAGTTTGGGTGCATTGGCTTGTCCCTCAAGATCCACAGTGCAGGTCTTGCTGATGGTGTGCTCAGACAACGTTCCTGCTCAGCGTCTTTACGAATGCTTGGGATACCTCCAGATATTCCAGGCGCAGCTCTTTGAGCTGTGTGACTGACTGGCATCAGAGGGTGATTCCTCCTCTTTGATCCTGTCTCTGCATCTGCTGCGATACACATTGTCCAGGATCCATGGGCCGTCCGTGCAGTTCCAGCAGACGACGGAGAAATCGACCGAATTCGGGTGATGAACTTCGGCTATTCTAAGAGGCTCTCGAAGGCGCGGAATGGCTGGTGGTACTGGAATTGCCGGACCGACGAAGCCGTGTGGCAGGTGCCCGAACGAAGCCCCTTCGAATCTGCACGGCAAGCCAACTCCCCCAATCTCGTGCCTGGATGTGCCTGGCATAGTTTTCTGATTTTTCGCTTCAAAGCTTCATGTGTGCAGCTACTTGTAGCACAGTCAACTGAAGCATTGCAAATCTTGCCAAGGCACAAATGCTTAGCAGCACTTGGTCTTCGCTGGCATCCCAGTTAGGCTGGATCCGAGTTGCGTGGGCTTGGGTGGACATGCCTCTTCAGGAGGACACTCCCTGCCACATCTGCAAGGTATGTGGAAGACATGAGGCAAAAGCATTTGCGGCTCTCGCATGGCAGGGTGTGCTGCGAGGTTCAAAAGCACCGAATGCGCAAGTGCGACGGCACAGGGTTGAGCCAACGGAGAAGATGCCGTCACTGACACAAACTTGACAAGATTAAGCTTGCAGGTGGCAATGGCACCAATAGCCGTGAAACAGAAGAAATTGCTTTCGACCTGCAAAAGTCCGACTACATTGTCGCAGTCGAGCAGGCGGGCGTTCAGGATGAGGGTTGGAGGCGAACAGGCAAGAGGAACTGCTGTCATCACTTGCTTCCCTTCTGCACGTTGGAATCAGCGAGAGAACCCGCTAGAACATGCTAAATCTCTCAGAATCTTCCGGCTCGCCCGTTTCGACAGACTGCGTAGACGTTCCGATCCTACGTGGCTATAGTAGGATTCCACATGCCCTGTTGCAAGGCGTTGTTCGATTTATTGCATTCTTTGCACATTTCAATCTGACCTCGTTGCCAGACGACTTCCTGCAATCGTGCAGAATCCCTGCATTGACTGGTTTGACTCCCGCTTCTTCACTTCAGAGGGTCAGCCTGTTTTGCATGGCACTTACCGTTTCCAAGTCTGCTAGGCAGCTGTTGGAAACAGCGGCAGTTTGGGCGCTCAACTGCTCTTCATCACCGTGCGAAACTCAGTGCTGCGTTTGTTATCTTGGCCAGGGGTCATTACACGCCTTCACAGTACCTTGCGGATGTTGTGCCAACTCGAGTTCAGCTGGAAAGCAACAGAGCTGCTAGCTGCTATCCCTGAAGCAAATTTTGTGCGGCGCACACGTCGCCCGACCTCCACTCGCGCCCAACCGGCTTAATCTTGGGGGCTTATCGTTCTTGCACGTGAGGTCGAATGTATACCTAGATCTCGAACTCGAAGTCCTCGCAACCCTGGGGCTAGCAATGATAAAGGCGAGAAGAAACCTAGCAATATAGTTGAATATCTCCAATACCGGTCGCAGGCAATGAGGAACCCTTCGACACGGTTGACACAAAACTTGAGGTTAAACTCATGGATACTCTTAGCTTGCTTTTTCCCTGAGGCCAGCAGCCGAACACTCTACGTGGTGGGCCAAAGCCATCGCAGGCAGCCGTTCCACTCCGCAAGGTCAATAGGAACAGGGGAAGAACGCTTGGATGCTCCCCTGCACCAGGAGAGAGCCGTTGCCGAGCAGAGCAAGACCCCGAGGAAAAGCCACGGCACTGAATTCTGCCGGAAAGCTGCCACGGACCTGTGATGATTCGACATGAATCTACCCGCAGCTCTGAGGTTCGAGTGGATGTTCATGCTGGAGAACAGATCGTTGGCCTGCAGGTCAGTTCTTGAGAATCGCACTCATGCTCGCAGTAGTTTCATACTCATGCTCGCAGTAGTTTTGTGAGCCAAAGCCCTTCACTGCTCTTCACTGTTGAACTCGAAGAAACGATATGGTGCACAGGACATGCCGTCCATGTTGATGAAAGATGATGGTAAGGACTCTTCTTTGTTTCGCCAGGTAGAATTCGGAAGGATCATTGGCGTCGAAACGGCCCTCGAGCCAGCGGATGCTCAGCTGCAGTGAAACTGGCACGAAGAAGATCAGTGTGTGTGTGTGTGTGTGTGTGCTGCGGCTAGCATGGACGGCATGCCTCAGGTCGCTGATTGCGACTCCGATTTGCAGGAATAGCTACGAAAGGAGATGAAGCCGATGAGTGCATACATGCAGGGTCTTCATCAGACAGTTGTCTTGAGTGTATGGGCAAGCTGCTGTTCTGCACTACACATTGCTCCGTGCCGAAGAGCGGCGCAGCCGAGCAATGCTTTTATCTCGCGGGCTGATGCCAAGCACCTGCAATGTACATAAGCGCCGGCCGGCAGATTTGCAAAAACATGCAGATCTGCCGAGTCGGTTTGGCAGACAAGTTGCTTGAAGCAAGACCTTGAATGGGACTGATCGGCCAACCATCATTCTGCGGTTTCATCACAGCATGTGTGCCAAACACAATCGCATCTGTTGTCCGTGAGTTTTGTGTGAGGTCTCAGCGTAGCTGTCATAGCCGGGCTGGGGCCGAGCATCACGCAATGGACCCACAATCCCAACAGGCCGATGAGGCAGGAGTCGTCTTCCCGAGCTTGTGGGAGGCATGTTTCTCAACTTCGGCCCGCAAGCAGTGTCAGGGCCTGGAGGCCTGACAAATCAATCGTTCGTGGCGTGTACTTCCGGGGCTAAAAGCAGGCAGAGCCTCCATGCCGGAATCAGGGCATATGGGCGGGGGGGTTTAGGGCTGAGGCCCCGTATGGCCCCGTAATATTCACTTTAAGCCAAGACTCGGTAAGGCAAGTTGGTGAGACACGTGCTTGGCCAGGGTGTTTCGTGCCGAGTTGTGCGCGAACAGAGGTGTGTCTGGCTTTCGGTGAGTACAAGTATCACTCGAGCACAGAAATTACATGCTACAGATTTTTACAGGGTCGCGAGATGCAACCGGATTGATCCTGCCAGTAGCAAGGATTCTTAGAGTTTCTTTGCCTTATGTTCTCAAGCCTCCGGTCAAGTTATGTGGCTCAGACTTGGCAGGGGGCTTCAAGCCGCTGGTGGCAGCCGAAGCCTCGAATTTGCCAGGGAAATCAATTTGTCGCACTCTCTTTGGAAGAGATTCGGCATGTGTACGGGCTTACAGTACTGCTGGATTCGAGACTGTGCGTGGAAGCCGCCGCCATGTGTGGTTCAAGCTCGGACCCAGTCGGGCAAGATGGTTGTCTTCCAAACATATGCCAGCCTGGCAGTGCCTCTGTCGCATTGAAGGTACGTGTGCCCAGGGTGTCTCTGAGCATGCTGGACTTTGGAACTACACTCAGACGAGCACGGTTTATCTGCTGGATGCCGGGTGTTCAGATCAGCGCATTTGTGCATGCGTATATTTGTATTCGCATATATCCGTCTGCGAGTGTATTGGTCTGCTTGTTTATCTGTCGGCGCAGCCGAACAGAAGACATAACATACATATAACTTATACATAGTTATACATTAATTAGTATGTATACATAAGATTTACAAATATACATATATATATATATATATACATGCACATATACATATAATACGTATATCTGTATATCCGCCCCTACCATTCAGCCTGCAATGTACTCTCCTGACAAATGCAGGCCTAAGCGTGCGTAAGGACGTCGAGCACGAATGTGTTTCGACAAGACATGCGAAGCCTCAAATATGTGCCGTGACAGCATTCCTCGAACAAGCATTTGACGCACGAATGCAAGAGCTACCAGAACATTGTCACATACCTGTTATCAGTTATCTCGTGTTCGAGCAGTAGTTGCATGGTTATTGTTTGTGCTAGATTGAATATACAGTCAATAGTACCAGTAGGTCAGTATTGGTTGAATAGTTGACAGTGTTCGGCCTGGTCATTGAATTTTGATCGTGGGTTGCTTATGTGACGCGCATATGTATGAGATACCAAGAAATGGCAAGTACGATACTTGTGTTTTTGCTCTGTCAGAATAGCTGCACATTGATTCTGAGTTTTGATATGCAACTGATATTGGTTCAACATGTGTTGATCAAGAAAAGGTGGAATAGCTAGCTTATTGCAGTCACACAAACCGGGAACGATCAGCAGCTCAGTCCTATTTCAAGTTTCGGTAGTAGCCAAGGCGTATCTCATTCTTGAGGGCTCCAGAACGATTCGAACCTGCAAACCAAGGGTTATTAGTGACTAAAATGCTGTTTACATAACCCCAACAAGCCATAAGTCAAATACCGAAGAACTACTGCTTAACTTAAACTAAAGTGCTTGAACAAACACTGGCTAACAACCAGCTGTATGGCTGCAGCATTTCAACATTCTCTTGTGATGGAATCTGAATGTGCTGTTCACTGTTAGATGTGAAAAAGCCCCGCAGTTGGCAGTAATGGAGTTTCGAGCAAGATTTGTATCAACATCACATGTTACATAAATATGACATGAAGGCGAGTTGAAATCTTATCCGTTCCCTTAAACATGGAAGTAGTCGTAAAAGTGCAAAGCTGAACGACGCGTATTGAACGAAGATGTATAGAAGGCTGAGTTACTAATCTGTGACCGTGAAGCAAAGCCTAAAACTTGTGTGACGGCTAAATGCTAGGCGAAACCTACGTACAATAGTCAAACCCGCGAAGTTCCGTCGCGGCCGGAGGTGAAAGCTGTGGAAACCATTGTCCAAAACGTCCTGAACTTTGGAAGAGGCCTCCTCGCCACTGGCTGGCAAAGGTTGGTGGCGGCCTTTGCGAAGAGCGGCCACATCATTCGGGCTCCGCTGCCGGAGCTGTAACATTTCGCCGCATTTTTACAGTCCAGTCCGGGAGATTTGCGACGAGGGGCTGCTCATGGCTGCTCTGAGGCGATCTCCACCTCCAGCACAGAGGGAATGTCCCTAGAACCCCAGTTGAGGACGGTGTCCTGATGTGGCGGGCGGTGGGGCTGCTTCAAGTAGTCACAGGGGTGCTGAGCTTGGTGCCGAGTTCCTGCGCGCCAAAGTGTCCAGCCCATGTCGCATGGGCTGGACCTGGTGCATCAATCACACCGTGCTTGTGTATCAGCGTAGCGACAGCATAGTCGGCACCACTGTGCCATTGCAGCAGAGCTCTGTGAAGGAGGTCCATCCATAGCCCGCGCCGATGCCTGGCCTTGGATTTGAGGCGGGCTTGCAGTCACGCAGCTCCCAAGTGTTTTGTTTGGTGAAGCTCGCTCTTGGTCGGCGTTCGGCCAACGGGAAGTGTTTCTTCATGACGCCGACTGGATCTGTTTGCAATGGAGGTCGGGGTGGCATTCCCGGGCCGGATGTTTGAACTGCTGGATTTCAGCAGCCATGATTTGCCTGCCTTCATCGGACATGAGCTTGTCGATGTCAAAGCGCGGCCTGGACACCCGTGCTCGCTGGCATACAGGTCCAAGATCAACAAGAAGCGCCAGGGTCACCGGCCAGTGATCATTTCGTTCGCATCCGCTGTCAAAGGGGGTAGAAACCTCACTGATGGCGTCCCGTACAACGGCGAATCCTCCAAGCGCCGTGAAATCAATTCGGTGGAGAGAGCGTTGAGGGTGGCACAAGGTCTGCGACTGGCCAGTTTGGAGTTCGCTACTCGGAGGCATTCACCGCGAGGTGACCGATGCGGTCAGGGTCTCCGCGTGCTTGAAGGTGCCCGTTGTGCCCAGTACGCCTGTGGGAGGTCTGCCATTCAAGTCGAAGCCAGCGAGGATGAGGTGAGCCTGCTTGTGTGGGGCCACCGTGCGTTTGAGATCCTCGACAAACTGGATGGCCTCCTCATACTTGGTGTCGCGTGGGTAGTGCCCTGAAATGATGAGGATTTTGAGGCCATCTTTTGACAGCAGCACGATCAAGAGGCGAGGGCCAGCAAGCAGGATGCGGAGGTCGGTGGCCCCGACTAATTATCCAAGGCTTCTCATCAATGATCAGTGCATCTCGGGACTTACTTGTCCAAATTGCCACTCCAGTGGCGTTCGGATGCCGTTGAAAGTCGCAAAAACCGAGCAGACTCACAAAGACCTTTCGCCGCCTTGGTCTCTTGGAACAGGGCGATGTTCACGTCGTCCGAAAGGTGCCCATCGGTCACGGTGGGAGAGGAAACTCGCAATGGCGATCCGCCGACGCCAAGCGTCGGACCCATGATCCATCGCAGTGAGGTGCACCGCAGGGAGGTTTTTTGGGCCAAGATTTTGGAGGATCTCGGTCCACGTTGCCATTGAAGAGAGGGCCTTGGCCGTGACCTCCTTGAGCTGCAGGTTCCCGACATCGTAGTGGATCCAGTCCAAGGGCCACGGTTCCGTGAGCAGGAAACCAAGGGTCGGGTCGTGGGGCAGCGGCATGGTGTGGCAGTCGAGGCAAAAATTAGGTGGATGCAGGTGGTCAGCAAGGCGCCTGGGCCGCGTGGTGGTTTACCTCCTGAAAGGTCGCAAGAGTCCGGTTCCCCGTTGTTCGTTGGAGTTGCCGCCGTCCGATTCGTTGTCATCGCCACTGCAATGGTCGGTGTCTGGCGAGGAAGAGCTAGATAGCGAGGATGTTGGGACAAGGGTGGCTTCAAGGACCTCTCCATCATCGACCCTGATGACCCCATGTCTTCCGCGCCGTTGCCTTCCTCGTACAAGAACGACGTGGCCCTCAGGCGATGAAGGCCCCAGCATTCAGCGGTGGCCCATAGCACCCAGCGGCCGAGAGGCCGCAGGTCAATGAAGACGACACAGAAGGAGTCCGGGGAACTGCGCCTGGGCGACGACAGCGACAACAGAATGTATACGGTGTCCTGCCTTGTACATACCGAGCGGCCTGTTTGTTGGCGCCCGGACCCATACCTGGGCAGGATCGAGGTCGAAGGGCCTGACAGGCGACTTCGATCATTAGGTCTGAGTTTGGATTCCCCCCCCCTATCTCCTGTTTCTTGGGGGGGGGCGGGGGCCCCCAGGATATCCTATTTCCTATCTGGATTATGGGACGGGGGGGGGGGGGCTGGAAATAGGAAAATAATATGATGCGAGCTAGGTTTTGTTCCTGTCTTCATGTTGGCAAGATCCCTGATGTGAACATGTCGTGCAGCCGCAGACAGTGTTGCCGGGCACCGAGGGCATTTGGCCCAGCTGCCTTGGAGGGCGCTAGCCTGGAGGGCGCCAGTTGTAGCAGCACTCATGCATGGATTATCATGGATTCACGTGCTTCCCAGTGTCTCTAGCTTCTAGCTCGCGAAACCACAGCACGGGAACGGGCTTCGGATCTTCAGCACATTGTCGCGAAGCTACTAAATACTCTATGTTATTCATTAAGATCTGAAGCCACTATGACGGCATAGGGGGAAGGGTTGGTAAGCCACATTTTTGGCACGGGGTTGTACTATAACTATTAAGTAAGATCCTTAAGCCATTATGACGGCACGGGGGAAGGGTTTAGAAAGCCACCTTTTCGGCACTGGGTTTTTTACTAAAGCAACACAAGCACACAAGCACACAAGCACATAGAAGCACATTCTTTCGTAAAGCTCCTCGAGCGGTGCCTTTGATGGGCAGGAATGCCTGGGGCTTGGTGGGCCCATCCGGGTTTTGAATCAATATCAGGATAGTCGGGGCAAAAAATTCCCAGGCCATGGTGGGCGCTCTGCAAGATTTCCGGCGGGAAGAAGAAGCGGCGAGATTGCCAGGGCCTGATTCGGGAGTGGTGTCCGAGAAACCCATTTGACCCATTTGTTTTCTCCGAGTCTACTACCAGTACATCGATGCCGAGCTCCACTCGAGCAAGTTAGATTCCCTGACGAAGGCGGGCTTTTCGCACCTGGATCCACTTTGGGTTGCGGCGTTTTTTTTTGGCAGGCCGAGAATTGGGCGACAGAAAATGGCATCGATCCCGTGCCGATGGCCTTGAGGCATCGTGCTGGAGATGCACCGGGAACCTGGTTGGAGGCATCGCATTGGGATTCGGTTCTAGGCAAACCCCGGTTCAACCAGGATTGTGGATGATTGTGGCTTATTGTGGCCATGTGAGGATGTGGAACCTGGTGCTGACGTCCCTGCTGGGTGCTCAGATCTGGAATACCTTTGGTGTGGTGCACGTGATGATGACCCGCTTGCTATGTTTCGGGGATTTTCGGGGCTGGGCGTTTGGGTGCTTCTACTTCAGGAGACTTCGACATCTGTGGTGGAAGCCGTCCGGGCCTTGTGTGATTCCGCCATACTTCGCCGGTGGGTGTTGTTTTGGTCCCTGTCAGGAGCCGGCTCAGACTGCGGTGTCCGAGGCCGGTGATTCGACAGGGAGGGGTAGTCTGTTGATCGCTCGGGAGTTGCTTGGGCAGGCCTGGGCAATGGCTGGCTCGGTTCCTGAAGATCAGGTGCGACGTGTGCTGCTGAAATTGACATGGGAATCTTGTCGTGTCCGGAGGCATTACCCGATGCCGCACTGGTGTTGGCTGTCCCGGCCTTGCTCCTCTGATTTGCAGCTCCGGCTTTGATTGTGTGGATTGCAGGAGGAGGCTTGTCCATCATTGCCGCCATCTGTCGGGGCCTTGGATTCTGCTGCTGCGACCAAACGTTGCTGCTAGTCTCTTTCGCTTCGTGGCCCCGGCTTCTGCTAGGAACGGATGACTGGGGCATTGCAGGATTTGCAGGCAGTTCCTGCTGGCTGCTCAGATCGGGAATGTATGGGCTGGGCCAGACATACATAGGGATACAGGATTTGGGGCTAGGGGTTGGGGTTCCGGAGATCACGGAGTCTGGGGTTTTGTGTTTGCGGGTTCGGGCTTTGATCAGTTTGAGTAAGAGCCGCGATGGATGCAGATTCCCGAACCCCTTGCTAGTATGGCGTGGTCTGGCGTGGCATGCCTTGCCTTGCTCCCAGGTCGCGGATCCTTCTGAAGATGTCTCTGCTGCGGCTTGGGGAGAGCAGGCCGGTGAGATGCCGTGATGGTGCAGCAGCAACCGACCAATCAATTAGGAGAAGTCAAAGTAGGATCCAGTGTGTTGTGACCCGATGTTTTTTTTTGTCTGTCGAAGCAGCCAACCTCAGCCCGCAAACACCCCAGCCCCGAACATTCGTGCAAGGATCGTGGAGCTGAGAAGCATGATGAGCCACAGGTGCGCCGGGAGTGGGTTTCAGAGTTTCGGGCTAGGGCTCTGAGGTGTCGTGGGGACTAGTGCAGTGCAGGATCAGTTGAGTGTCGGTGTGCATGGTGCAGCAGTGCCAGGGGTCCACATCTGGGCTGGCATCGGCTGCTGTGGCTCCTGCCATCACGGTGCGCCCCTTTGACGGTTCGGGGATTGTGGGTTCTGGGCCGTGGTTGCGGTGGATTGATCGAGCTTCGGGCATCACATGTGGACCTGACCTGGATAACCGTGCGAAGTCTCTGCCTTTCTCCCAGGCCATGGACCCTCCTGCAGCTGAGAAGCAGAGCGAGGCGACGGGGTTTGGATGGGGTTTCGGGGTCGTCACCTAAGCCGTTTGAGACCTCTGAAGTGTTGTGAGCGGTTTTGGGGGTTTGGGGGGTTGGTGGTGTTTAGGCTGCGACAGTTGTGCATTGGGATCAGGCGGGCCCTTTGGTTGCCGAGTGGGCTCTGTTCCTGCCTTTGTCTGCTTTGGTGTGCCAGGATTCGACGTCGACGCCGGCAGCTCTTGATGGTCCTGCCTCCGAGGTGCAACTCTTTCGGGATTGTCGTGGGTTTCGGTGATCCGGTGAATGAGTGTGCTTGGGAGTGCTGTGCCGGCATGTGCTGAAGTGCTGCAGGATCACATGCCGTTGTAAGTGCATTGGATGAGAACCGGAAGCGCATGTGGACCAAGCTTGCTTGATTCGATTATCAGTACGATTGCCTATCAATCCTTTAGGTCTTAGAAACATCAGCTCGACACATTCGGAGCCTTCCCTCAGGGTTAGGGCATTCTGGGGCTTTGGATGGGCCTTTGATCGACTGGACTCCTACTCCTGGCATCACCTGGCTGGGCTTTTGCTTTACCTGGAGTGTGACCTGGGGACTTTCTGGTCTGGCTTGCTGGCTCGGGGGCTTACCTGGCTAGTGCTGGCGGAGATCCAGCTGGTTGGGGACTTACCTGGCTAGTGCTGGGGCGGAGATCCAGCACTTACCTGGCTAGTGTTGGGGCGAAGATCCAGCCATTTTTCTATGGGGAAAGGCGGCGGCAAGAAGGGCAAGTTTGCCATGCGGACGGCCACGAAGGTCAGGAAGGGCTGGAAGCAGGATGTGCTCAACAGGCTGTCAGCTTTGGAGGCCAACATGCGGATGACCAATGGCGTGGTCTTTAGCATGAGTGAGTCCTTGAACTACGGGCTGCCGGCAGGTGAGAAGCCAGAGGACTACGTTCGGAAGAACGATGACAAGGAGAAGGACGATGACCAGGAGTTGCATGCCAGGATGCTGGACCAGCACAACCGGTTCTTCTTTGGCATCCCAGAGCCGTGGATCCCTCCGGTTCACAGTTCCGATGATGAGGATGTGCTGCAGGAAGGCAAAGGCAAGGGCAAGACAAAGACTGGCCACGGTGGTGCCAGTAGTTCTGTGCAGGACCAGCCGGATATGACAGTTCCGATGATGACGAGAAGGGCGACGGAGGACATGAGCACTGAGTAGATGCGTAGGGCCGAGAGACAGACACACACACACACACACACACACACACACACACACACACAGCAACACACAGCAACAGACACAGCCACACAGCACAGCACACAGCAGCACAGCAGAGGCCGTTGCAGCGCAAACGAGGGGTGTGGTTCACCGCGGTTCACCGCATACGCCGTGTGTGCATGGGGGATTGGTCTAGACTCGGGATCGCAGCCCCATCAACCTAGGCATAGGCCGGGAGTTTGGGCATATCGATGCACACACGGCCGGCAGCTTGTTTCGTCTTTGGTTGGGTTTTTGACAAAAAGGCATACGGGGTGGGGGGGGGGTGGTCTGGGCTTCCGTCTTCCTCTCCCGAACCCATTGCTTGTATGTGTGTGTGTTGTGGGCTTTGGTTGGGTCGTTTGAGCGGGGTTTGGGCTTCGGGTTCAGGGTGCTCGGGGTTTGGGTTCTTGGCCTCCTGCCCTTCCTTTTGGTTTCCCTGCTAGCAACCCCTCCTTAAGGAATTCAGGGTACCCGAACCGAAACCCAGGCAGCCCCCGTTGCAAGCCAGCCCAAACCTATAGGAGGGAGAAACCCGAACACCCAAACCCCTAGACCCAAACCTCAAACCCCAAAGCCCGAAACCCAAACCTCAAAACCCAAACCCCAAACCCCGAAGCCCAAACCCAGAAACTGGAACCCCAGAGCCCAAAGCCCGCCCTACTCCAGGCTCCCCCTAGTCTCCCGACCAAACCTCAGCCCTCTCTGCATTCATAATCATCCTTAACCTGTGCAGGTCATCGGTGACATGGAACGAGATGCTTTGGCCGGGATCTCGGAACCCGTGCCTGTCGAGGTTGGGGGTTGCCGGCTTTGTGTTGTTTGCGGGTAGGATGCCTCTTGATGGTTGGCGCGACTCTTCCCTGCTCCTTGCCCTGCCTTAGGTTCCTGCGAGTGCGATGGCATGCTTGGCGGAGGTCGCCCAACCCTGTATTTTCGTTCGGTTTCGGGTTTCGGGGTTACTCGAGCCGTTGCGACTGCATTCTTTGGTGATGGGAGTGCTTGCCTTTGCTGCTTTCTCGATGGGTCTCCCTACCTCCTTCTCTCCCTACAGTTGCTCTGATCAGGTCTCCACACATCCTGCACCGACGTCTGTGGCCTGGAGCTTGGATACCTTGGACTTGGTACGTTGCTGCTCTAGTCTTGCTCTTAGACCCTCTTCTGCTTCAGGCCCAGGAACCTACCACTGCATCTGCCACGGTCGTTGCCCTGGCTTCGGGGTTGGCCTGAGCTGGTTCTTCCTTTGCCTCGCGGGCCCCCCCTGACTGAACTCTTGCTGTGATTACCATTGCGAACCTTGAGCAGGCCGATGCTGATGCTCCTGATCCTTGCAAGGCTGTGCATTCCGAGTTGGGTTCGGTCTGGCTGCTTTCCCTTGTCGGTACTGTCTGCTAGGAGCCCTCGTCGTTGGCGGCATTGACTGCACAGACCTCGGATACATGCGATTGCAGCCTTGGGGTATGCTGCTGCCTTCAACCTTGCGGATCCAGGTTGGCGATCCCTCGACCGAGGACAAGGCCATGGCGTGCTCCCCTGCATCCCCTCTGGCTCTCGCTGTACCGTGGCCTGAACGTTCTCTCCTGCTTCAGGTCCCTGATGAACATCCACATGACAGAGACATGGCCGCTGCCTTGCATTCGTCTCTTTGGACTGGTACTTCTCTGGCATCTTGGCACAGGTGTCATCTGACGACCCACATCCGATTCCCGCTGTCCGGGCCTTGAACCCCTTTCTCGGCCTTGACCTTGCAGTGCCAGCGTGTGCGACCTCACTTGGGCCTTGGGCTAGTGGCATCCTCTACTGCCTAGGTTGCTGTTCCGGCTGCTGACATTGCGGCGGTGCAGACCATTCCCATGGAGGCCTGTGATGTACTTATGGGTCCAGTCCTGGCCAGCTTGCCCGATGAGGCGCTGGAGCATCCACTGCCGGTGGCTGTGGATGCGATGATCGAGGACAAGGCGTGGGCTTCTGTTGCTGTCTCTCATGCTTGGTCTCGAAGTTTGCTGGCCTAGTCTTATGTTCACACTGTAGCCTATGTTGACATTTCTCAGGGTGCCCCTCCTGCCAACTTCGCAGTGGTGGCTGACAACTTGGAGAAGGCGAGGGTGGAGCTACTGCTGCTTCAAACAATGGTACTGCATGCCTTGCTGCTGCTTGGGCTTCCGAAGCCTGCCTTTTTGTCTCGAGCTCCAGCCTAGGTGACTAGACGGCAAGCAGTGGTCATGTCAGGGGCAGCTGCTGTGGAGATCACGCCACCCAGGGCAAGCAAAGGCGAGCAGACCGCTTCGCCGTCCACCGCTTCGGAGGTCTCTGGCCCTATGTCGATCTCGCCGGAGACGAAGGAGATCATGGCTCGGGAGATCCAGCAGGCGGCGGAGGAAGAGTCGCGACGTGCTAGAGCCGCTCAGGCTTCGTATCTTGACTGGTCAGCCATGCCTGCGTCTCCGTCCCCCAAGACAGGGCGTGTGGTGCTAGTGCGGACGCCCTCGCCGACGGCGAAGTCCAAGCGATCCTCAGAGCTGTCGAAACCATCCCCGCAGCAGGCCAAGGGACGTGCTCCGCTTTGCCCAGACATCCGCGACCACGGCAATGACGTGGTCGTTGAGGCCGACGAAGTTGAGATCGTTGTCATTGACACCCCGCCGAAGGCATGCAAGGACGGGCGCAGCAAGCAGATGTCTTCTCCATCGACGGCATCGGATGTCAGCACTTTCGCTTGTTCTCCGGAGACCAAGGAGATCATGGCTCGGGAGATAAGGACGGCAGGGGAGGAAGCTACTCGGCTCTTGCATGCCAGGATGGCATCCAACTTGGACTGGTCGGCCATGGAGAGTGTTCTACACGAGCCATCTGAGCCAGGGACTCCGAAAAGGCGAAAGCTTTAGTCATGTCATCATCTGCCCAAAGTCAAAGACTGAGGGCGAGGTTTTGCAGTGCCCGTTTCCTGTCGTGGTGATTCACGGAGGTGTTTTGTGTCACTGCAGCCACAGACATGAGCGAAGTTCATGGAAAGTATCCGATGTTATCTTCACCTGTTGCCAGTCTCGTGGTGTCCTTCCTAAGCGGTACGGTCATGGATCCGGCTGGTAGGATCTGTGTGCCGCTGGGTTCGATGCAGGTCCCATCCGCTCCACGTGTTGAACCTGCTGCAGCTTCAGACACTTATGGTGGCGAACAGGTCCATCCCGATCTGTTGGTGCAGAGTGTACATGTCCTTGCCAGTGTGCAGCAAATTCTTCTTTGTACCGTGTTCCTGCTGCTGCTACTACTACTACTACTACTACTACTACTACTACTACTACTACTACTACTAGTACTTACCGTAGCCCCAGCACTACCACGAAGCCAGGAAATAGGATAAACCTCCCGGGGGGTCGTCATGGATCCCTCGCCCATGCCGGGGTTTGCTTAACGACACCCCCCCCCCCCTGCCCCTATTCCTGCTACTACTACTACTACTACTACTACTACTACTACTACTACTACTACTACTACTACTACTACTACTACTACTACTACTACGACTACTACTAGTACTAGTACTTACCGTAGCCCCAGCACTACCACGAAGCCAGGAAATAGGATAAACCTCCCGGGGGGTCGTCATGGATCCCTCGCCCATGCCGGGGTTTGCTTACCGACCCCCCCCCCCTGCCCCTATTCCTGCTACTACTACTACTACTACTACTACTACTACTACTACTACTACTAGTACTTACCGTAGCCCCAGCACTACCACGAAGCCAGGAAATAGGATAAACCTCCCGGGGGGTCGTCATGGATCCCTCGCCCATGCCGGGGTTTGCTTAACGACCCCCCCCCCCCCCTGCCCCTATTCCTGCTACTACTACTACTACTACTACTACTAGTACTACTACTACTACTACTACTACTACTACTACTACTACTACGACTACTACTAGTACTAGTACTTACCGTAGCCCCAGCACTACCACGAAGCCAGGAAATAGGATAAACCTCCCGGGGGGTTGTCATGGATCCCTCGCCCATGCCGGGGTTTGCTTAACGACCCCCCCCCCCCTGCCCCTATTCCTGGTACTACTACTACTACTACTACTACTACTACTACTACTAGTACTACTACTACTACTACTACTACTACTACTACTACTACTACTACTACTACTACTACTACTACTACTAGTACTTACCGTAGCCCCAGCACTACCATGAAGCCAGGAAATAGGATAAACCTAGGGGAGGGTCGTCATGGATCCCTCGCCCATGCCGGGGTTTGCTTCACGACCCCCCCCCCTGCCCCTATGCCTGCTATTACTGCCAGTACTACTACTACTACTCCTACTACTACTACTACTACTACTATTACTACGACTACTACTACTAGTACTACTACCACCACTACTACTGCTACGACGACGACGACAACGACTACTGCTAGTGCCACTGCTACTGCTACTGCCACTGCCGCCGCTTTCCGGCAGGTGCTCGATCTGCTGGAGCACAGCATGGTGCGGCGGCCGTGGGAGGTGCTGCGAGACGTGGCCGAGGACTTGTGCTCCAAGTTGTTGCGCTCCCGGCTTCGGCGTCGAGTGTCGCTGGACTGTGCTAGATCTACACATTCTCCGAACATATCACAGTACAAGGTCATTGGCTAGGCTCGTCTGAAGTCTAGTTCTCTAAGGAGGGATGCATCCGAGACGGTATGGGACGAGATGCTCTGGTGTCTTTCGGAGAAGCATCGCCGAGACATCGCCTTTGGTTCCCTGAACGAGTTCTGTGCATTGCATAGATACCAACAGGCTGCTCATGCGGTTGCATGGGAAGATGCAGACATGTCGGTGAAGCGGCGCATGGCCTGTGAAGACACACAGGAGATACTCTCTAGACTCCGGGCAATTCAAGCAGACCCGACCTGGGAAGCCGCTGCAAGCTTGTATGGTTCAGACATGGTGCTCCGAAGCACTGAGACACGTAGTCCTTCAGGCTTGAGCAAGGCAGCAGCAGAGCTGTGGCAGCAACTCATGTCTGCTTTTCCAAGCTTTCCCGATGCGGACATTGCCAGTGCTCCAAGCATCAAGGATGACAAGGAGGGCCTATCCACGCCTCCTCGCAATGCCAAGAGAGAGGTGCAGTTCAGTCCACCTCGGCCGTCGCATGCACGGCGCAGCACTGGAGAAGCCGGAGAGGTCAAGCAGGAGACCACAGCCCATGCGCCTGGGGTGCATCGGCATAATATGGATGCAGAGGCACTGGAAAAGGCCTTCCTAGCAAGCCATCCACGCGACCCACCTGTCATGGGCCATCTTCTGCATTACGGCACTTTGTTGCACGGCATCGCCGAAATCAGCAGGCATAGGTGGGGAGTGTCCTGGCCTACTCACTGCCTGCCTCTCATGGCAACAAGTGCAGAGAGCTCCCGCCTGCTGGCTTTAAGCTCTGCTGGTCTCGTGTTCGCGATTCTCCAGAACAAGGAGCACTGGGCCTTGTTGGCGGGCATGCATGGCAAGAGCACCTGGTTGCTCCTGGATAGCCGGCCCTCTGCAGAAGTCGAGCAGCTCGCAGCCGCTTTCCTGCTGCATGCTCAGGAGACAAGTTGGAGGCAGGAGCTGTCGCTCAGGAAGTACAATGTCCCTCTTCAACCTGACAGTTGGTCGTGTGGTTTCCGAGTCCTCATGTCTGCAAAGGCCATTATCGAGCTTGAGGGTGGCGACTGGCCGCCTCAGATTCGACCATGTCCGCCATGTGCCGGGACCTGCGAGCCTGGATGGATCCAAGTGCTGTTGCGGCGAAGCCCGAGGGGTCTGCCGCATCGGCACCTCATCGCAAGACCGAGGCAGCTGCAGCATCGGGGGCTCAGGGTTCTGCATCCGCCTCTGCATCCGAGAAACCACCCACAACGCCAAAGAGGCAGTCTCTGGTGCTGCACGCCTCGCCATCCAGCCGAAGCACACCTCGCATGCGAGTGCGGAGGCTGAGCAAAGCTCCAAAAGCGAAGGCATCCCGGAGGAAGCAGGCCCCAGAGGCGAAAGCAAAACAGACGGAAGCGGAGCTGCAGCAGAAAGGCTTGGAGATCCTGGAGAACATTGGGGTGGACCACAGCATGTTTCAGTCGGTGCACCGAAGGCATTTTCCTGGCAAGAACACCGCGAAGGGCCACTGGCAAACTTTTCAGAAGTCTATCGCGGACGACCGAATCATCTCCTGTGAGGCCTGCCTCGAGCTGCAGGCCAAGGTCTCGCAGGCCCTGGAGGATGCGGAGGAGCAGGCCCTCTCGAGCTTGGTCCCGGCGGAGGAAGCTGACAAGCCTGGCCTTAGCAGGACAAGCAAGAAGGGCAGGAAGCGCAAAGCCGACGAAGCTGGGCGAAGGTGGCTGCATGAGTTTATCCGTAGCGAAAGGCCTGGCCTCTACCGAGTTACGGATGCGAGCTACAGTCCCCAAGTGGAATACTGGTGCACGGCCTGCCAAGAGAAGGTCCGCTTCTGGACTGCAGCGAACAACTCGAAGCTGCTCGTGCACGAGAAGGCTAAGAAGCACGAGCGAGGGCTGCGAAGGCTGCGATGCGAGCAGGAGGAGCGAGATCGTGCTCTGATGCCCCTGCCCGCTGCCGACGAGATTGTTGAGTCCGACCAGAGCGGGTGCCGAGGCATTGCCGTGCAGGACCCTTCTTCGCATAAGGCTTCCGCTATGCATGCACCCCCGCCTCCACTGTCAACTTGTGCAGGATCCCGGGTCGCCGTTGCACGCCTACAGCCAGAGCATCATCAACTTCGTCGAGGATCGGGGGCAGCCTAAAGGGTCAGGGCTTGGAGGTTTAGGGTTCCCGGGTTCAGAGTCGGGGGTCGGTGACCAGGCGGGGCAACCGCGGATCGTCTATTCCGAGCAGGAGGCGGATCCACTACAAGGTCTTGTCTTCGAATACCATCCACGGCTAGGCATCCTAGTATCTTCCACGCAGTGCGTGCGAAAGGAGATGTCTCCCAAGGAGACAGAGCGTGGGTACTGTGACGAGTGCCTCAAAAGATGCCAACTGCTGTCGCTGCGCAAACACTTGTGCAAACTCTCCTACTGGGTGGACTTGCTTCTCCTCACGTGGAAGATGAAAAACCGACCACGTAAGGAGGCGGAGGAGATGGCCCAAGTCATGCGCTCTCGGGATTACATCGCCCTCAAACTAGAGGGTACTGGTCTGGAAGGTTTGCTGGAGGGAGATGACTCTTTTCAGAAGCTGCTGTGTGCCACCAAACGAGGCATGGAGTCTGTGGCCCAGAGCCGGCGATCTACGAGCATGAGGCACCTCATCGAGCGGTTCAGGGTGACTGTGCCTGTCACCAAGAGTGGCAAGCGTATGCAGAAGGACGCCGAGACAGCTCTCGCGGCGACCTTGGCAGACGCCATCACCTCGGGGACGTGCCGTGAGAAGGACGTTCACCTCGCAAGCCTCGTAGCGACGGGTGGACTGCGAGGAGACAGTGTGGTGGAAGCCCTTACAGCCACCTTTCTTCTCGAGTTTCAGCAACTCTGCTCCAACAAGCGCCGAAAGACCTCCTCCAAGCATATCCGAGAGGCGCACGTGGCCGATGCTTTGTCTACTTTAGGCCGCACCTCGGAGATCCAGGAGTTGATGCAGCGTTTCGGACTCAATGCAAGGGCGGTCCCCAAGAAGCCAGTGATCCAGGAGGCAGTGCCAGAGAGTTTCTGTAGTCACAGGACAGATGAGCTGCTCCGGACAGCTGCTGAGAAAACCTTGAGGCTGCTTCGCTTGGAAGGCGACACCGAGATCCGCCCCATGCTGATCATGGACGAGACTGTTTGGTCCCCTTCCTGGTCACAGATCAGCAAGGATGGCGAAACAGCCATCGTCGGTGGCATCTGGCACCAGGACAGTGACCAGGACTTCTCCTACGTCCAGGTGACCGACAGCAATGAGGTGCCCCAGATTCGGAACATGCCGCAAGCCTTCCTCGCCAACACTACCCAGCACTACGTCATGAAACGGCCCGATTGCAGCCGCTTCGTCTTTGACCTCCTGTGCATCCCGGGCAAGCAAACCAGCAGTGGCCGCGACTTGCTGGAGCTCACCGGCCGTGTGATGCAGGCAGCTACCTCGCGATCTTTGGTGCCTCCAATCGGAGTCTCCTCAGATTGCGGCACTCGCAACATGGAGACGAGCCGCTGCTTGGTTGGTTTATGCGACCCGGCCGACCTCACGAAGCTTCCTTTCTGGAGTACTTGTGAGAGGAAGCCTCTGACAGGTCCGTATGCTTGGCCGTTCGGTGCTCTGTTCTGGACTCAGCCCTCGACCGGGAAAAGCTTTCAGCTGGCAGGCTCGTGCGGAGGCTGGCATGTGCAGAAACGTTTCAGCCTTGCACATGTCAGTGGGTGCCGCCTTGTGAGCTGGGGCGCCTTCTGGGTGACTTTGTCGCCCTGCTGTCGGCAGGATTTGGGGACAGCAGCCTTCTGCTGCAAGGATGTACAAAGCGACAGTGCCGCGAGCTCCCGCCTAGCCCCGTGCTTCACACCACGGGCGTGGGATGCCGTTGGCACTCACCTGCATCAGCTGGTGGGAGGCTTGGTCGCTGCGATCACCACCGCTTCCCGGGGCTTGACGAAGTCCGAACTGGCACACTCCTCCTTCTGCCTCTATTATGTGGTGATGCTTCATCTGTGCCGTGCCTCGACAAAGCACCCGCAGCAGACCGACAAGTACTGCCTCAGCAAGGTGACAGTCCGAAATTTAGCCCATCTGGCGGCCCACAGTGTGAACCAGTGCCAGATGCCGTGGGAACACCGCGACCTTCAAGAGTTGCCCATCGAAGTCCATTTTTCGCGGGTGAAGTCTAGCTTCCGAGGGTCGCCAGGGATCCGCGACTGCATCGCTGGCATCTCTTTGGATGCAATGAAACAACTACTCGAGCTTCGCAGACTGCCCGAAGGCCACGACTTCAACAGTAATGCCACTGTTCAGGACCGGACGCCTGTGACCCCGGAGCAGCTCACCCAGATCTCCAAGGAAGCCCTGGCATGCTGCTGCAAATTCCAAGCGATGATTTCAGTGGACGTGACCGCCGAGGACATCTACGACCACTTCAGAAGCTGGTTTCGCGTTCGAGGACTTGCCGTGCTGCAGGCCAGGACCGAGGACCTTGCAGGCACCGGCGACGCAGAGGACAGCTTGGAGCACTTGCTGGAGCAGAAAGTGGATGAGGTCACGGACCTTGCACTCCTCGCTGGCGTGGATACCACGGTTCTGGACGAGCCCCTTGCCACAGTGGAGCTGCTGCAGGCCCGAGCTGTGCAAGCAGAGGAGACCGAGGCCACACTGGATGCTCTTCTCCAACTTGATGATCCGGAGCAGGAGCAGCATGAACAGGCTACCTCCAGCGGCGATGCAGCGGCCGACTTCGCACCGTCCGCCTTTCCTGATGGCCTCTTGCCGGATGAGCCACCTGACCATCCCGAGGAGCTTCAGCCGAAGACGCTCGCCGATGTCGTGAACCAGGCCATTGTCAAGGACCCGGCTGCTTTCGAGCTGAATGAAATCAGCGGTGCAGGTGAGGAGGGATGCCTGAAGCGGGCACTCTGTTTGGTCGGGCCCATCCGGCGCTACACGAGGTGGGTGAGATTAGAAGAGGGCAAACTGTCGGAAGCCCTTCTGGAGCGAAAGTCTCAAGGCCAAAAGTGGAATGTTGTGGAGCATGAGCTCGCCCTGGCACGCCGCATTGCTTCCCTGTCTCACACCAGGGTCAGCCGTGCTGAGGCGTGGGCCAAGACAGCTGCTGAGTTCCTCAAGGAGAAGCTCCCAGTCCCGAAGAGCTCGTCCAAAGACGGTCTGGTTCCAGTGACATCTTTCCGTCCACCTGTGAGTGGGAGAACCTGGCAGGTCCTCGTTCTGTGTGGCTCCCAGCTCGGGGCCTCTTCCAAGATCCTCCTGGGCGTGACATTGACCGTGTTCCGTGGCTCTGTGAACCGAAAGCAAGGGCAAGGACCGGTCCAGGTCAGAGCGGGCAGGGCGTTCAACGGCGATCTGCCAACGAATGCATCTCGTGTGGTGCACGCTGCAGAGCTCCGTGCTACCAATGACGACACTCAGGGCACCTTCACAGTCACTGGCCTCAGCAATGCATGGGTGTTTGATCCCACTGGTGTCGTCCTCGCGGAGCCAGAGCTCGTGATGCAGAAGGAGACTAAGCATGGCTTCACCGTGCAGTTGTCTGAGGCGGCGCTCCAGGGCATCGAGATCCTCCGCAAATCAAAGCTGCCCAAGCTGGCAGCTGCATCAGCTGCTGATCCTGCGGAGGACGGTGCCGCAGAGCATGCCGAGCCATCCTCGTCATTGAGCGAAGGCCTGCAGTTCACCGACCGCAGCTTCACGAAGACGACACTGCGCAAGTCCCTAGACCGTTTCTGGCCGGCTCTGGCACGGGCCTACGCCCAGGAGCAGCAGCCTTTCGTGGATGCCAACGATTCCGTGCAGTTGGGCGAGCAGCAGCTGAGTTTCAAAGATCTCGCGAGCCGATCGGCTACATTCCTCGAGAAGGAGTTTGAAAATTCACGAGGCTGGACGTTCAGCCAGAGGGTGCACAGCTTCCTGCAGTCCCTGCTGCCGAAGCGCAGAATCTCGGCCTCATAAGTTGTAGACCTTATCCTCCCAGCCTTAACTAAGCCCTGAACCTCAAACACACGGTCCGAATGCAACGAAACCTTCCTCCAAACCCAGGCAAAGATGGCTCCTTGTCGACCAAGCCTGTCAAGGACCGAAGCTCCAAAAAAAATAATTTCCGAATCAAGCCCCGCATATTAGCATGCATAGCCCTCACCTTACACCTGAAGCAACGACCCCGCCAGGACTTCCTGCAGAAAGTTGTGAGCGCCACTAGTGCGGCGTTCGAGCTGCCGGGCTAAGGTGATCTAAAGTGCTGTTCCGAACCTGCAGTTCCAAAGCATGCTCAAAGCAACCGGGCATTTTGCCATAGGCCGTTTCCGGGCTAGGCTGGGCAGACACTCAAAAGTAATCTATGCCTCCTGAACCTTGCTCGGCAGTGTGCGTGTTTCACACGAACCGTACGCAAAGCATGCGTGCGACGCAAAAAGGACAGATTCCGTTCGCACTTGGAGCCTTGTGTGCACATGCAGTTCAGTCGGCAGCTTTCTGCGCATGTGTTTGCAGAGTCCTACACCTTAATGCATCAACCCCGTATAATTATATTGAATAACGAGCCTCTTCCCAAATCCTCCTATTAGACGGGGGGGGGGGGCCCCCCCCGTCCCAGGCAGAAACCTAATAGGAAACTTTTCCTATTCCGACCCCCCCCCCCGCCCCCCTCGAGATAGGCAGGGGGAATGAGTTTGGAGCTCGATGTAGCGTCCCTGAAATGTGTTTGGGTGTCTGTCATCCGGATCCCAAAGTAGAGGGTCTCGAGTTCGGTCCTCGAGACCGTTGACCCACTCCACCGCCTGTCCACGCGGGACGACTTTGACCAGACTGCTGTAGCCATCCAGGAGATGGTGCGCCGCCCCTCCGACATAGGGAAAGCGAGGACACTGGTCAGCCAAGGAATGGGACGAGTATTACTCCTACTATGGCTACGAAGCCTCGACGGACTCGAGGCCTCCCAAAGGGCGGAACAAGGGCAAGGCCAAGGACGACAAGAAGCCGCAGGACACGCACGCCAAGCTGGCGATTTGGGATGCCGCTGAAAGAGCGATGGCTCCACTGGCGTGCCTATCCTTCGGCGCTGGGGTCTGCCGGCAATAGCTGAGCCCTTGCCCAGCCTCGATCCGAGACCCTACACCATATATACATACATACATATATATATATATATAGATCGATATAAATTTGTATTTGTCTCAGGTTTATCATTCTCACTCACGACTAACAAATCCCACGACGGAAATTTCAGAATGTCATCAGGCGAAATGACGGCGGACTCACCTACTACAGCGCGTCCTTGAATCCCAATTTGGGCAGCGGCCAGTTAGCGCGAAAGAATTGAGACATGCCTCAACACTCCCGGCATGCTGCCAGCGTCCAGAGTTCACGAGGCTGCCTAAGACAGAAGACAAGAAAATGCAGGCAAGAAAGAAAACGCCGAGAATCCTTTCAATCGTGTGGTGGTAGTGTCAATCGTGTCGTGGTAGTGGTGGCGGGGGGTGAGGCAGGGGGGGAGTTGGTGTGGCGGTGGCGGTGGTGTGGCGGTGTCGGCGTTGGTCGTGATCCCGAATCTGGGTGTCGGGTCATCGTCACGATCACTAAATCGCATGGACAACGACAGAAGCCCTTAAAGTGGCAGCTTCAAGAAACGAAGGAGCATGTAAAGAAAATTAAAGAACTTATCATGTGTGCAGATGGCTGTGTGCAAAAGTGGTGCTACAAGATTGTCCATCCAACGCGGACCAAGCATATTTTCAGGGATGTACTTAGAGAAGGCATTCTGAGCCCAGCCTGGAGCGATGTGCTGCCTTTTCATTGATTGTCACCTTTGCATGGTTGCAAAATTCTATCACCAGCCACGCTTGCGCTTAGGCGGTGGTGTCGCTAGCACTTGCCGCGGATCCGGGCTCGTATGTCCGCATGGAAAGCATGCGAGGCGAGTCAATGGCAGGAGCCGGACATGCTGCGTGAATGTTAGCTGCTAAGTTCTGCTCCGAAGAGCGGAAGACTGAGCAAAAGCCCGTGTACAATCTTCTGCAGAAACTAGGAGTAAGTCAGTAAGTAGTTGCCATGCAGTGCGACGCAAGCAAAGCCCATAGTGCCAGCAAACGGAACTTGCTTGTCTTTTGAGCAGATCACTCACAGAACGGGAACACGAATGAGTGCAGGAATGCTGCTGTCCAGTGATGGCCTTGCGGAAATGGAGCGCTGGATGTGCGGCATGTTGTACACACATGGTAAGGAATGCTGGTGTCACATATTGTCCCGAAGAGTGTAACTTGCTGAGGAGAAGCAGATGAGTGGTGAGATCAATGAGCGCCGCGGCTCTTCATGTTCCGCTGGTTCTTTCAACACTAACCGAGAGATAAACAGGTTTCTGCGACTGAGAAGATGCTCCGTAAAGATCCATAAAGTAGAAGCGAGCTTTTCAAACCGTGAAGCCCTGACAGTGCCTTGACGACCCGATTCACAAACGTCACGAGCAACAGTATGTTACACTCGGTGCAAAGTGCATGACTCTCATGGTCTGCAGGATCAATCTAGACACAGTTCGCAAGATCACGAACACGCTAAACTCACCTGAAAGCAACTGCTCCACTTGAGGATGCAGCAATCCGCCGCCAGTGCCATCAAACAACGGGCAGAGAAACTTCAGGACTATGGTCTGTCCGGTGTGGAAGCATGCATAGAGTGTTACGAGCTTTCGACATGGCTTCGAAGATACGCGAGAATCTATTTGGTGGCGCCATGTGGCGACAACCGGCCGACATCAGTGTGGCAACGGAACAGTCTTAACACTTGGCATCTTCAGCAGCGTGCATGCGCGGAATGCCGTTCCCACAGCTGATAGTGATAATAGCCACCTTCATGCTTTGTGGCGGCGATTCCAGTTTGCTGCTTCTTGGTCGGAAACTCATGTATTGCACGAGGTGCTGTACTTGCTAGCTGCTAGCCCAAATCCATTAGGGGTACCATCAACGAAAAATCGTGAGCATAGCGTAAGCAAACCGTCCTACGAGCCAAAGCCGTATGCACTGCTGGGGCTGTTGGAATCTCGAAATGGAGGCGGCTTCCACATGAGTAAATGATAGTAAATGTAAGAGCCGAGGCCGCCATTTGGCACCTGAATCGTCACATATCGTCACCTCAAAAGCCCGGAAGCCAGAAAGAAGACGTTTCATGCATGCATCTGAACGTATGTGAATGATGTGTCGCACGTCACTTCAGTGCTGGCTTTGCAGCTGGATGATGACACGGAGGATAGCACAAGCGACGAGTCCTCAATTTTCTGGCGCTTGTGACACTCATCCGGTTGTTGCTGGTCAGCTTTATCTCGTCATGTCCGGATCTATTGGAGTGTCAGTTGTAGCGTGCGTGTGAAGATTCCGAATGTACTGTACCCTGCTTTGTGGAGGCCTTGAGCTCGAGTGCAGAATAAGCTTTGCAGTGTCGCATTGGGACGTTGCACATAAAGCACTTGCTCGAGTGCGCGAAGTAAGAGCAGGGAAGCTACATGTCGGCCGGGTGATTCCAAAGTGCGCGTGAATCCAGCAGCTTTCACTTCTGGGACCTCACAACATTCAACAACAAGTTGTACGGCTATTCCTCATCTTGAGCAGCGGGAAGTGACGCTTTCTGGTGGGCTCAGCCTCCATCGCGTACTTGTTCAGGCTTTATCACATTCGCCCTTCTTGCCGGCTTAAAAGGGTCTGACGCTTAAGCTGAGATGTGTAAGCCCATTGCATTAGACCGGAACCGGGGCTGCTAAGATCGAAACGCAACATTTGACAGGCACTCCTCTGAGGCCTTACTGATCCTCGCAGCCTGGTCGGGGGAAATTCGATCGCATGGTGAAGAGATATGAAGAGATTATCAGTAGTAGCAGAATAGCCGGTGTTTGTTCCTTTGCTTGTTTGGTGCAAGAGCCAGACATCACACTCATCACGTTCCATTGGACTCCTTGGAGTCGAGAAACTTGCTGCCAGTCGGCGGTGCGAATTGGCCTCTCCGCTTGATTTCGCTTGGACCGCCAGTATGTCAGACTTTGGCTTGTGTGCGGCCAGGATTTCGTCCGAGACACAAAGCAACGATACTTAACAGCACGTGAAGCTGTATCCCACAGCAACTCGTTTGCAGTCGTTCGCAGGCCTAAGCGGAGGATGGAGATACACTCTTTACCTCGTGCGACTCCTACGTTCTTGTCGTGTGGTTGCGACCCGAGGCCTTGCTGGCTTGGCTGATTCGGTTGCGACCAGGCCATCGCAGCAGCGAAGTTTGTCTCTTCTACTACCAGTACCTGTAGTTCTTCGGAACGTGAACGTGAAACCTCCCTCTCTGCTCTTTCCACTTTCCTTCCTTGCAGGTGGCGCCGATTGACGGTGGCATCGTTTCATGAACGACTCGGAAAGTGTTGTTGCTCGAGAAATGTCGTGGATGGATGCGAGCCTCTTCCCGCAACAGTGGAACCTGAGAGTATGCCAGTGAACTACTTCCAAGCCAGATATGGAACTCGCACCAGAAGACCGCCTTGTCCTTGCCCCCTTGCTCTTGCCTGAAATTGCGGAGAAGACAAGTAGTCGCGCTCATAGTCAGCATGCGGTTTAAGAACATTCAGGAGTGGCAGCCTTTCAAGCTGGGCGGTCCGATTGTTGATTACGAGTGCAAGGTGCAGCTTTTCCACCTGAATTCCCATTTCACACAACGCTTTCGTTCTTGTCCGCCTCACATGACTCACATTTTTTGCGGATGCAGATCGGTTTCATGGATTACATGGATGCGATCACCGCCGGGAGTATGGAAGGCAATCCCGGCATGTTAAATCACGTGTGAAAAAAGGTGCGGTGCATACCAGGGAGGCGGGAGGGAGGTTCACCGACACGGCGACGGCACCGCATAATGGTAACCCCTCCTCTCCAGCAAAACCCAACCAGAAGCCGAAAAATATTTGTGTCAAGATCGGGCTTGTGTCAATTAACACTGTCCATGTCTTATGAGGTGGGATGAAGTGGGAGCCAAAATCGTGTCAAAAATACCACCATCTATTCCATTCAAAGCTGGCCGGTTTCAGCCCTTGTTAGTTCGCAGGGGCCGTGTTGTTTATCACGCGGCCTACGAACCAAGAACCAATATTTCCAAAAAGCTGCTTGAATGAATCTTGGTGTTGACGAGTGGAGCCACTAGGCACCATTAGGCACGATCGGACGTTTCACGCGCAGCGGCAAAGACATGGCGCACGGTTCCACACACATTCGTGAGAGAGAATGTGTAGCATGTTTGTCGTAATGGGAATGTTGTATAACACACACGGTAAGACACAAACAACACGAGGCTTTTGAGTATCGCATAGACAAATTTGGCATGCCCTTCGTCATGCTCAGCTTCTCTAACACATACACTTTTTTCATCTGGGGCCGAGATTCGGCACCAGATTTAAGCACCTTTCAAAACGGGGACTCTCAGCAGCACGGCGTGCATGCACATGACGAAAGTCACTATTGTACCGGTATTTCCAGCGTTTTCGGCATCTCTGTTTCGTGTACCACTATAGGGAGGCAACTTGTAGAGTCGTGTGGAAGAGGTGGGTGTGGATTTGGGGATCGGATGACCCCATACTACTCCCCCTGCTGCTGCTAAGCTGCTGCTACACGACTACTACTACGAGTACTACTACTACTACTACTACTACTACTACTACTACTACTACTACTACTCCTACTCCTACTCCTACTCCTACTCCTACTCCTACTCCTACTGCTACTGCTACTGCTACTGCTACTGGTACTGCTACTGCTACTGCTACTGCTACTGCTACTGCTACTGCTACTGCTACTGCTGCTGCTGCTACTGCTACTACTACTACTACTACTACTACTACTACTACTACTACTACTACTACTACTGCTACTGCTACTACTTCTACTACTTCTACTTCTGCTTCGTCTACTTCGACCTCCTACGACCTACTACGACATCCTACGACACTACGACTTCTACAACTACTGCTGCTACTGCTACTGCTAGTTGAGTGGCAACAGCTTGGATGTTTGTTTCGTTTACAGTGTGTACCCATATGGAGCTGGAACAGTTCTCAGCATCACACGTAGCTTCGCTTTGCACTACTGGCTTGTGGAGGAGCTTCCAGCAATACATCGGAAGTGGACAACATTCTGGACCAGTGCGCTGCCTCAAAAGTCCATAGCCCAGATCGGTCGAGAGACGCAAAGACTTCGAGAAGCATTGTCCGTGACTTGATTGAAACTCAGGGCTGGCAGTACCAATCCTGGGTGCTCTGGTCGCACAATGGAAATCGGTTCTTTTGCCGTTCCAAGCTGCCAATTGTTCGGATCGTTTTGCATCCAAGGACTGGTCACCACCTGCTGCCAATATCAGCATGCCCGGTGAGGTAGTTGCTGTGCCGCCAGTTCCTATTGTTGCCTTGCATCATTTGGAGACATCTGTTGTGGTGCCGGATGTCGTCAAGCCAACTGACGACCTCATCGTCGCAGTGCCGGCAGACGCTTCGTCTTCGTCATACTGAACGAGAGTTTGTGCGGTTCCTCCGTCTCGTTTTTGTGATCATCTCGAGGACAGCAGCGAGTCGCACCAGCCGGCAGAGAAAGAAATCAGTGGTGGTGCCCCTCGCGAAGCTCTCCAGCCAAACGAAACTGCTCTGGACATGGAGCTTGACAATTGCTTGGCGCTGAGAAACGTATGATTTGCTACTTGCGCTGTGAACAGAAGGATCTCGATGTGGAGACGGTCAGCAGTGCTATCAAGGACTGGCTTTTGCTACAAATTACAGGAGAATTGACTATCATGCGGTTGATGTCTCTGCCAGGACATCGTTGGGCTGCCAGATGAGAAGCCATCAGATCAGGCATCAGAGCTGCTCAAGTTGATTGCAATTCTTGCATTGCTTAGTCAGAAGCTGTCTAGGGAGAAGCAAAGCCACAGATGCCGCAGCAGGCACCCAAAGTCGAAGAGAGTCAGGACACCCTCACGGTTTCCTGCACGTTGCTGCGCCAATCCACAAGTTGGACATGCGAGAGATTATGACAGGAGAAACAAGCTGAGGGTATGGATGCACCTGGGCCGAAGCATGGCTTGGTCTTCTTGAAAATGAATGACTGCCGGCCCTTTGCATGTGTGATTGTATATTTACCTATGCAGTTGAAGCCATGTCAGATCTCATTGATGTTGTTGTTGTGCAAGTCAGCCTGTGATGCCTGCGTGTAGCTGCGGCATTCGGCAGAATCAACCGCCCAAAATAGCTCAACTCTCCGTCAGCACGCTTGCCCAGTGACGTTTCAACGGTTCTCGAAGTTTCCGAAGCCGAGCTTGTGTTTTGGGTAACCTGAACAAACCTTTGCTACGATGGCTCATCCGCTCCTCAGGAATTGGATCGAGCTGCTGCAGAACTAGCTGCAGCCGAGCGGGCTGTCTCTTTGCTGCCAGGCTCTGGCCAGATTGCTCCGGCCATTGATGCGTCTTGGGCATGATGCGAATGAGTCGCAGGCGCGCGCACGCGCTGGCCCCTCCGAGCTAAACCGAGGCCAGCGCTCAACTTGTTCAGTCCGCTCGGCCCCCAGTCGAAAACGCGAATGTCCAAGCGTTACCCCCCGCCCTCCTCGACTGCCCTGCAGGACCCCGCTGACCCCGCTGCTGCAGTGGAAGTCAACGCGAGTGTCGTTCCGAATGTGGTGCCCATCGGTTGGACAAAGGCGCAGCAAGGTCAGCAGGACGGTGATCGGGGAGCAGGTTCCCGGCAACATGATCCGCATGGTATACTGCACGAAGAAAGCATGGCATCACCATCGTCCATGCCTTCAAGTGCATCTCCTCCTGATGCTCACCTTTCAGGCAAATCAAGCTTGCAAAAACGCCAGATCATGCAGGCGTCTGTCGATTCTGGACATGCTCTGGAGGATGAGCGCAGAAGGCTTTCAGAGAAGAATGCCGGCCGGAGACATGCGCGGGACGACGAGCTGTTTCGCGAGTCGGTTCGTAAGCTCAATGCTCTGCAACAAAGGGGATGAAGCCGTCAGCAGCATGTGCTCAACATCACGTGGACACCTTGCGGCATGGAAAGCAGAGCGTGCATTGCCACGCCGAGTGAACAAAAGCCTGCAGCGCTTGATCTAAAGCTGCTTGTCCAGTGATGGAGGCATATTCTGTCAGGTTCAGACTTTGTAGGCCGTGTTGCTGTTCTCATTGAGGAGACCAGCCCTCGTGGCTGGTGCCTGTGCAGTGTTGACACCAACCGGCACGGATCTTATATCACTTTAACATCGCATGATGTGTAAACGCAGAAGTATTGCCAGACGATTCAGGTAGATGGGCTTTCGTGGCCACCGGTCCAGCTGTTGAGGCGCTGCCGCTTTTTTCCGGCTTGACCGCTGAGTTTTCCGAAGACAATCTGAACGCCCTTCCAATCGTGACGGACAGATCTTGCGTTCACGTTGCTGCGAGATGGTACTGCGTCGTTCACGCGGCCCCAGCCGCAAGTTGGATTCAAGCAACTTTCGGGTCAACGAGGAGGGGCGGTGGCGGAGTTGTAGCACAGAAGAGGAGTCGTGTGAGGGTATAGTGAAGTTGGGGGAGAGATCCGAGAAGAGGAAGACTCGGCACAGGTCTTCTACTGTTCGCCGACCGCACCTCAAATAGCTATGATCTCCATCTTTTTCACCCGAATCACCAGAATCCACCGGATGAGCCGGGCGGAGCGATGCATGAAATCATCACTGTCCTTTCAGATGCTGCTTTCGGTCGCGCGACTGTGATGTTTTCTGTCTATGCTCGGACCGTCAACACTTCTGCTGTGGAGGGTTCTCCGCAGATGTCCATTGCTGTAGGGAGAAACATGGTCAGTTGGCTGGTCGAAAGACTCGTGGCCGAAGCTCAGATGCAAACTGCCACCGTGTGGTGTCTACCGTCCTTGGAGTTACTGGGAGGTCCACCAGGCCGTCGTTTCCACAACCTGGTTCTTCAACACTTTGCTGTCATACGTCTCGCTGAGCCCCGGCCCACAGAAACCACAAAACCACCACCAAGGCTTCGCTTGAGGGGAGAGCAAGTTTGCCACGTCGAAAGTACATCGACATGGTGTTGCATTTGGGCGTGAAATGTAGAACCTGGAAGGCTCCGAGACATTTGCGAGCCAGGCCGGCCGGGCATGTTTGATGACAGGTCGCATCGCGAAAGCTACTGTGCAACTGCAGTTCGTTTTTCATACAACTCGCTTTGGAGGCCGCTTGCAAGCGCCTCCACAGTGCCCACGAGCAGATGCAGTGCCTGTAGGCAGTGGCAGTTCTTGGTCTCTTGGTCTTGATTTCGGAAGCCTGGCGGCCTGGCTCGAAGGAACGTGCAGGACGGGTCCAAGACCACTCATCGAGAGGCTTCATGTTCTGTGCCTCGCATTGCCACTGTCACTACTGCACAGTGCCTCAGGTGGGTTCAGAGCCTGCTTCAGGCCGCCATGCGTGACCTAAATCCTTTTTCCAGAACTCTCTAATACGAGCGTCTCGAGGTGCATTTTCGATCAAGGGCTCTGCCTTGGGTGCAGCCTTGGCCTAAAGTTCTAAAGGCAACAAAAGCAAGACACCACAGCCTCTTGCCATCCCTGGATTCCTCCAACTTCACGGAACGTGCTCAGATCCGATTCTTGCGCTCCCCCAAGGCAGCAATTCTTGGCGTGCGTCGAGTCTTGGGACACCGGTGCAGGCAGCCGGTTCAGCGTGCACAGCTGGGCTCCAAGTTTGACACATATTACATGCGGAATTGTACATTGTACGTTGACGCTGCCGCAAGATTCTGAGGTCTCCTTTCGCAGAGATTGCTTTCGCTGCTGCCCTCTATGGAACTGTGCGTGCGGCTGTATTCCTGGCAAGGGTTTGCTGATGCAGTTGCACTATCCTCAGACAGAAAGGTTATCGCCACATTTTTACTGTATGTGCTTATCAGATTGTGGAAGAGACATGCTTCAAGGTTTAGCTTGACATTGAGAGCAGCAGATCAGATCAAGACATGGTTGCTGTGTCCGTGCTGTGTTCTTTCACGCTGCTACTAACAGTATCGCAGAGAGGGTTTTGTGACGTGAGTTTGAAGCAGGAAGTATGGTAGCAACATACAAAAACAGATTCGACTAGCGTCCGGTCCGGTACGCCGTACCTATCTCCATCCCACAGCATCCCCAGCGCAATGTGAGGCATTTCCTATCCTATTATCGATCCGGCCGACTTAGTGGACGCTGCGAAATTCACACTGCAAGGGCCAATTGCCCGCCTTGCGAGCCAGGCGCATGCATGGGCCAAGACCTCGGATCCGGGCTGCCTACTGCTCGGAAGCCAGTTGTGGTCAGCTGCATTCAGTTCTTTTCGAGGAGGCAAGTTTGCTCCACAGGAAGGTCCCGTGAGCTGAGAAGTCTCGCATCTGGCAGTTCCATAGGTGTCGGCGACCGACAGCTTCGCTTTGCGTGACGAACTCTTTCAGGAGCAGAGCAGCTACTGTAAGTAGCACTTTCATCCAGCCCCGTGGTTCAACGCGAAAATGTTTGCCGGATCGTTCTGCAGGACATGGCAGTGGCCCACACTTATAAAAACTCCATTCGGCCATGGATTCAGTCACGGGCTTGATGTTTGGCTGTCCGCAGCTTTCGCTTCTCTGACCACGTGTGGCGTGCCTTTGGCAGGTCGGGGGTCATTGCTCTGATCTCGAGCATCTTCGTAGTTTTCGCGGTCAAGGCAGCTCCTCATCCGATTTGGGCAGTACTGTAGCTGCACTCAACTACCTGCACAGGAGTTTATCAAGTCGATGAAAGAGTGGGAACAGCAGCAGGAAGTGAAAGAGATGTCCGCGATGGGAGAGGCACCCTCGGAGTGGATCGCGAGATTGCAGATCAGAAACGTTGGGGCAGAGCTTCGGACAAATGAGGACGCCCTGTTTCTGATGTCCACTCCGGTCGATGCGACACCGCTCGAAAAAAAGAAAGACAGGATGAGGAGAAGCTCAAGACTCGCCAACTCTCGGTGCCTGTGCGTGCGTGAGAGGAAGCGCCTGACGCCGCTGCCAATGCGGCTTCTCGGAGGCCACCAGGGGACCAAAGGTGCGTCGGATCGCAGCGATTTGAAGTGCGAGAGCCTGCAGGTCTCCTGGACAAAGTATGGCTACTGCGTGTTGGTGCATGCGTTGGGTGCGATCCGAGCATTTATAGTGGCTCTCGCTTGGAGGAAATAACTAAAACTAAGTTTTGGACCAGGTACCTGCTTCCGTTTCTCAATGTGACCGCCTTGGGACGCAAGCCAACTGAAGCACATGCCCTCATGCTGGAAGTACTGTCACCAGGCTTTGGACTTCGGAGAGATCTCCATCTCTCTTTATCCGCCTTACCCCGAGATGCTTTGCCAGGGCTGTTGCAGGAGATCGTCCTTAGTGTAATTCCACGCGGCTGTTCTCGCTGCTAGCTGCACAAGGTATGCTGTGGGAGTCCCACCCTGTGAGCCCATCGTCAACTTCATGCAGCACACCCTTAAAATGTGCGAATCCTACATGGGCATCCAAAACACTGAGGGCGCAGTTGTCAAGATGGCATGCGCAAGCTTCAGCAACGCCTTTCAAGCCACTTAGCCGAGGCGCTATCTATACAATGCCTACTTGAAGCAGCTTGGCATGGATGCTGTTGACACAGGGTCCGATCTAAATATTTTTGTGCATGGCATCCTCCGTTTGAGTTTGGGCATCCGTTCTCCCCCCCTGTGGAATGAGCTTGCGGTGGTTTGGTTTAGGCCTTCTTCCAATGGTTGCGCATGTGATCATCCCCCTCCCCGCCTGCTGGTCTCTTGCTTGAGCTTCGGAGTTTAGTCCCCGGGCCTGGACGAGGAAGGGCACGCAAAAACACAGGACTGAAGTGGCAACCCAGACGAAAGATCGCTGCGGGCGTTAATTTGTGTGAAGAAAAAGAAGCAGTAAACTAGTTCCGATCTCCCGCTCACGTTCCGTAGAGAGCACGACAGTAAGTGGAGAATCAACAAGTCGATGCATGACCAGGAAGAAAGGGCATGAATCCGCACGAAATACTCTTGACGTTTGAACTGCATGCATCCTCAGGCAGAAATACGCACGTGGAAGACCACACCACAAGAAAACGACGGGGCAAACAAAACGTAGCCGTGCCACAACGCAAGCAGTACGGGTTGCAGAACCTTACGTCGGAAGCGGCAAACGGCGAGAAGAGTTCTCCGAAACTGTCGTTGGATGGGTCAGGGTGAGCCACTAAATGCGGGCAGGTAGTGATCGGCACCTCCATTGTGAGTAAGATGCATTCTGGTGTCCAGACATTCAGGACTGCGCTCGTCAAAAAGACGGACGAACAGTACCTGAAAAAGATATCATCATCCTGAAAGTAAGCTGTTTGGAAGTTGGCAGCGAGATGTAGCGATTAAGCCATGACAGGAACACGGTGTAAACAACTGCAGACTCGTGTGCCATTTTCGGCACGCTGCAAATCTGGTCCAGGGGCCCACAAGAAGCTCGCTGAAGAACTTGCATAAAAGTGCCGTTGTTGTTGGGGTGGGGGTGGGCACCGCCACTGTTGTGGCTCTTGCTGTCAGGTTTGCTACGCAAGATATCCAGTCGGGCGCACCAGAGTAATGCTACCTGGAGTGAACAAAAGCGCAAATGACAGTGATCCGCAACTGCAGATCGTCGGATAGCACGGCGCTGGACACAGCCGAAACCAAAGTCTCAGACGACGGTTCATCCGCGCCTCGAAGATGCGTCCATAAACGATGCTTTCTCGAGCAGGTCAGGATACTACTTCCTCATCGTATGGTTCCTCTTCATTCAGCTAGCAGTGAGAAACAAGGCGACAAGATGGCACAACCTCTGAGTTTACACGGCTCTCTGATTGCGCAGGCGGCCCCATTCTATGTGCGCTTCCACTCCTCGCAGGCAGGGCCCGGCAGGGCACAGGGGGCCACATTGGCGATCTGGTGAAAGTCTTAAAGTGTCGGTCGCCTCTTCGAGGCGATTTTGATCTCCATGCTCTTGGGAGTCCCGCAGCAGGCGCTGTGGCGCTGTGATGCACCGAAACTGGAAAACGTGCAACGAGTGCAGAATACTGTAGCAGCTATGACGTAGCACCTTCATACTGAAGACCTTGGCCCTGAAGCCTTTCATGTTCTGCAAACATGCTGGCATCCGTAGCAGAAGTGGCAATCAGCTGGCTCAGGTTTTCTTTGCTGTGCTAAATCCATGGGAGTCTGGCCTTTGGGTACAGACTTTCATGTGCCCTGCAGCAGCCTCTGCGGAATTCAGTACAGCAGCTGTCCGGAGCACTGTCCAGGTACCACAGCATGGTGTCAATCTTTCTCTTCATCGTGTGCCTCCTTCTCTGGTGTTGTGCGGCTCCAAGCGTTGAATGTGCTAAGCCGGCGAAAGCAGAGAGCAGAGCCTTTGTTGTTATGCTGCCAACTGGTGCCAAGGTTTAAATGCTTTGATGAAGCGTCAAATGGCCATGCCGTTGGTTTCCGAGGCCTGCGTGACAAAGCTTGGCATGGCTCCAGACTGTGCTGTTTTTGAGACTGTCTCGAGGCTGCCGTGATGTGGGCTGGAAAAGAGTGAGAATGCCTGAGCCGTGTGTAGATGTGAAGGTACAGACATGAGCTTAAGCCAAGCAGCGCACGAACCCCATTGAGCGTCAGACCAGCGTTGTAGCCCGGGCCACCCAACCGGATGAAAGCTGATGTGAGCCAATGCTGCCGTCGCGGCGAAGCGTTTCTCCCAATGTGCGCCTGGACTGACAAATCTGTTTGGGTGTAGGGGCGCGGACCCCTCTGAACTGATGCGCAGCAACTGATACCGGGACATGGGTCCTGCATGCCCAAACTTCGTTGTGGTAGTACACAAAGCTGCGCAGCTCTGTGAAAAAGCGCCTTGTGCATGTTCCGTGCAGGTGGCTGAATCGTTAACGCATCGAGTCGAGTAGGTCAGGTTCAAAAAGTTTAAACTATTGTAGTTCCACATCATTCAATGGGCAGTGGTGTACTCAACACGAACGGGTCAGGATCGATGAGAAGCAGCACTATCTTCGCAAGGATGCAATTTGAGAAACCATCCTTCATTTTCTTGCAGGTTTGTTGAAGCCGGCCTACGGTCAGGACAGCCTGGTGCCTAGGCAAGCATTGTAAACCTGCCACAGTTCGGATCAGTACGGCATCAAGGGTCGACAGCGAGTAGGAACCCAAACCAATCCCCAAACTTAAGCCTGAACTGTGCCGAACAACTCCTCTCGCTTTAGTAGCCAGAAGACAATCTGATGCGGTTCCAGTAGTCATATAACACATTTGGGCACGCCCCGACCACCAACTCCTTTAGGTACATGCCCGCGATTTCGCAGGTGGGACCAGGCGAACCACAGGCCGTCAACAAACCGAGCCACAGGTGGTCAGCAGACAAAGCAAGACGGAAAATGAAATCAAGCAGAGGGTAGAGGTGGGACGCAGTGTGCCCGCGAATGGCAAAGCAAAACGCTGGAGACCTATCCGACACCCAGACTTCGACACCTGCTCAATCGATCTCGACCTGACGACTGCCTGTCACGCCCACAAGGCGTTTGACGACCTCTGTCTGGCGGACTTTGCCTCTGAGCACGGGTATCAACAGCAATAGCTGAAATCAAACGCCAATAAACAAGGCAACATCGCCATGAACGCTTGGCTGACCCAGCCCCTCATCCCCGATTCAACCCCTTGATTTGTCTGTGGGTGGGTGTCTCTCTCCTTCGCTCTCTGTCTCTCTCTCTCTCTCTCGCTCTCTCCCGCTCTCCCTCTTCATATTATGTCCGTGTATCGTGTGTATGTATAGGGTTGTACGTATAATATCTACACATATCTGTATGTGTGTGGGCCACCTCCTTTCAAACCCCGCTCCCATCGTTGATTCCGGCCGTTTTCGTATGTTCAGGATTCAAGCAACGTTTTCGGCTGGCTTCAACCACACAGAGATCCACAGAGGGTGCCGGAACTGCAGGGACATTTGTGTGCCTTGGTTGGTTTGTATTCGTATGGCTTGAAACCCCCAGCCTGAGACCAAGAAACAAGAAGCCGACGATCCAGATAGAATGCCGGAGCTGGTTAGTTTTTCTTAGTGTTTTGGTTTTGGTGCGGCAGGGCGACTGGTCCGTTTGCTGTGCACGATGGTCCAACGAAGCGGCCACAGCAAATGCGGATATCATGGCTGATCACCCTGACGTACCTGCCAGCGTGCTCGTGACATCGTGAACATACCAGACAACTAGCATCTTCGCTGTGTATGGTAGTCCTCGCTGTTGCTTCCCAACCAACGAGTATCTTCAGTGATTGCACAGGTCAGGACATCCAGCTTGTTGAGCGCGCACAGTTTACATGTACGTTTGCACAATCGGAGCCATTTTCGTGAACATGGGTTGCTCAAGAAACAACTCGCTACAAACAAATAAAAACACATCCAGCTTTTTGTAACTAGAAATTCATCCACGAAGCACGCTTAACCTTTTGAAGAAGGTGTGAGATTGCGAGGCTTGAAGCTCCACCCTTCAAGACACCCCCGCCCGATGCCCAACACCAGGAAGCCCGAGCCGTCGAGATCTTACAACCGTGTGCTCTTCGAACTTGCTTGCCAAGAAGGATTGCTATGCATTGGTTATATAACATAAAAAAACACCGTATAATCTAATCTAACCTAATAGGACATACTGCAACATATCAAGATGTGGTAAAATATGAAATTGTATAGTATACTATAGTCTACTCTAGTCCACAATGTGTAGTTTAACATACATATGCAACAAATATTTTGAAGTATAAAACAATGCGCATATATATATATAGGATTTTATCCAGTATACAATTTTAGCATGATTTTTAGTATAACACATAATAGAGTGCAGAAGATATTACCGAATACCAATACATAATGTACTATGTAATATAGAATATATATATATATGATAAAATATGATAAAATTCGATACATTTCATATTGTATTAAAACACATCAAACATGATACACCTTTTAATGGAACACACAGTATAATACATAGTATAGTAATTATAGTATATCAAATAGTGCATATTCTAATGACTAATATTTTATACATATAAAAAACCAAAGTACATACTATGATATAATTATTTAATACAATAATAACACGTAATGTGATATATTATATATCAAGTTACATAATATCATAAAGTGCATAATACAATAAAGTCTATAACATCACAAAATACATAATAATACACTATATTACATGATATCACAAAAATACCATACAATGTAAAGTAATATCAGATAACATAATGTAGCATAATATAGTATAGTAAAGTATGGGACTGCCTCTTCCTCATGCCCTTGAGCAAAGCACAGCGCAAAGACAGAGAGTGGGGCCCTCCTGTCCTCTTCCTCTCTTCCTCAAATGCGGAGCAAGCAAGCAAGCAGCAAGAGGCAGGAGAGCGAGAGACAGCGAGACCTCAATATGATGGATGGAGCAGCGCGGACATGCTCGGGTCGCGAGGACTGCTTGCGGCCTAAGCCCACAGCAAAGCAAACAGACAAAGAGACCGAGAGAGAGCTTCGAGACAGGTTAAGTAACTAGGTATAGGTTCCCAGCCCTCTACCCTTGAACGATCCGAGTCTTAGTCTCCCTGCCCCCAGTTGCAGATGCAGTCATGGCCCTGTAGAACCTGTGCCAAATGCTCTCGGGGAATTAGGTGTTGATATTAAAAGGTGAGGGTTTACTTGTTGGAGGAGGTACATATTCATGTAATATCAGCTACGTACGCGACGGGATCGACTCAGAGACCCCAAGCGCAAGCTGCAAGCCCCACTCCCTCAGTCCAATGACGGCGCCAAGTTGAACCACAGCAGACATGAAGCTCTGTCAAAGTGAACCAGCATCTGTAGTCCTCCCGATCGACTCCGAAGCCATCTTGCCTGTGGATGCAAAGTCGAAGGGCTCGAAAATGCCATGCATGCAGGGAGGGTTTGAAACATATTTGCAAGCTTGGCAAGAGCCACTTCGCAGACTCGGCTGAAAAGGCAGCTCTTCCCAACCTCTCTTTCTGAGATGACCGTGAACAGAAAGCAATACAATAGTGATTCGTGCTTAATCAGATGACGGAACTTGTTGGACCATTGGCAGAGCCGCCGAGTCGACATAACCGTGAGCCATGGCGAATCTGCGCGTGGCCTTTGTCGAAGCGCAGTGCTTTTTGCCACGGCTTCCACGCGATGCCGGAGTCGAAGGCGGCTGCAATGGCCTGGGAAGCAGCGGCCCTTGGAGGAAGCGCAGCCAGTGCCGGCTCTGTGGCTTTGGCAGTGGCCAGATTGCAGGACCCTGTAATGAAAGTTCTATACCAGGAAGTCGACGAGCTGGAAGCGCGCTTAGCATTGCACGGCGAGCGACAGGTTCGAGAGTGTCGAGTTGCCGTAAGATGCGAGGCTGATGTTCTGAAAGCGTCACACGAAGCACACATGACGGAGGCGCAGGACGAGCTGAAATCTTTGCAAAGACAGGTTGCGGAGCGTGAAGTTTCCCTCAAAAGGAACAGCCGGCGGTTGCTGGACATGCAGCTGCGAATTAGGAAGAGATACCATATTCCAAACAAGCAAGAGAGGCTTGCTGCCGAACAGGAGCATGAAATGGCCTGCGCAGAGATAGTGCAGTCAGAGGTGGCTGTACAGGAGCAACATGGGGCAGAGTGTGCCATTCTGAAGCGAGAGCTGGATCAGCACAACATGGTGCATCTGTCATGTTTTGACCCATTTTTCGCAAGAAGCTGAAGTGGAGTGCTGGTCGTTCCGCAAAGTAGACAGCTTGGCTTGCTTCGCTTCGCAGGTCGGCTCGTAAGCATGGATGTAGCTCCGCACTTGCAGCTTTCTTGTAGTATCCCATCCCCATGTTTGGCTCCAACAAAGAGCAAGCGCGGAACCTGGCAGCAACAGCAGCGACAATGCCACAGTTGCGGTCTGATAACTTCAGCGGCAGTTGCGCACAGCCTGCACAGAACGATGAGAACGAAGAGGAGCTCCGGACGCCGTTGCGATGAGGAGAAAGATGACCTGTCCAGGCGAAACCGGAAATTTGCGGTGCTGTCTGCCACAGCCTATGCAGGATTCATTGCATCTCCGTTCCAGTCTTGGATGGACAAGTTGCTTCGCGAGTATCCAAACGATTCCCGTTGTACCAGAATCAGCAATGGAGTGGAGAAGTTGTTAGCATCACGCGGCTCGCTTGTAGAGGTAAAACTCCTCAACTGGTTCAGCCGCGAACACTCGGACTGGAGCCTCATTGACCTCAGTGGGGCTGTCTCGAAGATGAAGGCTGATGCCGGGCGACACGGAACGACGTGGTATCAGGCATGCGCAAACGAAACAATGGAGGCGTTAAAATCCGCGGAGACCAGGGTGCTCTACCAAGCACCTGTTTACGACTCCGATCGGGGCTTCTTTGGGATAATCGATTTTCTGATTCGGGGGGTGGAGGGGGACTATACTATATGGGATACGAAGCTGGCTACCCATCCAACGGCATACCATGTGGCCCAGCTCATCGGGTATGCTACGGCGCTTGAGTCGATGCTGGGTTCAGACAGCAAGGTCCAGAAGGTTGGACTGGTACTGGGAGAACATGCTGCGGAGCATGGTGCAGTCAGTGAAGTTAGCACAGATGGATTGAGAGCATCTTTCCACGAATCATGGAGGGCCTTTGAAGAGTTCTACAAAGCCTTCGATCCCAACCGTGCCCCACCCGATCCAGCAGAAGAGCCACAGGCCAACCTAACACGTTGGGCCCACGCAGCAACAGACATTTTACAGAATAGAGACGACCCTGCTCTCATTGCCAACATAACTCGATCTCAACGAGCAAAACTGAAAGTGGCAGGTTTCGGGTCAATGACCAGTATTGCCAACATGCCATCCACAGCTTTGTCCAAGGTGTCGGCCGACACCCGCATCAAGCCCCAAACCCTGGAGCGGCTTCGCTTGCAGGCTCTTCTGCAATGTCGAACAAGGGACATGGATGGCAGAAACGATCCAGAGGTGGCAATACCTGCTTCCGAACTTTTGCCGAGTGCTGGAATCGTTCTTGCGTCGTTGCCTGAGGATGACCCTGGAGATGTCTTCCTCGATTTGGAAAGCTTGCCATGGCACAAGCCGCCAGCTGCCTCCCATTACTTGATCGGAGTTTACACCCGACGGGGAAACTACAGGAGTTGGTGGTCACAGACGCACGACGAGGAGCATCGAAACACGTGCTCCATGCTCGATTTCATATTCAACCGCTTAGATCAATTCCCGAGGATGCATGCATACTGTTATGGCCATTACGAAAGAAGCGCGTTCTCGCGCCTGGCTGTCGGCCTTCCGCAGAAATACGAGGAGTTGGTTAACACATTCATCGAGACAATCTTGGTCGACCTTTATCCCATTGTCAAGGGCTCAATAATGCTAGGGCTGCCTGGATACGGCCTTAAGCAGGTGGAGAAGATGTACCGGAAGCTTTGAAGGCTCAGTTGGTTTCGGTCTATACTAAGGCTCGTATGAGAAGACACCGCCTAGGTTAAGTTATCTGGCAAAATGATGGTGTAAGGACGACGAGGACAAATGCAGTGGCTGCGGCTGAAGACTCAATGATTGCGTACATGCACTGGCTAGATGCACCGGACGGTGACACTTGCGCTACATCCACAACGCTGCGCCGCGTGGCATATCATGGGTTTCTACGTTTGCGAGGTGCCGTGTTGGGAACATGGAAATGCATTGAGATGCCATGTAAGGTCAGATTCGCGACTACAATTGCGAAGATTGCAGATCCACTCGACAGCTCTTGACTTGGCCACTTGACTGCCCACACCTGCCCCGCACACGGAAGATGGAGGCTGCGGTTACCTATATAAGTCTCACTACGAATAATCTAAGAAGATCTAAGAAGCCTACGTTTCCGCTCCCAGTGGAGATGTAAGCAACGTAAGGCGTAGAGTATGCTCGGACCGCGCATTCCCGACGATTGTAGCGCAGCTGTAGCATTAGGCCCATCCCCGTGTCAATGGTGTCACGAAGTAGCTCAAGCCCGCGCGAGTTGATTTGTTGCACTTTTAAGCTTCTTGCCTCTTCAAGCTGATTTGCAAGGATTCGTGAGAGATGTGTTGCTTGGCAGCTCGAGAAAGGTTTTGTCGTGATTATCGCAAGCCAGCAAGCAGGGTGCTGCAGAGGTTTTGCGAGCTCACCTAAGGCCGATGTGCCGGTTTCACGAGATGCCCGACCAGACCACAACAGCCGGAGCGGCTTGATTTCGGGCCGACATTCGGTGCACGTACGCATAACAAATGTCTCTGCTTGAAGTCCGGCTAGGGAGCAGTATGTTCATGAGTCGTCGCATCAGGTTCTAGCACTTCGGAGAAGAAGACGGTCCAGCAGGAGATGAACAAAGCTGTGGTCCTTCGACTTGAACTGAAAGCAATTTTGTGCTGATCACAGGAAGGGACTGTGTGGTAGTGCGTGTCGATGCTTCGTGTTCTGCGCATAGTAAAGCAAGGTGATGAGAGAGCTTAAGCCCAGCCCTACTACTGCGTGCCAGCCCTAAGTCGTTCCGCCGAAAGTCGGAGAAATCCCCCGTCACAAGGCGGAAATGAGATGTCAATCCGCTACTGTGATACCAGTAGCATCTTGCAGGCTGGTTTATGCAGCGTCACGCTGGGGTTTCGCATTTTCTGTCTATGACTGCTACTAGTGGTCGCGTTATCCGGCATCGCTGGGTTGAAACACGAATCGATGAGCGTCCACACTCGGGCACCGCAACGTGTGAACGATCCGAATGTTCCAAGTGGAATCGAGCGTCTACATGGGGACAGGCTGCTTTTGATGTGTTGTGATGCCACTGCTCCTGTGGAATCGAGCGTCTACATGGGGAAGTGTCTGATTCTAATGTGCTGTGATGTTACTGATGATGACTTATGCGTGTCTCGATTGGTTGCTTGTGGGGCCGAGCGTCTACATGCGGAATAGCTGTTTTTGATGTGTTGTGATGCGCGCATCTGTGCCTCGAACCGGTACTTCTGGAAACAAGCGCCTACATGGATGGGGAATGGCTGGTTTTTGATGCCACTGATGTCTGTTTGGCGGGGGTGCTTGTGAAATTGAGGGTCTACATCAGGAACGGCTGCTTTTGGTGTGTCGTGATGCCAGTTCTGTCTCGAGCGGGTGCGAGCATTTACAGGTTGTGATGTGCCGTGATGCCACTGGTGTCTCGAGTGGGTGCTTGTGGAATCGAGCATCTACCTAAGGAGTATCTGGTTCACTGTGCTGTGATGTTCTGGTCGTTGTCGGGTGTGTCGAGCGTCTGGTTGTGGAATCGAGCGGCTATATGGGGAATGGCTGGTTTTGATGTGTTGTGATGCCACGAATTGGTGTTTCGAAAGGAGGGCTTGTGGAATTGAGCATCTAGACGGGGAAGAGCTGGTTTTAATATGTTGCGATGCCATTCGTGTCTCGAGTTGGAGCTTCTGCATGGGGAATGGCTGGTTGTGATTTGCTGTTTTGCCGAGATGCCACTGATGTGTTTCTCGAGCGGGTGCTTGCAAAACGGAGCTGATGTTTGCTGCGATGCCACTGATGGCTTGTTCCCCAGCCGGCGCAGGGGCATGCGGGTGGCACAGAGCCGGCGCGGTGGGTGCAGCAGCATGCAGTCGGCATATAGGTGGCATGCAGGTGGGCATGCCGCGTCCACAGCCAGTGCAGGGCAGGTGGGATGCACGTGGGGCGCACGTACCGTGTCCACAGACGGCACGTGCATGTGGCATGTGGGTGGCCCAATGTCGGCGCGGTGGGTGCAGTGGCATGCAGTCGGCATTTAGGTGGCATGCAGGCGGGGCGTGCCAAGTCAACCAAATGTAGTTGACATTTTAGAGGAGCTTTGGCCGATTTTTGGCCTTGCAAGCTAACCAACATCAATGACAAATGCACAGACCGGCCCGAGACAAATGCCAAAGACAAATCAATTTAAGTTTTTTTGGAGTCCCTTGGAAGGCTGATGCCGGGCTTGAAAGCCAACATTAAGCGCATAGACCGGAGCCAAACATGCTTGCGATTCTGAACCCGAGAAACTGGATAAAGAAAACCCAGTTAAACTTAGTTGATTTGTGCAGAGCTTTGGGAGGCTCATTAACGGCCTTGAAAGCTAGCCAACGTCAGCAGGCGCATAGACCGCATCCAAAAGACGCTCCTAGACCCGAGAAAAAATGCAAAAGAATCAATTAAATTTGGTCCATTTTTGGAGGTCGTTGGGAAGGGGAGACTGAATTAAGATATGTGCATGTTGGATCGGATCCAACAAGTGACAAGTGCTCCTGGACCCGAGCAGGAGCGCTTGCCAACATCAGTAGCAAATGCCCAGGCTGGTGTTTTTTTTTGCCCCACATATCGTTTGGCTATTTGGGGCTCTCGCTACATTCGGCATGTGGGGCGTGCCGTGCCGGCGGCCGATAAACTGTGTGGCATGCAGGTGGGACGCGCCGTGTCCACAGCCGGTGGAAGGGGTGCGGCATGATGGTGGCACACAGGTGGCGTGCGCCGTGTCTGCGACGCGCGCCGCGTCCGCGGCCGGGATGTGTTTCCAGAGCATTGAGGAATTGCTGGTTGTTCGCAATGTGACTTTCTAGTGGAGTCGGTCTTGCTGACGTGGACCTGCCACATTGGGGAAATGCAGTTCGCAGTGCGCATCTGATGTTCCCTGGGTGGAGCTGGTTTCTTGGTTGTTTTGCCGGCTTTCTACATGGGCGGTTGTTGTTCTGTTGTCGTCGTCGCAGTGACGTCGATCAGCACCCAACCTTTCAAGTCCTCTTCAGATTGCATCTTGGTCCCGATTCGAAATTTGAAGCCTCAGCGTGGACGCTGCTGGTAGTTTCCACTTCGCGCCAGCTCAATTGTCAGGATGCAAGTTAACACGACGTCATAACGAAAACGATGGGCGAGCCTTTGCCCTATAGTATCCTATAGTGTCTTGCACGCTTGCTGGTGAAATCGAGCGTCTACATTCGGAACGGATGGGAATAATGAGTGTGGATGTACTGTCATGTGATGCCAGTGATGTATGTCTCTCGCGCGTGCCTGTGAAATCGAGCCCTACATGGGGAATGGCAGGTTTGCACGTGCTGTGATGCTACTGATACGCGTCTTGCGCTCGCGCTTGTCAAATCGAGCGTCTACATGGGGATTGGATGGTGTTGATGTGCTGTGATGCCACTGATGGACCTGGCGTGTGTCTCGCGGGCATGCCTGTGAAATCGAGTCTCTACATGGAGAATGGCCGGGACACCATACGTGCATGCGACAGTTTGCTCCTATGATGTTGCCATGTCAAGTCGAGCGTCTACATTGTACATGGTGGTATGGGGGTTCCGGGATGTGGATCTCGGGTGCATTCTCCCCACATTCCCAGGGCTGTCGCAGCATTTCCATCGAAGCGCTCAGTTGCGCCCGACGCAACAATCTCCTCCGGTGGTCTGCAACAAACCTGCTCGTACCACCATCTTCCCAGGCCGACTTCCGCAAAGTGGCGGATGAGAGATGTCGGCTCTGACTGCTCTGAGGCTGCCTTTAGTGGTGCTTTCAGCTGCAAGAGCATGGTCTGAAGTGTTTAATTGTAGCCTTGAGCAACTTTGATCGTGGCTACCAGGCTAGGCCGTGGCCCGACTCGGCGTTCCAAAATCGCTTCTTGCAGTGCGTCTGCCAAAGCTTTTGCATTCATAGCGAGTGGCCAGATGGTGTTGCCATTGTGATGCCAGGCGCATACAGAACTGCAGCAAAGCTCATGGCCCGGAACTGCTGCCTTTTGATGCTCTTTGGAGCTACCGGCTACCGCCCTCTTGAGGTTTGGCCGAAGCTGGACAGAAGCAGCTAAAGGTTTCCCAAGAAGCCCAGGCGACGACACTTGGCCATCCTGACAGGAATCAAGCTGCATGGATAGTCATCAGGAGAAGTCGTCGCTTGAAGCTCTGGCTTGCGGACTCGCGCAACAGCAGGCCACACAGAATCCATCCCAGAACTCACGACACCGCATCATTCATCAAACGATCAGTGCCCTCCTTCGTGAAGCGCGTCCAAGGCTAGAGCTTTGCCGCGAATGGACTGGGAATCTCGAGGCACTCCTTTATCACGAAGCTATGGAAACCCTGATGACGCACGGCTCCTTGCTTGAGCCTGCCACAGTGGTAGAAACCGAGTCAGTGTTGTTCAGTAAGCTTGGTACAACCTACTGTACTTGTCCTTTTTGTCCAAACTCCAGGGGCAGCGCAGGTTGCAGGTGGAGACAAGTTCCATGTCGTTTGAAGGACTCTGTTTGAGCCTTGCTTGGTTTTAGCTCTGGCTTGGGGATGCATCGCTTTATAGCTTCAGGAACAGGCCGGCAGACCTCAGCATCACCACCACGAATCTGCCATCGGCAGCTGCCGTCGTGGTGGTACATCATTGCGTCACTATCATGTGCAGTGGGGGTGGAGCAATCGTCGCTGGGTGTGCCGGGCACACCGTGTCCGTATTGCTAAGCCGAATCTCTATGCGAACGGACTGCGATGCCTTGTCAAGTTCTAAGGTGTCACTATAAGAGCTGTGAGCAAGACCATGTAAAGTGCAAGAGAAGGGGGCACGCTACGCGTCCCTCGACTCTAGGGGGCATGCTACGCATCCCTCATCTTTACCTTTCTATGTGACCGCCAACGCAACGTTTGGCTCAAGTCAATGCCCATAGCTAAGTGCTATATGTGTCTTCTATCCTGAGCAATCAGAGCTATCCCGTTGCACAGACGAACCGCCGCCGGCAGTGAGTGCAAAAGGAACGGCCGCCGGTTCTGCCTGCATAGGATCGCACGTGTGGAAGTAAGAGGGAGAGACAGGGTCCAGTCTGTGGAGAGTGCTAGCCAGCCACACCTACATTCATTACAGCTCTGGTGGGGAGAGCAGCAACCAAGTCGAGATCAATCCCCCACGCAGGTTATCAGCCGTACGCGGCTCTGCCTTTCTACAGCAACGACTACTTGATCTACTACGACCACAATGAACTCAGGATCAAGCCAAGATACGACAATGACTTTCGGTGCCGATGTGGCAGCGCCAGCCGTTGGTGAGTCAACAGCTGACGACACAGTGGTGCAATCCGTTGATAGCTCCACGGAAGATGACAAAGGTCAATCTTCTGCGCTTGCCATTGCAAAGGCAGTTCCCAAGGGGAAAGCAAAGAGTCTACCAAGAGCATCTACGCCTTCGCGTCCGACATCCACAGGTTCGAGGACGGGCAAGGCTCAGAACGACGGGCCGAAGCGTCTGGTTTTCAGGCACCTCGGACTACGTCCAGGGCCAAGGACAAAGGAGTCAAGACCTTGGAAAAGAAGTCAAGACCATCATCTTCGAGAAGCTCTTCAGCACGATCGAGGACTTCGGCTACTCGTGGGCGTGACAAGTCCATGACTTGGAATCGGATGGTTACCAATCAACCACGCGATACTGACGATCTGGACATGACTCTGGATACGATTCCTGCACGTGGTGATGCGTCATCCGTGGCCACGCCTGCAATAGCTGACGGTCCGAATGCCTACCAGGAACTGACGATTTCGCAACAGTTCGAAGCATCGAACCTTGCACAGCAGATGTACTATCGCAGTCAGGTGCAAGAATACGAAGGAATCGTCCAGACCCTGATGGACAAGATCAAGGAGATGCAACAAGAAGATGAAGGATCTGGAATTCGCATTGAAGAATTGGAACGACAACGTGACCATGCATGCTTAGCCATGAGGCACATCAACAATGTCAATCAGGAGATGAAGCGAGACTATGAAACAGCTTTGTTTCGCATGGATGAACAGAACTCTGCTCAACAACGTCAAGCACATGCCGTTGCCGAGGAGTTAGCTCAACAGCTACACGTGTTCCGCACGGAGGCAGCCACTAACTTTGTGCAGTTGGAGGCAAGAGCGCAAGGCGATGGTGAGCTTATGGCACGTGAGTATGAGCGTCTGACTCATGAACTTCATGAACACGCCAGAGAGAACTTGGTCCTCCGGTCAAACACAGCAAGTTCGGAACAAGCCTTACAAGCAATGCAGGAACGATTCCACTTGGTCAAGAACCAGGAGTTGCGGGCTGTGAACGAGATCCAAGGGCTAGCTGGAAACAGCGCAGCCATTGATCAAGAACGATTTCGGCTTCGCGAACGTCTTGGTGAAGAGGAAGAGTACCGCAAAATGGCTGTGAAGAGGATGCAAGAAGCAGAGGATCGACTTCATCAGAATGAAGATCATGCAAGGCGATCATTGCCTACCTTGCACGACGAGCTGAGTGAACTCAGGAAAACGCTCAAAGCACAAGAAGATCTTCAAGCGAGGACACGCAGCGAATTGGAGGCAGCGCGAAACTCCAATCAAGGAGGAGCGACGCGACCTTCGAGCATGCCCATGTCTTCGAGGACTACTGAGTCTGGCTGGGAGCACGTAGGAAAGGAAGTAATGCCTGCATTTTCCGTAGGAGATGAGGTACGATCCCCTGAAATACGGTCCCCAAGTCAAGTTAGTCCAGTCGCCAAAGAGAAGTTCGCATTCTCGGAATCGGACAAGGACAAGAACCTTGTGATGGATGGAATTCCATTCACCGGTGGAAACTTCTTCACTGGCCGCAGTTCAATGCCAATCGTGGCGGATGCAATGCCCGAGCACTACGTGCCAGGTATTAGCAGCCCAGCACTCGCGCGTTCCACGCCTAGTGCAGCCACTTTGTTCGGCATACCAAGCGGATTTCATGGGAAAAGTGATGCGGCAGCCGTGCGTGATCGACAGCTACGCGAACTCTTGGGGGATCGCGGGATGTTGGGATCGAAGTCCACAGCATCGGCCAGCTCCTCAAGACCTGTTGGTATCGACGGTGTTACCGCATCTACGAAGGGCAACGACCTCGTCGGTCCCCCTATTGCCTATGACGATTCCATTCACGAAGCAAGAAGACGTCAGATCGAGAAAGAGATCGCGGAGCGGTACGAGGAGAAGATTGCCGATCTGCGAAGCGAAGTACTCAAGGCCCAGAAAGCCGAACAACGTCTCAGAGCTGATCGTGATGAATGGAGGTTATTCGCTGAAACGATTCAGGAGGATAATGGAGACGGTGACGGTGACGAGGGTGGCGACGAGAACGAAGATGGAGAGCACGATGAAGGAACCGGCACGGGGTATGACCCTCCTGACCCGCCTGACGATGATGATGATAAGAAGAAAGGCGGTGGAGGCAAACCTGAATCGGATCCTGGCTCGCATGCGCGTGATCCTGATGGAGATGCGGATCCTGAAGTCACAGAGGTGAGAATTTCCAGGAGGGAAGCCGACAAAGTGACCGTTCCTCCATGGCCTACTCTCACTCATCTCAACAACTGGCGATCCGTGTGCACGGCCAATGTCTTAGGGGCATCAGCCGACCCACACCATGAGGACTGGATGTTATGGCTGGCACCAGCGTTCAACCCATTCCCTGATGTCGAAGCATTGAATGATTCAGGACACAAGAAGTTCAAGAGCATAGACGTCAAATTGGGGATCGCCATGGTCGCAATGCTACGTGCCGGTGGTGACAAATCAGCTGACCTGTACCTTGAGGTGAACCGGAAGGCTAACGATTACATCAGCAGGCCTGACGTGAAGATCATCAAAGGACGACAAGTCATCGCGATGATGTATGAAAGTTTTCGAACGCATGATCGTCTCGACATGATCATCACTCTTGAGTATTTGGTGAAGCTCCAGTACCAAGGCGACAACAAGCTTCATACGTTCAAGCAGACGTGGTTGGAAGTTCTGGGACGGATGAGACCAGAAGACATTCCATCCAAAACAGCTCTCCGTGATTGCTTGTACAGCAAGATCAAGGACTCGCCCGCAATGAAGATGGAGTTGGGCATGCATTACGAACACTTGCCCTACAATCATGAAGACCGATCGTACGACAACCTGATGAAGATCATTGATCGTACCATCATGCGGAGACGAGAACAGTCAAATCTCACTCAGACCCAAATTGGCTTGCGCCAGATGCTTGAGGGCAAGGATTTGCTTGCTGCACCGGCCAAGGTACCTGAGAAACCTACGCCTAACGCAGCTCCATCCGCAAAGGTCAAGGCTTCGCCGACCAAGCCGGATAAAGCAACACCTGTACTACCTCAAAGCAAAGCGAAGAGTCATGCGAAGACCAAGCCAAAGCCCAAGAAGAAGACGAGGAGTGAGTCAGCGGACAACAGAGGTGACAAAAGCAAGAAGCAAATCCGCTGCAAGTTCCATTTCACAGATGCAGGGTGTCGAAATGGCGATAAGTGTCCATTCAGTCACTCGAAGAAGACTCCAGAGCGACCCTTCACGCCGAGGACGAGAACTCCAAGTCCATCTGGAGGAGGAGGAAACAGGATATGCTACTCGTTCAAGAACACAGGCTCGTGCTCAAGAGAGAATTGTCCTTTCAAGCATGAGGCAGCAGCTACCCCAGCTCCGGAACCAAAGGCAAAAGCTAAAGCTAAATCCGAGGCGAAGGCAGCTCCAGCGAAGCCGAATGCCAAGGCCAAGGCACTCCCTGCGGCACCCGCCATCAGATTGTGTCGAAGGTGGAATCCATCAGCTCCGGCTATATGGAAGCGATCTTCAAGACAAGATGAGGAGGAGTCAGATTGTCCATCCGTTGACAGCGACGCCGATTCGGATTGCTCAACAGATGACGAATCCTCGGGAACGACTACGTCGACCCGAAAAGTGATAAAGCGCAACGTGACATTTGCCAACGACGTGAAGTTCATTTCTTCGTGTCCTAGAAGATCGAAGAAAGACAAAGAGCGGAAGGTGAAGTACGTCGACATGGAAGCGTTTATCAATGATGAGGATCGCGCCGTGGGCTTGGAATTCGCCAAGCACAAAGCGAGATTGAGGGCACAGATCATGAGAGACATGGTTGACGACGATGATGATCAATGCGGAGATCGAGTTTCATTCGTACGAATCCCAGGAACGTCTCGAGTAGAAGAAGTTTCGTTCTACGACGGTGAAGATTCCATCGTTGAGCGCGAACTCGATGCTGCACACAGCAAACGGATCATCAATCAGGGCTTATTCAAATGCATGGTTCAGCCAGTCATCCTCAAGAAGAAGATCAAGTTTCTCATGGACACTGGGTGTGGTCACGACCTCATATCTCAGAAGAAGATCGAGAAGCACAGTCTCGAAACACTCGTGACTCCAGAGCCCATATCATTTCAGACAGCCAATGGAATCACCGATACCGATCTCGTGTCGAATTTCCAGACTGAGTCGTTCGAGGAACCGATCAACGCTTATGTGTTGGACGACACACCGTCGGTGCTTTCCATAGGCAAGAGATGTATGAACTTCAACTACGGGTTTGTGTGGCCACCCGGAAGGGAACCATTCATGATCAACCCGCAGGGCAAGAGAATATCTCTGTTCGTGAACGGTGACATCCCGTACGTTCGTGCCGGGAGTTCCAAGTCATTGGTTCATGATGATCCGGAGGCCAAAGCGATCACCGAAATCTTCAAGGGTGCGTTGACAGCGGGCAACGTTGACGTCAGCGTCGCAGCTGCCGCTGAAGCTGCACCGAGTGAGATTGAAGCAGAAGAAGAAGGTGACGATCACGAACGACCTCCTGATCCTGAACCCCAAGAACCTCCTATAGAAGAAGTACCAGAGTCCGAAGCCGGACGACCTCCGGACGACGACGAAGGAAAAGGAGTGGGTGAAATTCCATTGGATGGTGACGATGAGGTGATCATTGATGTAGAAGGCGACGGTGCGCCGAGCCGCAAGGCCAGAGTCGGAACACTGAAGGCCGAAGCTAAGACGTTGGCACATCTGTGTACTCATCGCTACCGCAACCCATATTGTGAATCGTGCATACGCGCGAAGATGAAGCACTTGAGAACACAACGAGGTGCGTTTCAACGTGTGATCAAACACTGGGGAGATCTTGTGACGTTCGATTTCCTTGACATGCGCAAGGCCGCCGAAGCAGGCATCGGACTCGATGACGGAGCACGTGAAGTTCTAGTTATCAGAGACATCGCCACCAAAATGATCGCAGCGATTCCCACGGCTTCAAGGAGCACTGATGAAGTCGTCATGGCCATCAGACGCCTTATGGGAAGACGCAAGATTCATATGGCGTATAGTGATGAAGCACCAGAGTTCGATTCAGCTATGGCGCAGTTGAAGATCGTGATAGATCATTCCCTTCCAGGGAAACCCAGTAACAATTCACTCGCTGAACGATCAAATCAAGAAGTGATCAACACAGTCGCAGCATCCATGCTACACGCCGGATTGCCCGCTCAATACTGGTCCTTTGCGCTTAATTGCGTGATGCAGAACCTCAACGTTGAAGACGTGGAGGGCGATGGTGATTCAGCATGGAAGCGAATGACTGGAAAGGACTTCGAGGGAAAAGCCATACCCTTTGGGGCCAAAGTCTTCTTCAAGCCGACGGACACAAGGCCGAAGACATATGGCAACAAATTCGATCCAAAGGGGATTCCAGGCATTTTTGCCGGATACATCATCACTGCTGGTCAAGGATGGTCCAAGAAGTATCGCGTTTGGGATATGAAGGAATTTGCCAACGCGAACTTGTCGATGGACGCATCTGTTCCCAGGAAGTTGATGAGACCGTACGAGACAGAAGTTATCTACTTCCCAGAGGAGATAACGTTTCCCCTGAAAGCCGAGTACGAAAGGATGAATTCAACCATTGAGGGACTCAGGGACAACGTTGACCTCGCTGGCAAGGAGATAAAAGACGTCGATGACGGTGATGACGGTCCGCCCGGAGGAAATGGTGGCGACGGGGATGATGATGATCCAAATGGACTTCTTCCTCCACCGGATCCCGGAGAAGATCCTGACCTACAGGACATAGATCCATCTGACATAGAGACGGAGCCGCCCGGCGAAGTCTTCAAGTCAGCAGAACATGAAGCTATTGATGCCATAGGAGACAAAAGACTCGAAGAACTAGACGAAGAGCTGGGTCTACGTGCAGCACCGCCTCCTTCTGAACCAAAGGTCACTGGGAAAGATCGACGATCGCCCCGCGAAGTCGGTCCAACCGGTAGACTCATCCCCGAAGGAGACATCGAAGAACCTGGAGAGATTATCAAGATCTTGAAAGAAAAGAAGTTGGCTCCCGAGGAGATTGAACATTGGAGTACGGGGAAGAAAGGGGACGGCATTGTATATCTCACCGATGACGGTGAAGCCTGCAAGATCGACAAAAGGGGAGTTCCGTATAAGATCCGAAGTGACGGTCGACGAACTCTTCCTACACGGCGACCTATCCATTCTTATTCTCCGGAAGCATGGAAGAAGATGAGCGAAACGGAGAAGAAGGCAGCATACAAGAAAGAAAAGCGAGACAAAGCTCGAGTTGCCAAGAAAGACCGGAAGAAGGCTGTGATAGGAAAGAAGATAGTCACCAAGATTTTAGACAACATGATCTTTCCCAAGATTGTCCCATGTGAAGAAATTGATCTGCAACTCAACGTGTCCATTGATGACGACGATGGTTGGTCATGGGCACAGTCCTATGTGGATCAATATACACAGGAACAATTCTTGGCAGATGTCGTGCCGGCCGTTCCGGCGCATATGGTCATGGATGATAACTGGATTCCTTCTATGCCGTGTACGACTTCTCACAGAAACGTACATCGGGAAAAGAATCATGCAGGAGGATCGTGCTTCAATGCCATGGTCACTCGACCCGTCACACGCAAGGAGATGATCAACAATCCCAAGGCCATGGAAGCTTTCATGAAAGAATGGAAGGGATTGTGGGACCAAGAGGTGTTTGACTTCTCAACTACGCGTGAATATGACGACGTCGTCGCTGAGGCAAAGAAGAAAGGTGAGAAAGTACACATGGCGCGAGTACATGGACTGATATACGAGAAGAACTATCAGCTCAAAGAGGACGATCCTGCCAGGAAGTTCAAGGGGCGAGGTGTACTACTCGGTGATCAGGTCAAAGACCAGAATATGGAAGCCGCATTGTTTCAGGATTTGGGGAATTCCCCGGCTACGTTTGACGCCTCACGGTGGGCAGATTACTACGGATGCCTTCCTGGCAACGATGTCCAGATGGCGGATGCTATCCAAGCATACATTCAGGCGAGACTATCGGGCACTCCATGTTGGGTTGAACTGCCTGATGAAGCCTGGCATCCATCTGCGAAACGGCACAAATTCCGTAGGCCGGTATGCCGCCTGATCAAAGCTCTATATGGACATCCTGACGCAGGAACCATGTGGGAACAACATTGCCACACCGCGGTACAGAAAGTAGGATTCAAGCCGATTGGCGATGAATGGCCATCATTGTATTTCCACCCGCAAATGAAGCTCTTACTTGTCATCTACGTGGATGATCTCAAGATGGCAGGGCCCAAAGAGAATCTACCCAAGGGCTGGGACATGCTGCGCCAGGAACTTCGATTGGAAGTATCTGGGTTGTCGCATCTCCAAGGGCGAGGCAACGTTGCATGATAAAACGAAGGTGCAGACCGTTACCTACGACATGGAGACGTACCTGGACATGACAGTCAAGAAGTACTGCGACGTGACTGGGTTCGATCCGACAAAATTCAAGACGGTACCATCGCCGAGTCCGGCTGAGGAGACTAAGAATCACCCAGCTCGCGCTCCGGCACAGTCAGGTAAAAGCCATCGATGCACGTGGTGTGGACACACCATGCCTGTTGATAAGGATGGTCGGCTCGTTCCGCCTCCACCTATTCCCAAGGCGCCCGAGGAAGAGGAAATCAACGAGGCTAATCGCGGCGCACTTGCTCCGCAGGCAGCCAGCATTCTCATGAAATTGCTTTATGCCGCGCGCATTTGCCGCTTTGATCTTCTGCGTAGTATCAACAATCTCGCACGCAAGATCACGAAATGGACCAAGAAGGAGGATGCTCTTCTTCATCATCTCATGGCCTATGTGCACCAGTCCCAACATCACATGATGATTGGATGGGTCGGGAACTCCTTGGAGGACTCGTCCATCGGGCTGTTTGCAGATGCGGACTATGCAGGTTGTGGAGAAAGTTTGAAATCTACCTCCGGTGCTCACTTGCACATTCAAGGTTCTCACACAAGATTTCCCTTGGCGGGACTTAGCAAAAGGCAGGGATGCTTGAGTCATTCCACACCTGAGGCCGAGATTGTCGCGGCCGACTTTGCCATGTCACGTCTTGGATTGCCTGCTATCACGTTGTGGCAGCAGCTTGGGGGGCAAGACCCCAACTTCGTCTTCTACGACGACAACCAGACCATGATCGGGGTGATTCGCACGGGCAAGAATCCGACTATGCGTCACTTGGAACGTACCCACGGTATCTGCATTGGATGGATGCATTCTATCTTTCAGGAAGGTTACGTTTCTCTTGCCTATGAGGTCACTGCCAAGATGTCAGCGGACATACACACCAAGTCGTTCAAGGATTCCGTGTCCTGGACACATGCGTGTCAGCTCATCAACATCTTTCCGCCGGATCTCATCGGCTCCCAAGAGATTATGGATCTGATGCGGCCTACTCATACCCAAAGCACGGATGAGAAGGGTCAGCAGCACTACTCGTTCAAGAGCGAGGTGCCTTGTTTTCCTTACACGCAGACGCCGATCCTCCCTCAGGTGTTGTATCGCGCTGGATTGTCGAGTAAGGAAGGCTTGCAAGAACATGACAGTGTGGACCCCATCCTGGTTGTCAAGTTCCCGCGCATGTTGCGGGGGCCGCCTTCCGCGTTGCCGCCTGGTCGTTACCTTCGGTCGACTTGGATTCTTCGTGAAGGGCAGTGGCACCAGATGGAGGATCGTGCTGCTATCCTTGACACACCGGGCAAGTTCGACCGCTACGTGGAGCGTGCTGTGTTTCAGTACCATCCGGTACGGGGGCATTTGCGCCCCGCCGCCATTGCGGACGTCCTTGCGCCGCCGTTTTTGCCTCCTCCTGAACCGCCTCTAGGCCAGTCTTATGTGCGCGCCCTGCCCGCCAAATGGCGAGCGGTGGTTGTCACACTGGCGCGTGCCATCCATGGGGGGTACCAGGGCTTTACATTGCACCAGGGATTTTGTTTCAACGGCCAGTCCAAAAGTCAAGCCTCTCAATTTGGTTATGACCAATGGTCGTCGGTGTACGAAGATGTATGGCATGATGCGGCGGAACAAAAAAGGGAATATCAAGGATATGATGGAGCAATTGTGCCTCACGTGGTCAATTTCGCCGAAAACAAGCCCAAGGAGGGTCTGGTGATCCAATTCCTCGACCGCGATGGAAGGTTGGTCCATACTTACAAGAATCCTTACAGCCGGTGGAAGTACCGTATCACTATCAAAGATGCTCCAAAGGCAGTGACGGTATGGACATTGATAGGAGTCGATGAGGAGAACTGGTGGAATGAGTATGCTACAGGCAAGGATTGCATCGCCCAGCATGCTCCCGATTCTCACTACGACCCTGGGCTGCAAGTAAATGTTCTGAGTATGGGGCGAGAAGTTGACGACGCCATGTGCGCCTACATCTTTGATGTGGTGTAAGCAAGGAAAGACAACCCTAACTCCGTAATCTTCATTGGTGCAGGGGTGTTGGCAAGAATTCGTGGCTGAGTCGGAAAATCGCTGACAACCCTGAAAAGGCCAAATTTCGGACAGACTACCCATGGGGGGAGGTCGTCCAAAGAATTGCGCGCAGAGCGGCATCATGGGGGTTCCAAATCATCATCGAAGTGCCTCCTCGAGTACCAGTTCAGGAAACCAAGCAGTACCAGGGACTTCAGGAAGATGCCATGTGGAAGAGCATCAAGATCCAAGGATGCACTCACGGGCAAAGTTATACCTTTCGGGATCCTGTATCTCCCGAAACCGCCGTCGAGCTCGGCTACTGCAAGGATGAATGGGAGTACATTGCCGCAAACGTCGCGCTGCATCCTAAGTCGTCTGATGTGTGCTCGTCCAAACATTTGCACATGACTGATTCGGACGCTAAGGATCGATCTGATAAATGCGAGTTGACTAGCCCAATCTCCAGAAGATTGCTTAAAGCCTTGAAATTTCAGGC
>CAJNDT010000300.1:0-249181 GCA_905221615.1 Symbiodinium sp. CCMP2592 | reverse complement strand
ATATAAAATCAATATGAAATTAATATAATATTATATTAAATATAAATGAGATTATTAGCCTAGTCGATTCCTTAAATATCCATTATTAGAAACAGCGGGCCCCTAATTAACTAATAGATCCTAGAATCAAAGAACTCAATTAAAATACTAAAGCGATAAATATAGAATATATATTGATAAATATATATATATATATATATCTATATCTATACAATAATCGAAAAAGAATAATCTTCCCTTAATCTCACGAATTTAGTATCATAGAAAGATATTTTCTATATTAATTTCAATTTTAAACTCTATATTAATAGATATATTCAAAAAACCTATCAAAAGAACGTATCGATTATAAACATATAATCGCAATATCTTCAGTATCATGATTATTTTTTATAATTCAAATCCCTTTCCCGATAATATATCGAATCTTTAATTCATAATCCATGCTTCGCCAATATTTCGAGGCCTTTGGCCTGCCCCGAAGGCCCCGCTTGACAGAGCGGGCCTTTACTTCTTCCAGTCCAGCGACAACCTACAACTTCTAGGGCAAAAACGCGCAAGAAAGCTGCTTCCAACCTTCCTGCTTTTCCCGAATACGGATGATCCACGGGTTCATCTGCGCTTTGTTTGTGCGTGAAATTCTGAAAAGCTACTGCAGAGTGTAGCGGCCTCCATGCTCATGGAAACTCGCAGATTTGGCTTCGCCGTAAAGTCAAGTTAAATCCGGCTGGTCGCATATATGGAAAATTCAGACCACTCAGACCCAGCAGCGGGTGATTGAGCCCTCATGCAGGGAGACTGCAATGGGGATTCAATGCAATATTCTAATCAGTCTCAGTTGCTTTGCAATGGCTTTTGACCAATCCGCCCCGCATAAAGATCATAAAGTCGTGCCAGAATGATGATATGTTCGTTTCTCGAACGGTGCCATGGCCATCAAGAAGCAAGTCAAAAGAAATCCTAGATTTTTTCCCTCCTCTAGGTAAGGGTTTTGCACATGTCAGGAACCATAACAAGATATAACAAGCATGTTCCGAACCCGTGACTCTTCCGGGAAGCCGATGGCCGAAACCATGGACAGCAGATCTGCTAAACCTCTGAATCTAAGGAGAATCAGCCAAAGTGCGGGCTTTTAGCTTGCAGGTTCATAAACAACAGTCCCGCAAGCCAAAGCAGGCAGAGGGAGATCTCAATGGCGTGTTGCGCCAGATGATCGATCCCAAGGATGGATTTCCTTCTGCAGGTGATCTGGACGTCTAGGACGCGCTTCTCAAGAATCAGAACTGCCCAAGTATCGGCGTGGAGTCAAACCCCTGCCTGGGGCTTCCGAAATTGTTCCGTGCTTACTGGAAGCTGAGATTTTTTGCCAGATCCTCTCGATGATGAGGGTCTTAGGAAGGTCTACATTTTAGTACAGAAATTGTAAAGGGATGGCAGGGATTCTGGACGGTTGCAAGGATATTACAGGTGGGCATGCGAGTAATACAATGCCCTTCAAAAGGATATGACTATGCACAGTAAAATACAGCGACCGGGTTCGCTTCCCTCTGTCTTGGTCAAGGGGCTCGTGCGACAAAATCTTTGGCAAAGGAACGCACATCTATCGTACCTCACTGCCTCCTTCTCTCCCTTCCCCAAGCCCTGAAACCTAGCTCCAAATCAACCTGCAGCACGGCAATCCTGAAGTTCTCGCTGAAAAACTATGCTGGGTGTACATAGGGTTGATGACTTAGGGTCAAGAAAGTCAGCACACAACATTGCATTTCGATCGATTGCCCAACTGGAGGGGTCCCGGTTATTTCTGCACAAACATGTATATTGAGTCCGGAGGTATGTCTACTTAGGTCCGACATAAATACGTCGTATCATTTTCCCCAGTTAGTTGTAGTCAAGGTCATGCAGGATCTACTCCGTTCAGGCGTTCAGGGACCCCAGCCAATCAAGACTCATGCATCCGGCAAACAGAGCTCCATATACATGTCAACATGGATCAGCGAAAGGGCATGCATTGGTGGGCAGGTTCAATGTCCAACTGACCTGCAAGCCAAGGTATGCAACGGGAGATCTCAATGGCGTGTTGCGCCAGATCTTCGATCCCCAGGGTTAAGCTGACCAACGCTGACGGGCTTCTGTTTACAGATCCGAAACGTATATCAACTTGAGTGCTGCCTCATATCACATTTTGCAGAGTCGGCCCTGAACAAGAAATTCCTTCCGCACGCGATGCCTGAATGTATCAAGCATCTTTTGCAGAAATTCATCCTTGGTAAAGCCCAAATCGTGCATTTCGGTGCCATGCCCGATGCTCTGGCACAGGTATACGCATGTAGCAGGACAAATGTCGTGCTGAAAGGCGAACTCTTTCAGATTCACTCTGCCAGTGTTTGCGCAAGTAGGAGTCATCATGTCAAAAGCCTCGTTCCACAAGCTCCACTGTCCTGGATCATTGCTAACAGCCTACAGTATGACTGAGCTACCTCTTCGTTTAGCCAGGGTTGCGGTTTTTGTTAACTACGCGTCCTAAAGAAAATTATTTCCATCAACCGCCCGTTGTCGCTGTGTGACAGCAGGCTTGATGAAGCTTGGCCTTCCTGTGACACCATTGCCACTGGCGAATAGGCTCTCCAGCTGTGCGAGAGTTTCCTGGTGAAGGCAACCGACAACAAAAAAGAAGCCTGGAACTCTGGGTCGGATTTTTGCTTGACATGACTGATGTGCTTCAAATATCCCCTGCGCCAGTTTGCTTCTTCCCCCCTTTGCGATCGTATTGTGCGGTGGTACGGGTGCTCTCTCCCTTCCCGTGCCGTGTGGTGATTGCTTCTGTTTTGCATGGTGGCCCCTCTCCTCGCCTTTGTGGTGTGATGAGGGCAGCATTGTAAAGCCCACTCTGCCCGTTTGTGGCCCCGGTCCTGTAACCCTTTCACCCTGCAGTGCGGTCAGTGAGGGCTACGAGTGTTGGGTAGTGGGTGGAGGAATCGGATGGGCATCAACACCTACCAAGGTGCTAGGTATTCAGACTGCGACACCAGTGCCACGAGTCCCTGTGGCTGCTACGTAAACAAGTGCAGTCACGGGTCAGGTGACACCGGCCTGCACAATCCCTCCGACCGCTGACACTTTCACACATCCTAGAAGGTGAAAGATGGTCTATATACATATACAGACATATATAGTACTAGTCTATACCATATTATAATATGTATATATATATATATATATATGGTATCCCCCCCCCCCCCCCATGGATCTACCTTTTTCGTGTGTTTGTGAGCCACATCACACGAAAATGGAAGATCCTTGAGGGGAGGGCCTACCCGATGGACCGTTTTGTGGCTGGGTGAACTCCACCCTGGCCCGATTGAGTTCAATCGGGCCGATTGAACTCAGTCGCCCCCCCCCCCGATTGAGTTCAATCGGGGCCGATTGAGTTGAATCGGGCGCCGGATTGAAGATTGAAGATTCCCTCGAAAACTTTGCCGGGGAATCTTCAATCTTCAATCTTCAATCCGGCCCCCGATTGAGTTCAATCGGGGCCGATTGAGTTGAATCGGGCGCCGGATTGAAGATTGAAGATTCCCTCGAAAACTTTTGCCGGGGAATCTTCAATCTTCAATCCGGCCCCCGATTGAGTTCAATCGGGGCCGATTGAGTTGAATCAGGGCCGCTTGACTGCAATCGCGCTTCGTCCCAACTGGGCGGGGTTTCAGGTTCAGGGTTGAGGAATGTGAATTTGATGTGCCGAACGTGTTTACCAGGATCTCGAGTGCTGCGTGTTGGTGAGCGGTTTTTCAAAATGATGGCAAGCATTTTTTTGGTCTGTGAATATTCGTGAAATCACCAACGGGTATTCAACAGGATTCATAAAGGTATAAACGGTTTCTATAATCTATGGGTATCTATATGAAATTTTTAAGATGTAAAGGAGGAGTATCGTGTAAGGTGTTCTATATGCTCTTGTTTTTGATTTCTTCATTGGGCACATAGCAGGTACAGCGCAGAGCACTCTGCTCCTGATTATCCTGCCATTAATCCGTTATCTATAAAGTACTCTACAAGGCATTCTATGGTGCATTCTACGGGTATGTTATAGAATATCCGTTAGGTTTTCTTTAGGACTTCCTATGGGGTACTCAGAGGGTATCATGGATATTGTGTATTCTGTAAGCTAGTCGGTAGGGAAATGCAGATGATATTGTACAAGGCCTATAAAAGGCCAAGTATGTAACGTTGTTTGGGGCTTTCTATCGGGTACTCCATAACGCATTGTATAAGGGATTGTACAAGGCATCAACATGAACGTAAAGATTATCTTACAGAACGTGTTCTATAACGTAATGTATAGGCTATACGGCTATAAGGTACTCAAGAAGATATCTATGAGGTATATAGGGGATATTCTATAACGTCTTACCTAGGGTCACCTGTACGAAATTCTTTGGGGTTTGTGGTATTCTTTAGGTTATTCTCTTCGACTCCTGGATCACTCCTAGAAACCCCTTACCCAATAGGCTGCTTCTTTATGAGGGGTTCTCAGATCTTGGGCTCGTTGAAAGGTTATCTATAGGTACTCTTACTTCCCAAATACCTATGGGGGTGTAAGAAGTTTAAACTTTCGCAACAAGATTACCTTATTAGGGGCCAAAAGTTGAAAGTTTGGTTTTGAGCCACTAAATGTTATATGGGTTCATGGTATATATACTGTATACAACGACTGTCATGTATAGGGCCATATGGGCATCCTGTAAGGTCTTCTCTAGAGTATTCCAGACGGTCTTCCATGAGGCGCACGGCATATAGAGGGTAGTATGTGTTCCATAAGGTATTTTGTAGGGTATTCTATGTCGTATTTTGTAAGGTATTCTAGATATTCAAAAGATATACGGACTGTGACTGAAAGTATATGATAAGGTATTCTCGAGGCTCTAGGGTATTCAATAAGGCATGAGGGTATTCTATATCAGTGCATTCCATATGAAAGGCTTTACGATACATAGAGAAAGTATTCCAAAGGACATCCTGCAAGATATTCTATATAGTGTCTTGTATATAGTGTCCTATAGGGTATGTGTAATATAATGCGCGCGGGGTGAATCCTATATAGGTGGTCTTGGAGACGGTATGTGACAGGATGTTCGGGTGGATTTCTCTAAGATATAAAGGTTATGTGAGTGGAATTTTGCAAAGTATTCTTAAATGTAATTTAAAGGGCACTATATAGGTGAAACACAAGGTATTGAACCCTGGAAATATCGATAGATTTCGTGTTCGCGGATATTACCTATAATCCCGATGCGTCTCCTCTTTTCATATCTATACTTGTCGTGATACGGGATGACATATCTTTGCTCTCCTGTTGCGTGTTACCTTCACAGCCCATACTGCTGCATGCAAAAACCTATACACACACAGAACATGCATGCAACCTTGCGTTCTTTTGCAACACGAGAAGAAGCCGTACGCGAATGTATGTCGCTTGGAAAAACTCAGTGTGTATATGAAGGAAATGCAGAATTTAGGATCTGCGAAATCTTTGATCGAGTCGAAGCGTATTTAGTGAAGGACTTATAAAGAGAAGGGAATACGGAATACGTTATAGAATATCAACTATTTCCCATCCGGCTCTCAAACACACGAAAAGGTAGATCCTTGAGGGGGGGGATAGCATATATATATATATATAGCATATTATAATATATCAGGGGCTTGGGAGTACTCGCCAGGTCCTCAAGCTGCCTTACCTGGTGGCGCAGGAAGTCGCCCACGACCTGATCCAGCTGCGGTTTGCTCTCGTTGGGTCGCTGCTCAACACCACACTTGGCCGCAACGTAGTCGTCCTTGGTCATCTTGTCCGCGCTTTGTAGCCTTGGATTCAAGACAATAGTGGCAAGGGGGGAAGGGCTGGGGTTTACGGTTTGAACATGGAAAAGATCTGCCTAAAGCGACTGGCGGACCGCTCCAGGATAGGGTCTTGCACGACGACCTCCTCCTCCTCTCGGCCAGGCCAAGCAATTCTAGACATCTTGATTTTTCAGGAGCTGTCGCATCCCTCAGTATCCTGATATAACATGGCCTCTACACAGGCACCATGTTAAACCCTGCGGAGTCTTGCACGAAACCCCGCGTAAGAAACGTTGAGTCATCCAAGCTGGTCCTCGACATCACCATGCACAAGGGCCTTCTCCCCCAACATCTCGAACTGCTCCTGCAGCTTCCGCCGGCGTACTGCATGTAGAGGCCAGCGAGAGATGTAATTTTGGAAACGTTGCTGCTCACTTCGGGAGGTCGCGACTTGCTTCTTGAGCTGCTCAATTTCATCCAACTCTTGAAGCCATGAGGAGAACATGCGGTGGTGTCGGGGTTGTGCGTGTGGCATGGCCTTCTTCAAAAAGGTCAGGAAAGCAACGCTTTTCCTGCTCTGCGGCATAGACTCCAATTGTTCCAAGCCCCGTGCTGCGAAGCTGCACCACAGGTCCGGATGAATTGATGTTTCGAGTGCCCGCTCTGCCTCTCCGTGGGAGATCGAATAGTAAGAGTCCTTTTGGCAGAAGTCAAACATTCGTCGCAGCGGTTCAATCTGGTGCCGCTTGATGAAGCTCATGTCCAAGGAACTTTCCGTCTCCACCGGAGGCGCTACACGTCTCCTATGCGTGATCTTGAACCTTGTGTCCTCGTCCTCGAACTTCTCGGGGTCCTCATTAAAGCCTGGCAAAGAAAAGCGCTCCAGGAGGAGTGCGAAGGGCACCGCAAATGGATCGCCTGAAAGGGCAAAAGAAGCTTGAGTTTCGGGTAGGGGTGACGGGCATTTCGGGGGGGCGGGGAGAGCCAGATCGAAAAGAACCTGACAAGTGATGCAGTATAGCACGGAAACTGAGCTTTATTTGTACAGCTGTGGGATCTGGGCACCCTTGAGCAAGGTGACAGGCATCCCAAGAGGGTCATGGTTGCTGGGCGATATGGATGTGAGGTTTCGAGCCGGGATTCGTCCTCGATCACAGCGTCCGGTCAAGCATCCAAACCGAGAGAAATTCACTGGGAGTATGGCGAAGGTGGCAAAGTATGGAATTCTTAGGCTACATAAGGCTTTATAGTGTAGATGTTGTTAGGACCCGAGAAGTTGGAACAGTGGCCGTCTCGCCTGACTCTCCCAGGAACCATTCCTGAGTTGCTGTCTGGGTCCCTACAAACGAAAGGCATGTACTACTGCACCTATCATGTTGACATTCTGGCGACGGCCACAATCTAGTATTTTACCGCTCTCTACATCCTTCTCATGCGTGCGTGTCATTGACGACGACGGAAACGACGATGACTGCTGCTGGATACCATCATTTTAGCACTCGCGCTCGACTGCTGCAGGCGAGGGTTTGGAGTGAACCTAGATTTCGGGAGGCGGAGTTCATGGGCTCCGAGATAACATCATACTACCACGCATATTTCTCGTACAACCTAGATTTCGGGAGGCGGAGCTCATGGGCTCCGAGATAACATCATACTACTACGCATATTTCTCCTACTGATGCTGGCGCTGCTGCCTGCAGCCGCTACTACTACTTCTACAACTACTACTTTCTTCTGCAACTTCTGCTGCTACTGCTTTTTCCTATGGACTACTGCAGAACCTACTCCGACTCCCACTACTACTTCTTCTGATACTACTACTGTTACTACTGCTGCTGCTACTACTACTGCTACTGCTGCTGCTGCTGCTACTGCTAGCACTGCTTCAGCGCCGACCACTTCGACTCCTAGTACTTAAAGAACCTGGCCTGCCCCAGCTTCCTTCACATATACACCTCATGACTCATGGAGTTCTGAAGCGGGCGTCCTTTCTGAAAACCTCAACATGCATTCCCACACCCAAGTCCACAAAAGCAAACACGACAGCGTTCCCTTGAGTTTCCGGTTCGGAATTTTCCGTACCATCCCTTATCTCAAATCCAGATTCTTCCAGCAGACTGAACGGCATGGAGTCGGAGGATTTAAGTGTCGCCGCCTGCGCATTCAATTTCATTGGTTAAGACTTCGAGCTACAGGGTGTTCAATGCAAGAGGGTATTCGGGAACATCGACATCCATGCGCATGAACTCGGAAGGATGGGTTCATCGAATGAGTCACCAAACTCCTCCTTTTTTACATAAACGAATGGACCCCGCAGGGTTTACGTTTATTTTGGCGCCTGCAGTCTAGGGATATATGACTTATGGCTTAGCGAACTTCCCAAAACCTCCAGAGCCGGCAGCTTGCAGCAGGCCATCATCTGAATGCGATCGAAGAGAAGTTTCCCTATCCACTGGCGTCTGCTGGGCTTGGGGACGGAGCTGCCTTCCAGGGAGACAGGATACCGGGATTTCAGTGAATCGGGTTCTCTCATACGCCGCCCCTGGACCGAACGTCCGACATCATCGCACCCTTCTGGGTTTAGGGTTCACGTGGGGTTAAGGGCTTTCTTGCCAGGAACCGAATATAGTACCCAGGCCCAACAAGAAGGACGAGATCATCTCGACAAATTCGTTCCGGTCGAAAGTCTCTGAGTCATCCTCATCAAAGACCCCCAGAATGAAGCGGATCTTCCTGAAGAGGGTCTAAGTCTACGGTCTGAGCACTTGCGAGGGTAGGGAACAAAGGTTTGACGTCTTGAGGTTCGGGTGCTTCGACTCCCGCGATCTCTCTCAGCAGACAAGTTTCACGACAAGTCCGTTGAAATGCCAGAAGCTGGGATCTTTGGGTGAAAGATTGATGGTTTGGGGTTTGTGGTTGCGCAAGGGGAGCCCTCAAGCCGATACGGCAGAGCCATCTCATTCCTGTTGACCCCAGGCTTGGAAACGATCTCGCAGCTGAGTGCCCAAGCCCTTTTTGTGGGGAGAGACTCTTGGCATCTCTTGGCTTTGTTCTCGTCTATGTAGTTGACCCAGAAACCCCTGGACATCAAAAGATAACACTGTCACAAGTTATGTGGGCGCTCGAAAATACCGCACGGCCAATCTTTGCCTAAACCAGCAGCACACTGCTCTGCTCAAGGCTTCAGAATAGTTGAGACCGTGCAGGAATTCTATCATCAACCATCGACCCCCCGAACCCAGATTTCCGTAGTCCGAAACCTTAAACATTGGGAGGCTGCTGTTTCTTCGCAATCTTCGTGGCAATGAGGATAGACGAGGTCAGAAAAGCCGCAGGACTGATCTTCACCTGGAAAACCATCAGCCAAACAATGCTATGGGTTTGCATGTCTTGTTTTGGGCTTGAGCGGTGGAAGGTCACACAGGGGTCTTTCATGGTCTTTCATGCTGAGGGCCAAATCCCTAGGCCCCAGGAAACTCTGGACTCTTGGCGGAAAGCTGCAACCCTAATAAATCGCTTTGAGAAAATCACAGTTATTCTAGGATAAGCGCATGGGACCACAAGGGCACACTCTCCTTAATTGTTCGACCCCTATACTCTATACCTTAAGCTCGTAAACCGTAAACCCGATTAGCCTGAACCCTTTTGTGAGCAGGGACTGCAATGCACCGAGCCCTGAATCCCCTCAGCCAAGCGTCACCCGAAACCCTAAATCCTTAACCCTACACCAACTTCGGAACCCCTAAAAAGGCTGAGGCACATTCTGGTAAGCCATCTTGGACTTCGTTGCCTCGAGCTGCGAGAAAGCCGGGGGATCGAAGACTTTGACCCACTTCAGGGCCTTCCTGGGCTCAGGATTACAAGTTTGGGGTTACAAGTCTAAAATTTCGACTCGCACACTCGCGCAATCGCAGGCACGGCTTCTGGGTCCATGATTTAGGGGTTTAGGGTTAAAGAGTGCTACAACGCTGTAGTTATCGGAGTTGTTTGACGCTCAGACTTGGCAATACCAGGCGAGGCCTGCTATAGTTTAGGGTTTTTTCCCTCCTACCTAGCAAAGACAAAGCCGGCATGGCAGGGTAACTCCGAAGTAACAGTTGAAGAAGCTGTGCTGCTGACAGCAAATTTTAAGGACCTCTTTCGGACCTCGTGTGATAGGCAGCTTGATGGCCTATTACACACAAGGTCAGGAATTTGTACCAGATCATCGTTGTACTCATGTCGAGTTCAAAGAATCGCGCAAAGGTTGCAATTATGTCCATTTCGAGTTGAGGCATTGCTGCTGCTTGAAAGGTGCGTGCCTGTCTCGAAGGGGCAAAGAACGGGCACACACTCTCGCAACTCGGACTGCGCCAGACGAGGTCTCTCGATCCGTGTGACACTCACCTCTTGTCACTGAAGTTTGCCCTCACTGAACGGGCTTCGGTGTTCACACTCGGACAATCCAGGCGAGGCATATCGTTCGGAGTCTGTTGAGTGAGAGATCTCTAAGGGAGACATTTTATTAACAATCAACTTTTCCATACGGCTACAACTACAACAATAAAGTAAGTGTGCATCTCGTGGTGTGCTACTCCCACTCAAGACCACCCTGTCCGTGAAAGCCGACGGGTTTAGGGCTTGGGGTTACAAGGTTCTTAGCAATCATAGGATTTAGGGTTTAGGGCTTAGGGTTACAGGGTTATTACGCTTATGATTATAGAGCTGTGGGGATATAGAGTTGTAGGGATATGGGTTGTAGGGATACGATGGGGCTTAGTATTAGGCTTGATTTACCACAAGCAACTCGGAATGCAGGCAAGGGTAAGCGACAATCCAGCAACATTCAGATAGCACATCCATAGATCATCATGGCAACTGCAACTCAACGAACCTCATATGCCAAATTGGGGTTTCGGCGCTCACACTCGCTAAACCCCAAGGGTTGCAGATGCAAAAGCAGGTTTCGCGTGTAGGGCTCTCGATGTGATTAGAGGGCGGGGACTGGTTCCGTAGTCGTGGTGTGTGTTTTTACGTCGGAACTGCCAACACATCTGCTCTTGCTGTTAACTAAGCGCCGGGAAGGTTCGTCATAGGAGCAGCAATGAAGTCACGAAAGGCGTAGGCATCCATGAACCTCGGCGCACTCCCCGGATTCCAACCTCCGGCAGCTTGCCATCGATTGAAGAGCTCAATCCAGTGGCTTATTGAGCGGCCGGATATGGACACACATATCTCTGGCGGCGATCCTTCCAGCACGGGGAGCCAAAACTCCTCCATCCAGCCACACTCCGGCTCCTCATCGAGGATGTTGGCCATCACATCTGCCATGGAGTCCTCTCTGGACTCAACCTCAAGCCCGCCTCAAGCCCTCTATCGCAAGCTCTCATTTCAATACGACCAATACGAAGTTTGAAGTCCCCCGGTCGCGGTCTTGCAATCGGGGATCACGCGAGAAGCGTTTCAAACCCCATTTTCGAGAGCTTGCGTACCTGTTTTGGAATTGTGCGACAACGACCCGGAAGCCGAGCGAACTGCGAACCACTGAGAACCCCTCCAGTTTACACCAAACAGGCCGGAGGTTTCCTGAATTTGACCAGGCTCGTCCAATGCCCCCCCCCCCCCTGCTCGAGCAGGCCTAGCTGTCTGCCTTGGGCCTTACCGCTGTAACGTGACCCCGTCAAGCTTATATCTATGCTGTACACTCTCAAATTAAGTAGTACTGCCAGTTCCTAATGGCCCGTCAGATAGGCTTGTCTTTGTAGACATACTTTACTCTTTACTCATGCCGGTCGACGGGTCCTGAGGTCCGTGTTCTTGCGCTCATCTTTCACAGACTTCCAGATCTGTCATGTCTGAAGCTGCCTTAAAGCCTGCTTAAAGCCCTTCTCCAAGGAAGGCTAAAACAAAATTTAAACCCTTGACCTGCTCGAGATGACAAGGAGAAGCCATACGACTTGGATTTTGAAGGGTACACGCAGAATCAAACCTTCACCTTCACCTCAGCGAACAGGAGAAGCCGGAGGCAGGATCTCAATCTCGCGTGACACAGCAGGTTTGTCGGGCTATTCGGTTGTGATGTATTTCTCACGTTGACGGTCTTTATTGGCATTCCCACGTGACATTTGAAGCTCACTTTGATCCTTTGCTAAGTCGAAAACACAACTACTCACGGAACAAATTGATATCTTAACAGTCTAAAGTCCGACCCATGCTGCAATTTGAGCACTCGCAGCACCTTAGTGGCCGTCCTCTGCAAAGGAGAAACATCGGGGGGCCATCGCCATGGGCGGAGGCCGCTGATCCAGAAGTGGCAGTGGCGAGGCTTCGGCCTTCACTTCCTGTCTGGGAGTCGACGCTTTGGTTGACACCGGGGACACCAGTTCTTGACTCTGCGTCCGCACCCTGCGGGGGCCCATGCTCTTGTGGAGGCGTGTACGGTGTGCCTCTGATTTCTCTTGGCCGAGCTGCCAGCTCTGAGTCCCTGAGAACTCCGTAGGACGCCCTCTTGCTGACTTGACATTCGGAGGTAGCTGGTAATCCTCGCTGTCACTTGCGTTGTTGGCCGAGTTCTCGCTGTTCCCTCCAGTTGCTGGAGCCAGGGGCAGCAGACTCGGCCGTTTCCGAGGGGACGAAGAAGCACTTGGACGGCGAGGCCGAAGGGGAGCCAGGCCGAGATGCCAAGACTGTGCACCGTCCTAGGTGCAGCAGGGTGTAGAGAGGGGTAGATGAGGGGGCATGGCAGGCTCGAAAGCCAGCCCCCTCAGCGGTACTAGGGTTTGAGCAGTTTGCTTTTCTTTTTTTTCCGACTGCAGATGCTATGGGCGAGCCCGCAGGGGTGTGAGGTTCAGAGTTCTGGCTCTGCTGGCTTAAGTCACTGAGCTTACTGTGTTGCTTTAGAACATAGTCCCCCATTTCCTTCTGGAATTTGTGATCCAAATCCTACCGAGCTTCGCCGTGGATGGGCTCGGAGGCTCGACGTGCCTCTAGCCATCCCGTAGTCTGCACGGGCAACTTCCCCAGCCTCACGCAGGGGCACTGCTTCAGGCTTCAGGGGGCTTGTGCACCTAGACTTCTCCAATCACGTCAAGGTGCTGTGCTCGCGAAGGTTCAGCTCTCATGCTAGAGTCTGCTAGAGGACACCAAACACCCTTTTGAGTCACGGTCCGGGGCCGGCAAGTTTGAAGCACCGCGTTGACCCTGAACCCCTAAAATCCTGAACGTCCTAAACCCGTCAATCGTCGCCGGAAGGCTGAGGCAAGCAGCAACAGTAATAGTAGACAAATGCTAATCACAAATTGCCACATTATCAGTTCTGAACGTGAACACCCAACCCTTCAGTCCAAGAAGCTGAACCGATTTCAGATCCTCACTCGTCAGCCCGAGGTCGCTGACGTCGCAGTCGGTGACCACGCTTGAAGCTCTCATCTTGGATGGACTGGGTCCGGTCCATGCCTCCTCGTTTTAGGGTTTCGAGGCCCACGCTCGAGCAGGCAGGCAAGGCTCCAAGTAGTTCTTGGGTTTAGGGTCTGAGTTGCAGGTTTTCTGCAAGCGCTTTCTGCATCTGGAACCAGTCTGACAGGGGTTTTTCTTCCTCCAATTTTTCGCTCAAAGTTGGCCAGATCCCCATGCATGCGGCTAGCGACTACGGTGTATATATAATTATATATATATATATATATATATATAGTATATATATATATATATACATATATATATATATGTACATACATAATGGCAGTCTCCTGACGATCATGACAAGACACATCTGGCCTAACTCTTTGTGAAATCTGTTAGTCTCTGGTTCGGGACAGTTGCCCGTGTATATCAGCTCAGTACCTATTCAACTCAAGCCCTGAAAGCCCTGCACCCTCAAACGCCCCCGACCCCGTGACACTGGAAGGGGGCGATTCCTTGATAGCTCAGGGCTTACGGCATAGCTGCTAGGCTTCAAGGCTTCGGCTCAAGACCTCTAGGGTGCCGGGTTTCTGCCTCTCGCGTACTCAAAGACCTCACTTCGAATTCGGCACTGAAGTAGGCGAATTGGCCTCCTTAGACTAAACTACTTCTGCCACGAGAATGGTCCTGACATGGCGGCGGAGAACCTGCATCCGGCTTTCCCGCCTTTCCTGCGTCAGTAGAGGTGGCACAGGTATGCGGGACAGGGGTAGTATCAAGGATATCTGTAGCTTCGGATCGGCCCCTGAATGAACATACTTCTCTAGTGCCGCTTGACTACGGGAAAAGAACACCGGGAGCGGGAAGTGAACGAAAGCTTTTTCGGGCATAGTGGGTGCAGTCATGAAAGTGTACTTGTTGTTGTATACAAGTATATATCTGGTGATCTTGACACAACGTACCTGAAGAGATTTGCCTTGGCCCGGGCCGAAGCGGTCCGACGTTCCCTCTCTATCCTCCTCTTCAGTGACATAATTAAAGGGCTTTTGCTCCTGCTCCTGCCGCGTCTCTAGCTCTTGATCCTGCTCTTGTTCCTGCTGTGGCTCGAACTCTGGCTCCTGCTACCCCCCCTAGGGCCCTAGGACACATTAGGTTAAAAACTGTGGTGGTGATTTCAGGGGAGGTAGGGTTGGGAGGTCTCTATCCCTCTGTACAACCTTCTGATTCTCTGCCTCGGACTCAAACATCCCACAACTCCTGAACAAAGGTCTCCTGGATTTCAGTTTACAAACGGAAGGAACAGCTATCAGATCCCTTGCCTGCCTTGGAAGGCCGGCAGAAGTCTGACCATGACGGAAAATCTTGCCGCAGCGAGTTGAGTCAGAACACTGCGGGTGCTTGGACATTACTCATTACTCTCTCGCTCTGTGGGGGTTTGCGCTTTTTTCTCGCTCGCCCAGTCGTTCAAGTCGAAGCCTGGGCTCTGTTGAAAACAGCACAACGGCGAAGGGATGGGGAGCCGGAAGTAAAATCAAGTAAACAGATCGCGCACGACCGGAATTACATGGAACTATCGTTGCGTTTGCGTATACGACTGTCAGTTCACTGCAAACATCATAAGTCTATCCTGTACTGCAGAGTGCCCAACTTGCACCAGCAAAATCGTTTGCAGACAGACCCAACAAGTCTAATCTAAGGCAGACGACACCACGCCAGAATCTTGACTTGCAACGAAATGAGTCAATTGAAGACGGTTGCATTTTTGCCCTCGTGCCAACGACATCACCAAGCTCTGTGGCCAAGCATCATGTGCACCCATGTAGGACCTGTTAGGCAACTTTGGCATGAGGTTCGTGGGTCGGGCAAAATATGCGTCCAGCTGCTTTACAATGTAGCCGGGCGGCGGACTGTCGATCGCTGAGAAGGATAGAGATCTCCTGGACCAGCATCCTAGCAGAAGTGACATCTTTGTCAATCCGCAGCTGTTGCTAGCAAGGGGAAGCTGTCCTGGCTTTTTCTCTTTCTCAGACCTTCCGCAAACTCGACGTACAAAGTTGAGCATACATTTGTTACACACATGAGTTCGCCACGCCATGAGCATGCGTGCAGACTCGGGTTCGGACGCCAATCTTGCCACGACGCCAATGTCGGCGAAACCTCGCAGGTAAGTGCAGTCAGCAAAACAATATCAGCGAAACAACGAAGCGCAACACAACTGGAAAGAATCGGCTGAACTCAGCAGTGCTGCTATCAGCTTGATGGGCGAGGCTCAACAGCCACCAGAAGTCACTACTCGTAGAATTCACTCCTTCCATGTTCATGCTGTCCCCATCGAAACAAATTCAGGCAAGTTCTGTTTGCGAGCTATGGTCAGCTGTGTTGGCATGAAGATTCTTCTCATGACTGCGGGACAAGAACTGTCTGAGCACAGGCCCCCGTCCAGAAGCCGAGGGCAGCACTTGTTGTAGCGAATCTTGGTGCCAGTCTTCAGACGGAACCACTGAGGCAAGGGTCTGTTCTGCTTGATCCTTGCATGATGAGCCACTACATGCTTGCAGGCGTGGGAGTATTGAAAGCCGCGTGGACCCTACGCGGTATGCTCAGGCTTGCGAGTATGGAGGACCGCGAAGTTGTCGCCAGGGGAGAACCCACAACTGTTACGCTGTTCCGGGATTGGAGATCATGAACTTGGTACGTCTGGTGCTCGAAGTGCTCAAACTGTGCCGTGCAGTAGCATGACGACGGACACGTCTGACCGCACATCGGCTGCACGCACAACACGGAACTGAGGCAACCGGCTTTTTGGCCAGCTTGATCTTCATGGTATACGTCTTCACGGCCTCCGGAATAGCAGATTCTGTTGCGGAGGCACGTTAGAGCACACAGGATTCGAGACAGCCCTTCCCGAGCACTCGACCCCCATGATGTGTAGATCCAAGCCAGGGCACGGCACGGCTGGGGCAAGCTAACCCTCACGTGACCGGTGAGCCGAGTTCCGCCAGAGTACGCCGAATCAAAGAACCATGGAGCAGTGTAGGAGATCGTCTCACTCAATGCTGCACCGCCGAAACAAAATTCCGCTGCAGCATAACATATCACGGACTTTGCGGCGTGAGTTCTCCGCACTATTCGTGCGCTCTGTGAACAGATAGTTATATAAATAGGTTTTCATGAGCTTATGGCAGCACAAACATTTAGCAAACAGTGAGGCTCCTAGCCATTTACAGATGTATATGTACAGATAACCGAGCACAAGCAAAAGCAGACCGATGGACAATGGTTGCGTGACTGGAGTTGGTACCATCCCCGTCTGGACGCATAGGTACAATAGGTCACACAAACCCATAATGTCACAACCGCGTCTTTTACCATTGCCGGATCAGGCACATCTCAGACTCAGACTATCAACTACAAACAGCCCCGGCAAGCCGTGCAGCTGACCATGTTTGTCTTTCAGACTGCATGTTAATGGTAAATGCTGGAGGCATTGCTCATCATTGCTCTGACAATCTCGGTATCTGACAAGCACACATCAGCTGCAAAGTGCAACTTGCGCCCGCAGAACTTCGCCTTCTGCAAGCTTCGGAGATTCAATTCGTGGACTGCACAATGCACTGCAGCGGTGCTCTTGTGGGAAATATGTCCGCATGAATCCGGAGCGCGATCTCGCTCGAGCGACAGCAACAGAAGCTGCCGATGCCCCAAGTCTGGTCAATCAACAAACCAGGTGTGCCTTTCATAGGTGATTCTGGATTCCTTCTTGCCGTCTTTGTCGGGCTCAGGAAGCTTGACCGTGGAGGAGGCTCGCGTGATCTTGTCTCGAGTTTGAGAGCATTCGCTCATCTGCCATTTACCTTCCAGGTCGCCGAGGTATCTGAGCTCCCTTTCCTTGTTTGCAACAGGAGAGTTTTCGTTCTGAGGCCTTGAAGCACTTCTGCCTGCTTGCCTGTTAACTACTCGTTAACTTCGGAACAGAAGAGCTATGCCTTTCGCATCAGACGCCGAAGAGCATTTTACGACACGAGCCAATACAGCATTCGGGGACGTTGCTTCTTTCCGGCTGTTGGGAGCGTGCAAGGCTGAAAAGCCAAGTCACATGAAAAAGCTTCAACTCGATCTTGTGAGAAATCGAGAACACAGCCATGTTCTCCCGTGTGCAGCGATCGTACAGGTCGTGCTCCACATCAGGTGAAATTCCGTTTGTGCACTCGTCCAGCACCACAAAATGAGGTCGATGATAGAATAGTCTCGCAAATGCTAGTCGTTGCTTCTGGCCTGGCGATAAGTCTTTCTGCCAATCGCGGACGTCATCGAGTCGCGGCTTAACGATTCTTCCTCCGTCATTAAACTCAAGCTGAGCTCGCCCATCGTGTTCCACCTGCGGTGAAACATGCGCCCATCTGAGGCACGTCCTCACATCGTCGTCAGTTCTGCCCACAGCCTTCATCTCCTCCATGGACTGCGGGTAAATGACCAAATCACGGAGGGAGCCGCAGGGAACAAAATTGACTTGCCTAAGCTGGCTGGGCACTGTGACTTCCGGAACTACGGGTTGCAATCAAGCCACCAGGCACGATGGACCGTGCACAAAAAAACACGGCGACAGAATGTGCGAAGCCGAGCTTCGTCAAGAAGTAGATCTCCTTTCAAAGTGCAGGCTTGCAGTCGGGCTTAAGCGCTAAATTCAGTGAGTCCGACTCGTGCATGGGAACTTCATACTTATGCTACTTATGGTGCAAGTCTTCCTTCAGAGAAGTGCTTTCTGAGCAAAAAAGTCCTTGTCTTCTGGCATGGTAATAGTTCCTTCTACCAGCGGCCACAGCTTGCGGATGACCCGAAAGAGACTGGACCTGGGAAAATTGCCAAATGCGCTTCTAAATGATTTTGCTCTTAGCGCCTACTACCAAGCTACATGCACCGCACATGACTGACATAAGCATTTCCTGCGGGTCCAGATACATCATGCCGCATGTGCAATGCAACAGTGACCGTCGAAGCAAACAAATCTAAGTTCGGGGAGATGTAAGAGTCGCTTAAGATAAGTTAAGCGAGCCACTTTCCACATCCGTTTCCACCGGTCACCAGAACACGCTGCCCACGTTCCACTGTGAAGTTCAGATCCTTGACGAGGAGCGTGCCGTCAGGGCGATATACAGAAACCTGCTTGTTCATTGAAAGACTCTGGTTGTCATGAGTTGTCAGCATGGTTGGCGTGTATTTCTCGTCAAGTGACGTGCTCGAACTTCAGGTGGGGGCCTTTCTTGAACACCGGAGGGTCCGGACCTTAGGCTGAGTTTGTACTAACACAAGCACCCCACATGGCAAACTCCTCGAATCAGCACACATGGAAACAGAATTGCCAACGGCGCTCTTGAATGTCGGAAAGAGCGTTCGATTCGGTCAAGCTGCCACGCTGGGCTTTAGCAATCTCTTCGTTGAGAACCGGTGGACGGGATTCCAGGCCCAACATGAGCTGACGAACACGAGTTGCGAAGCCACTCAATCTTCCTATACGGTTCGTGAGCTCGAACAGGTCCTGACAAACGTGATGGTGCAGAAGTAACATTTCCCAAGTAGCCATGTCTTGACTCAGCACCGCTGCGCAGCCCTAGTTTGTCGTGGGGCATGGTGAGGCAAGAAGTGGTTCAAAGCTGAGACAATCCAAGTCTGTCCCCTAACTTTACACTCCTGCAACACTTTTTGTTCCCCCTGACAGGGGGACCCTCCAGGTTGTTGCCGATTCCATCGGAAAGAAATGGTCGAAGTCTTGTCACATGCCCAAGGCTCGATAACTCTAGCCGTTTGTGGGGACCTTCAATCACCAGGCCTACTAAGTTACTAGGCAGCGACAAGCGTGCCGCTTTTCATGCCCCGACGGTGCATTGCAGCGCCCTGCAGACCCCATCCTGGATGGCTGTAGCCATGGCCTCCATATTTCTCCAGGTCGAAGTGAAGTACTGTGCAATTTGATCACTTGTGAATTGGGGCAGTTCTGCTGGCCGCAGCCGCAAAGGCCTCGCAATGAGAACCAGGCCAATAACCGTACAGAAATACTTGTTCAGGTACTGCCTGAGCACTTCAGAGTTGAACGAGAGGTTGATGCTTCTCTTGCAGTGGCTGATCAGCTCACCGAAGGAGTTGTTCAGGACGTCTTTCTCCGGCCGTTCTCCCCCCAGGAAGGCAATCTGCTCACAGTTCGTGATGAGTTCAGAGTGCTTCCCGCGGAAGTTGCCTGACGAAGCAAGCTCTTGTTCATCCCGCGCAGAACATGACTAACCCATGCCTGAACTGTTCCAAGAGGCTTCGAGCGTAGGTAGCCGTTGACACCAACAGTTCAACAACATGACTCAGCAAACTGTGCTTTGCCAATCCCAATCTTACAAAGCAGGGTGACGACGGATTCTCTGACCTCAAGCTTGACCCTCGCTTTATCCGCCTACTGGCGCGATTCCTTTCCTCTTGATCGATGTGTAGCAGATGCCGAAAGAAGCGTTAGCTCGACGGGTCTGGAGAAGGCGCCTGGAGTTTCCGTGGTCAATCAGTGACAAAGCCCCCAGAGCCGAACTGTCGCACCAAGGTTGGCTCGGGGGTCGAGGATGGGTGGGGGCGGGCGGGCGCAAGAATAGGTTAGGCGGGTTGCATCGAAAAGACAAGGCAAGGGTCGAGGCCCTGGGAGTTGGGGTACATGGACCGAGGACGCATGCACTTGCTCCAGTCCATTCCGACAGGCTGGTACAACCAACATCTACACCGGGGCCCGGCACAAGAATGTGCACGATCATGGTTTCAACGCGCGGCCTTCCAATCTCTGCTCGCCGGCCGCCAGCTCACCAAACGGAGGCAATGTCACTGCTGAAATACAGGAGGCAACTCAGCTGCACAGCAATGCTCCAACATCAGCCATAATGCTGCATGAATCTGAACCCACCAGCGAATTTATGGTTCTCAGGTGCGTGCAGGCAAACCAAGAGTAGAGTGTCAGCGGTGTTGTGAGGCCTTGAACTCTGCTCAGCTCCACAGAGTACACGAGAAAGTCCACGATGGGCTTCAACGATTGTGAAAACACTTCCTTGCAATGACAAAAAGTTGTAACAAGTTCAGCTCGCGGAATGCTACATTGAAGTCTACAGCAGTCGGGTGTGCCTCGTCCTGCTACAAGGTATGGGTTTCAGACTGCACATGGCAACATTCGCAAGTTGATGCTCCTTTCCAGGAACAACTTGGAGTCGGGTGAGTCTCGGGTCTAGTCCAAAACAGGTCCGTTCAGACTGCATCCTAGCGGTCCTAGCGGGGATGGCAAGAGCGGAAACAACATGAAGAAGCTGGAAAGCAGAATCTTGCAGCCATGTCTCTGCAAACACATCCGAAAACCTCTCCACATCTGAGGTGATTTGGTGGTCGCAGTTGTCAATCTTCTGTCCAACTTTGTTGGCCTTCAGAGGATTCACCGGCGTAAGCGCGCCTTCCTACTACAAACAAGCCAAAGCCGTCTCTACCTCGCAGGTCATTTCGCGCCGTGCCTTGTAAAAGATCATATCTTTCGAGCGCATGTACTTTTCGTGGCACCAAAGCGTAATCTTTTCGCGAACTTGCAGTCGAAGAGCGCTGATGTAGTACCTCGGAGGCGAGGGTGCACAAATATTGATTGAACGGGAGGGGTTTCCCGATTTGACTCGACAAAGCCAACTAGCAACTGGCTATTCACTTCCTCTCCAGCCGTCGTCTGCCGTGTCTTAGATGGGAGGGACTGGGTAGCTGGTGCTTACTCTACAGCCTGTGCAAACCAGAAAGGACAGGTCTTTCTACCGGTTCTTGGGATGTTGGAGTCGTCTGAGCGAGTCCAACAGCGACTCCAACAGCATCCAGCCATCTTCCAGCCGATGTCGTTGCTTTCAATTTCAGGCCGAGATGCTTCAGAAGGGCATTCAGCCCCGAAAGGAAGACCTGAATTGCCGGTCCGATCGGCAGCAGAGGCAACTTTTAACGGCGATGTGCCAATGCATGTGCAAACAAGTAATGCCACGTTCTCAATTCAGGAAGCTGCTGTTGCGCCGGCAAATTCCGAAACCAATCTGGCCAGTCGAGAAAAGTCTTGCGACACCACCGAGTTCACAATACTGCCCCAATGTTTGGAGACCTGGGACGAAGATATGCGCGAGCACAGCACGATTGCAAGCGTATGTCATGCAAACCGCTGACATGAAGTAAAACCGTAATCATGCTCCCTATCTGTGAACTATGCTGTACACGTTTAGTGCACATACAGAGGTGTCGGGGCTAGCTGCAGAGTCGGATGATAAAGTTCACTAGTTGCTTCCATGTGCGAAGACCTTCATCAATCTGAGTTTCGTGCCCAAACGGACCCAACTGTGCGCAGCAGCAGCATCAGCGACAGTTTCGTCACTGTGAGGAACTCACGGGAGCTACACGTTGAACCGAGGATGAATCGCATCAAGTCCTTAGATGCAGCTGTGAGTAGCAAGCTCTGATTCCACGACCACCGCTAAACCCTAAACCCTCAATGGGCCTAAATAAATAGAATAGGGTTTTGGGGCCCATATACAATAACTATAACAAGGAACCCACAAAACAGTAATGGTAGTGATTTGAGGCCCCTATATTAACCCAGCAAGGAATCGGTCAAGCCTTCGACCTGCTCTCTTGGTGCATTCTTGACCTTCTGGTTCTTGGCCTGCCGTGGCAATGCAGGGTCTCTCACTGTAGAAGCCAGGCACCACGGCCTTGTAGATCTGGACCCGCTCGCTGAATTTGCTGACCTCAGCTTCCGGCTCTTTCGGCAATTGAATGAAAGCCATCTTGAACTGGGCTTGTAGTGTTTCATGAAACACTACTAGCCCAGTTCCAGCAGTGTTTTAAAAGACTGCAACGCCTGAGGACGTGGCGAAGCTGAGGAAAAGAAGCCCTGCACCGAGGCCCAGCACACCACTTCGCCTAGGGTGCTTCACCATGACAACCTGAGGGACAAGGCGCTTTCAATGTGCGACGCAATGAACTTGCACCTGCACTAGGTGCCCTGTCACATGCGTATGCAGAATACATTATGCGAAACGAAATGGATCGAGGCTGATCGAGGCCTGTGGCACAGGTCTGGACATCATTCGCGGCATGTTTGCGGCGATCTCGCTCGACTACTAAATCTTAGCACTCCCTTTGTGCCTGGTATCATCTGGTAAGCTCTGGTTGGCGGACTAGCTGCATTGCTTGAACTGCAAGTTCTGGGCAACTCTATTACTGGGGAACCGTGCCGACTCTGCTAGACGTGAACGGCCAGTCGACGACTGAAACATTCAAGTATGGCCTTACGTAGATCGTGACATTCGGGGCTGCCGAACCCATCCCACACTCTACTGCTGTTCTGCAGGCTGATCAGCGGCGCGATGCAAATCCTTCTTTCGGTTGCTGCGCAAATCATCTCAGCATCAGGCCACTTGTTTGACATGACCAGCTTTCGTTGTCGCACTTGCACGGATGGCACGCAGCTAGAGCCTCGTGAGATTCGTGAGCCATGCGCTTCGTCTTTTTTCTTGCATCGCATCAGTCTAGGCCTTCATCCTTTGCAACTGCTTCCGAAAGACCGCCCTGTCTTTCAAACATCTATCCGTCGCTGCTTGTATGGCATCCCCATCGGGTGAATACCCCTGAAAGCTTGAACTCATAAAGTTCAGATACAGAACATGCCGTAAGCCAGTCTTCTCGTTTGCCATGCCCCAGTGGACTGTTCGAGAGTCGTAAATAATAGCATCACCCACACTCAACGGAGCTCCGACAAGAAGGTTCGGAGGTGGTGTCAATGTCCTAACATCCGGAGGTCTCAGCACATGCAACACCAGGTTGGATCGCATTTCCTCAATGTCGGCTTGAATCCGCAGCCAAGCTACGAAGCTCAACTCGTTTACATGTGTTATCTCATCACCCACCTGTAAACCCAAAGTCGTGGAGCCTCGAAGACCCCGAACTCTAGCGCACGATCTTCCGATCTGAAGGTCGAATCTGTCGAGAAGGGCTGAAGCTTCTCCGTCCCAGTGCAGGGAAAGAGATTGTCGTTTCACACGTCTGCCTGCAGCTATGCGTTTCCGTGCATCCATCCGCGATTCGCCAATGCAACGCCAACGACGGACCTCTGCTCCGGCACGGTCGAGCAACTCTACGTCGTCATGAGTCCCTGGGCAAAAGGACAAAGGCGCGAAGCCATCTGTCAAGGGCTGCAAAGGGATGTGAACAGAAATGCTGCCCTTGTCTTCTGTGTCGGTGTGTGCATTCATGCTGCTGGTTCCTCCGTCTACGCTGATTACCAGTGCGCTCTCCAGGACAAAATCTTGCCCCAAGCAATCGGATAAAGGAGCCAGGAGAGCTTTGTCGCGACCTAGAAGAGGAAGTCCATCAAAGGGTGGCTGAAATGGAATGTGTATGGCTTGCCGTTGAGCTCGCAACTCCCCAAACTTGAATTCAGCAGCCTCGTCGCTTTGCCGAAAATCTTGAAAGGAGCGAAGAAGTGCCGTAAGTTCTGCCGCATCGAAGAGCTCAGGTAATATTGCAACTCCATGTAATTTCAAAGTCTTTCCCAGGCCGTGCTTCAAAGAAATGCGCCTCAGCTCTGAGAGGGTCCAGCCCTTTGCATCTCCCTTTTCATCATTCTCATCTCTGCTCGCCACTCGCGCATGCTGCGATGCCCAGGCTGCGCCGTCAGGTAAGCCAGACACCCATGCTTGCCAGGCAAGCCAAGCACCCACACATTGGAAACAACGGCCGCGCCACCATCTTGCCATGTCAACGGCACTGCCCGGAGGCAGCAGGAGGAGTAAAGTAGAAAGGTAGTAGAAGTAGAAAGCTTACGGACTGAAGCTCCGCTTCTAACTTTGAGCTGGCTTCAAACAAGTGCTTTGCCTACTTTGGCTATGCTTGGTGATGCTTACGACGCAAACACTTATCGCCATAATAACAACTGGAACAGTAAGCTAGCAGGACATCATTGGGGACAAATTAGCTAATTAGTTGCACAACTTACCAATCTATCAGGTAAATTTCGACATAGACAGAGCCAACACTACGAGGATGACAAACACTTCGTAGCTGGTTGAGGGTGGTGGCCTGGTGAGAAGCAGACTCAGCGGAGTAACCGCACCCAAACCGGAGCTGCCCGCACAAAGCCACCAGAACAGTATACCAATATCGCTGCCAGCACCACGAACCCGGTTCCAGCAGCGCACCAAGAAGAAAGGGTTCTTGCAGCAAAGCCCATATAACACCTAATCCAACCTGACAGCACTGCTTTCGAAATCGTTGGTTCACAAATTGAGCCCTTGACCTGCTGCCGTTCCCCCAGCATACAGGGAAATTGAACGATTGAAAAATGTCAAAGGCACCCAAGATTTGCTGTGGAGGTTGAGCATGTGTCCTGGAGCTTGATCATGTGCGCTTGGCGCGATGTTCTTGTGCCTGGTGCGTGTCCATGCTTGATGGCTAATCGCTGGCTTTGTTGGTGAGCCGGCCGCTTACTGACAGTCTGGGTAGTCTTGACTATCGGATTCTGCCATATTCTGCAACAACAGACAAGGACAATAACATAATAGTTCATTCTGCCAGCTTGGCAGCATCCGCTTAGACCCCAACTCTATGAGTCACGGGGCAAGATTCTAGCTCACCAACACGGGGCTGATCCTCAGCAAACTTGCTTTACACAGAAAACCTGCCTGCACCTGAAGGCCACGGCACGGATCCCGAAACAGAACAGCACAGCTAACACATGTAGCACTGCCTGGAATTGCTTTCGCCGAAATTGTACACTTGCCTGCCAAAGCCTATGCCGGACACTCGTCATGGGGCTTAGGCTCAGCCACCTCGGATTCCTTGGGAACCCAAGTTGGCAAAAAAGGGGCTCTTAATCTTGGGCTTGGGCTTGTCGCATTTAACTGAAATTCTGGCACAGCATGTTTATGCACGGAACGCTGTTTGTTCCAATCTGAGCTGTGTCATCAATCATCAAGCCCAAGCAAAGCTGTGCAACTCAACAGCCGGTATGTAAAGCTTGCCTGCCAACTGCTTCCGCAGGTCGCAAGATGCACCGCAGCACAAGGTTAGTGCGCAGAGTGCCATGTTCATTTTCCGGACCGGGACCAGGGCACAAACAATCTGTTGGCAGCTCATACTCATTCATCTACGAGCAGCGGATCAGCATGTCGTCAAGGGGCATATGTGTACATGTTTGGAGATGGTTCAGATCGTGCAGCAGGCAGTGAGACCGCAGCGCTGCAAGGCAGCTGTGGCACAGCTAACCCTCAGTTCTGCTTTCCCTTCTGGCTGCCGTCCTTGCTTTGCATCAACCTGGGTATGAATGTATCCCTTGAAGCAGTGACCTTCAATTCAGAGGGGCTTGGAGCCAGGCTGGGAGGCCACGGAGGCCCTGGGAGCTCCTGAGAAAGGGCAGGGGACGGCACAGGCCAACATGCTTGGAAGAAAGCAGAGCCAATCAGAGCGGAAGAGCGCGGCTCCCTCCGCCCTCCCCGCTCCTGCCAGAGTCTTGCCGCCTGGAATCGTGCCATCCTGTGCATCTCTGGTGGCAGCTGGTGGCAATCAGGGCCAGCATGGGACAGCACGTCACAGCACCAAGCTCGGAGCGAAGGGCACCACTGAGGAAGCATCGTTGCCACGGATCTGAGTGCAAATGTTTAGCGCCAGGCGAAGAACGACGAAGAGCTCTGCACCAGAACAAACGGCGGAGCAAAGGGGTAACCAACATCCATGCGGTCAGGGCACCGACGGCCACTCGCCAGCGGCAGGGTCTTCTTCGACGGGCCCTCACTAGGTCAGTACTCACAGCTATAGCTAGGCGCAGCCCGGCAAGGTTCCGTTACGACCAGCGACGGAAATTCGAATATATAGCCCTCTCAAGGATCGCGCAAGTTGGGTCAGCTGTCACTCATCTAGGAGTTTGCCAGCTTGTCCTCGTTAGCTATGAAGAGTTGTAGAGTATCTAAAGCTCTGTGAATATTCCCAGCGGCCATGCGTTTTCCAGCGCGCTTCGGGAACAGGGACCTCAGCAGGGCGGTGCACCCAGATAAGGCTCGAGGTTCGGGGTTTATTCTTTGTTGTGAGCAAGGTCTGTGTGCCCTCGTGGGGTGCTCTTGCTGTTCCGCTGAAGATGCCAAGCAGCCATCCAATGGATCACCTGGATTCTGAAAGGCATGGACATATCTGCTGCTTGGGAGAGGAGATGAAGCGAGAAGCGAGGAAGAGCCAAGCCACTACGTTCATGGCATTTATACTGCTCGCGCTGGCCACCAGGGCTCCCCCTGTCCCAAGTCTCAAGTTGATCCTTGGGAGGCGGGACCAGCGGCTACGTTGCTTCGTCTTGGACCTCTACTTTGCTCGGTTGTTCCGGGCTGACCCCCGTCCGAGCATCTTGAAGGTCTTGTCTGCATCTTCCAACGGGAACTCCGAGACGCAGAGGCCATGGAATATACTGACAGCCTCAACGTCAGGCTTCGTCAGGCTTCGTCTGCCGCTCTGTTGGTGCAGCCGAGGCATGGCGAGCGTTGTCTGAGGGGGAAGCCAGCATGAGGCCCAATGCCCCAAGGCAGTTCGTGACTATGGCCAAACCTGAAAGGTCTGGAGTCACTCGTCTCAACAAGGGACTGCAATCTCTAGACTTGACTCGACCAACCACTCAATATGCGGTAGCACATGAAGTATTCCATCAGGCTCCCACACTTGATGCAGTTGTGATCATTCTTCCCGCGCATCCGCTGGATGTCAGTCCATGCATTGACAAGTCCTGCATGCGTCCGGCTGCGAGCATGTTCGGTTATGCTAGTGTGCACGAGAGCATGCTTGTCCTGTCGCGATTGAAAGGAAAGACATTCCGGCACACCCCTTGGAGGCTTGGTCGCAGATGCGGCAGTAGGACCCAGCACCGAGAGAGCTCAGGTTCCTTGGTACAACAAGCAACCCACAAGAGCATGAATATCTTCCAGGTCTTGCTGAGCTGTAATTCCGAGCTGATCGAAGGTGGTCCATACGCATGCACAAGCGGAACGCAATGCGAAGTCCTGACGGCCTACGGCTAAATGCCGCGAACTGCATCGTGTGCACGGACGGAATTCCGGTGAAAACCCAAACGACTCAGTGCTCCCAGTGGGAAGGTCTCGCCAAGCAACTCAACACAGTTGCTGGCACTCCATTGGATCACCTCAGGGTTCCAGAACTTCACGACGCAGCACGTGGTGCCAAAAGGAAGGGCAGCTGGCCGCAGCTGGCCTTGTAGATGTGGAAATTCTTGCTGTCAACCAGCAACGCCTCCAGTCCGATGGATACTTTCGCCTCCAGTCCGCCACATCTGTCGGTCCTCAGCTGGCACTGTCTGGAAGCAGGCCGGCTCGTGCTGCACGCTCGTGCCTCTAATGATTCAACCATGCTGGTGGTCATGACCGCCAGATGCGCAGCACAATGCTGTTTCTAGCTGCGCGCAGTTGCGGCAAGCAGCTTGATGCACTCGTAAGTTCCAGATGCCTGATTCAGGCATGTGCGACGCACGTCAAGGGTTTCGCAGATACGTTTCTGAAGGCGCAGCCGCATCAATTGATGCTCCAAGCGGCCCAGGGAAAATCGTTCAAATTCCCTTGATTCGATGAAAGAGCAGCAGCAGGCATTGCCTTTGCCAGGCTACACACACGCGTGCCCTTTCATGCGGTGGTGCCGCAGCATTCGACTAGAGTCTAGAGGCACGTTAAAGTTAAAGCACTATGTGATAAAGTCCCAGCTTCTCGTAAAAGCATGCTGACGCAGGTCAGGCAAAGTGAAAGGAACCTCGGCTATGGCGGCCAGGGCACAGCAAAGAACCAGTAAAACCAATCTAGTAGACAACACGTGCATACCCTGCTTCGCAGACACAGCCACAAGTGTGATGCTTCACATCGAAGCAAAGCAACATGGCTAGCTTGCGCAAATTCCCGAAGACTCTGCATCCTCTCTTGCCGAAGAAGAAGCAGCACCTTCCATTACTTGATGGTCTGGACAAGTGCATACAGCAAACCAGCTCATGCAAGCACCAACCATTCCCGGTCAAGCAGTAACCACTCATCAAGCTCGATGACATGCTCGCATGCATCGGCAAAGCCTGTTGGCTTCGCACCATCTGAATGGACAGCCTTGTCGCTGCAGGCCTTGGTCGAGCCATGCATATGATATCCGTGCTTGTGCACTCATGGCGTCGGGTGTCGCACCACTTTGACAAAGCTGTCAACGGCCGGGCTAAGCCGTGTACACTTCGAAGGGCGTATCTGTGGAAAAGGAATCTTGTCCTCAGTCGCGACTTGCAGGATTAACATTCCACTCGATTGGAAGAAGATTCAAGGTATCCCAAGAATTACAATGCAAGGCAGGATTCCAGGCACCGTTCAATCGCGTTGCCACAGCGCGCCAGCCTGCACTCTGCGATACTTCACGAAGACGTGGACTTCTTACAGCCTTTTAGCAAGAATCCCGCCCGATCCTTGACAACTTCCTCGGCCGTTCCGTGGTCGACCCGTCAGCTACGGCACCAAACACCGTCGGAGCAGGAAGCACCAATCCAGGCCCGTCTGCTTCAGAGATCGCCATCCGAAGCTGCGTGTTGGTCTGCCCTTCCTCGTTCTCGCCCAAAGTGCTGATGTCATCGGCGTCATCGACTCGAGCCATATCGACTCCCCCCCTTGCCGCGCTCCACTTACACCATGGCCTCAAGTGAAGCCCCAACCGAGCTCATAAAGCCGAGAAGCTTCGGGTGAGTGCAGTCACTGCCAGTCCCACCAAGAACCGCAGCATGGCTCGTGCACAGGTTCGATCGTTTTTGCTTTGACCTTTCACATTTTGAGAGCAACGGGGAAAATCAGCTTTCGCCACCCAGCGGGCCGCAGAGGCTGAGCTCCGTCGGATCCTAACTGACTCCTAACTCCTACCGACTCCTGGCCGCACAACACCGCCGTTTGGCCGCTGCGATCGGGAGTACAAAGGTTGTGGCCACGGCCACGTCGTGTCTCTCACTGCACGGCACAAAGTGAGCAAGAGCCACAAAGGAAGCCCTTGTTGCCCATCAGCAACAATGCCTCGTCACAAACCTGCCACTGCGCAAGACTACATGCACGTCCTGATAGCGGCCATCCAACCCCGTCCTCTTGCAGCTCTCGATCTTTGCTCTGCTTCGCTACTCCTGGGATGCACACACGCTGTTTCAACACGAAGTGCCGACGGCCTAACACGCCACACTACTCCTGATTCTGAGATTTCATGGAACTGACTGACCGGTGGTGGACTCGAGTTGCAAAGGATTCGAAGCTTCAATCCCCATATCAACATGTCATGGCAGTTGCTGACCATTTTCGAAGACCTCTGCAATGATGATTGGTCGAAGGCAGCGGAAGCGTGCAGGTGCTGCTTAGCTCTCAGATCAAAAGACACGTCTCTGACAAGCTAGGTATAATCACCTGAGTTCACACAGTGCATCACAGTACTATTCATCTGCGGTTGCCTTCAACAAACGGCGCCGGTGTTCCGGCATCGGAACCCACATTCCTACTGTTCTGGCGTAGTACAGTCCAGTGGGTAGCACCGGTCCCGACCCTTGAAACGCATCCAAGAAGTCTGCCAAAGAATTCGTTAAAATTCGTGCCCCGCACCGAATGCCGGCTGTCTAGTCTGGACCTCCGACCTTCTTTCCGCAGGCTTTCATGCATAAGACAGAAGGTGCCTGCGGCACTCTCTGTCTTTTATAATTACTGCAGGCTTCGCTGCAAGGCAGCCATGCTTGAAATCTACAATCAAAGCCTCTCCCGACTAGGCCTTCTGTACAGATCGAGGCTCGATGATGCCTGCCCGTATGGCTGCGATTTTTGCCTTCTTGCGCTCTTTGAGTTCGCCGGGGGGGCACATATGGCAGTAGTCGCATAAGATAGCATTGGAGCAGCCTCTAGATTTCCAGAACCAGGCACAAGGCTTGCATTGCCCTGTGCCGTGAAGGGCGGAGCCCTGTGAAGGTACATCTGCCGACAAGCCACGTTGCTCGGAATCCGGAAGATACTCGGAGGTGGGCGGCAACATTGAAAGTGGGGGTTCCGCGAGGGAGCTGGCCTCATTCTGCTCCTCAGACGAAGTGTAGTTCCACGTTGGAGCCTTGGAGACTTTGTTGGATCCTCGACCTGCATGGCTTTGGGGCAAAACCAATCCGCTTGTGTTGGGGACAAACTCCTGGGCGTTGGCATTGAGACGTGGCTTTGGCTTTGGCAGTTGCTGCACTTGTGCTGTTGTGACTGACGGCATGCCAAAGCTGCAACCCTTATACATCGCATGGGGTGTTGGCGTGGATGGCCAACACCCACCCTTGTGGATCCGGACATCCTCGTAGGCATCTCCTGCCAAGGAAGTTACGCAAAAGGTCATCAGAACCAGCAGCAAGTTTCGGAACAGGTGTCCTGAAATGTAGGATTGGCACGACGGCGACCGTGTCGTCTGGTCCTGACTTGCGGGAGTGCCCAGTGCCTGGGAACAGGGCGAAGCTTTCAAATCGTCTATCCTCTGAAGCCGGTTCAGGCCTAAGAGTATGAGAATCGAAAAATGCCCCTTGTTCATTCTGGTTGCTCTCATAATCTCCACTTTCTGCACTGTGTCTGCAATGGCGACGTTTACCTGTCGCCGTGGCAGCGGCAAGGAGGGATGACCCATTAGAAGACCAGCCAGGGTGTGCTGAAGTCCCACGGAGCAAAAGTCAAACACGCCCCGTCTGCCTCTGCTATAACTTGAGCCAGGTGGAATGCAGCGTGAAGAAGCGCAAAGGGCGAGCTCACAGCTTCGAACTCCGGGCCGGACTACCCGGATTCGAAATCTTCCGAGGCTCGGGAAAAGAATTGCAGGGACTTCCGAAGCTTTGGCTCCTCGGCTCCAGGATAATATCACTAATAATAAAAAATTTCTGAACAACGATAACCATAACTCCAATAGCAATAGACTTACATGCAACATGTTGTCTTCCTGTAAGACTTGTCGAGAGTCATCGGCTTCGCCCATGAGATCCAAAACTGAAGCGCCCAGGCGGAGTTGCTGCAGTACAGCTTGTACCATCTCCTTATTGACAGGTCCCGGGCGCGAGGCATGTCCTACACCTCTGATCTGGGAGTTTCCGAAAATGGGGACCCTTATTTTAATACCCTGCATAGTAGGATCCTTATTATAAGGACCCCAAAATCAGGTACCCCTTTTTTTCGGAAACTCCCATCTGTTTGTGGCTGTTTACCGAAGCCTTGCAGGCCTAAGGACATCAAACTTTCCATGCTCGGCTCCTCTCCTCTTCAACTTCCTTCGGCAAGCCAACCCCGTCTCTCGCCCCCCCTCTCCATCATCCCTTCATGCGGCTCAGTGGCCATGTAATTCTTGCGCCTCGGTTGCCGGCGGGAGCAGAGTCAGGCCTTCCTCTGCAAAAGGTCGTGCAATAGAGCTGATTGCCGGAAAGCGACAAGCAAATTCCATCTTCTTCAAAGCCTCCCCACTGCATGGGCAGCTTCAACAGGTCGATATGTTGGGACTATCATGGCAGAGAAAAGGCTTCTGGCTCCGACATGTTTCCTCAATGGCTCTTGCAGCTCGAGTGGCTGAGATAAGCGGATGCTTCTTCGTCTGACCGGATCCTTACACTGTCATGACAAATACAAGAACTCCGGAGTTCCATCACGGCGTTGGCGCGACCTATCTCAAGACAGTAGCATCCTGACATCCTTAAAACCTTCCATCTGGCTTTACGAGAGGGTGCCGAAGCAAGATATTGATTGCGGTGACAGCTTCTGAACTTCCATCCGACCCCTGTCTCTGCCGGACTCTGCCGCCACGGCGCGCGTAGAATTTATTGGTTGGGCTTCCACACTCGGCTCCGTTCTGAACGTACGGCGGCGTTGGGAAGACATACCTCAGCACAAGTCTACATGTCCTTGACCAGTCAAGTCCTGGACATCTGGAACATGCTCACGAACAGGCCCCTGTTCTAGTTCTGGCCTTTGCTTGTGTAAGTGCTGCGGAGTCATGCAGTCAACTTGCAAAGGAGTATTGCGGTCAACGACACCATATCCAGTGACTTCTCTTCTGACCATCCCGCACCTCTTGCAAGGCCGTGGCGTAGTGCTTCCTGTCCGGAAGGGGGCTTGCATCACCATGCGTCTGTCTGGCCTCCCCCACTTGTTGGCTGCGGTGCCTTTGCTGATCAGCGAAACGTCGTATGTTGAACGGGTCGTCGCTCTCGAGCATTGCAGTGATGCGAGCGGAATACGTAGACTCCCAAGGCTCCACTTGCACAACACATAACACAACATGACTCGAATCTCGCCTGCTCTGGTGACTCTAGTGGTTCTGGGTGGTTGTAGGCGAGCAAGGTCGCAACATGATGTAAACTTCCACATTCCACGAGCTCATGTCGTGGTACCCCCAGCTTTGCAGGGTCGAAAGGCTGCAAGCCTGAGCCAAGCACCAAGCCGAGCAGATTGGAGAACTGCTTCTGAAACGGCTCACCGACTTGTAACCACAACAGGTAGCACAACACGTGCTAACTCCCATGGCACATCCCCACTCTGTCTAGCCGTTTTGTGTAAGGAAACCTGCCATCTTTTTGAACGAAGCGATTCGCATCCGGCTGTTGTAGCCAGCTTGACTGCCAGAAGCTGCTAGAAGCATCTAGAATCTAGAAGCATGCATGAATGGATGAATGGGCTGTCCACCACCCAATCCTAAGGGCTCAAGGTCTCCCGATTTTCTCGCCCTCACTCGCCCTCGGCTCTGCCAAGACGACATGCTCATCAGCCCCTTGAGCGGATTTCGAGGGCTCCTGGCTTCAGAGTGCAGAGAGTACTTGATACGGTCATAGGGTTGATGAAGGTTGCATTCACAGCACAAGTCAACCAAGAGCTTCGATCTTTTTGACCTAGATGAAAGCCTGAACGGGCTCAAACTGCATGGGCACCTACTTGGCCGTGCAGCTGACTCAAGGCATCCAGACGTATATTTGCCGCAACGCCTTGCTGCCTGCCGCACTTGGACGTGGCTTCAACTTCAACGAGCCGAATCCAGCCGAAGATAACAAGATGAAGACGATGCTGTTACCGGGAGCTCTTCTCGCCGCAGGCATTGGCACACGAATAGTCCTGCTGCTAGGTTTGGTTCGTCTATGTCTATGTGCACCGGGACCACTGCCGCCAACGGCATTGCATGACAGCCGCCGACGCGAAACGCTTCACAAATATATCAGAAATTCGACCTGCTTGGGCATGCTCGCGCCGCCGTGAATCACCTGCGGCACCGGTACCAATAGAAACATCTATATCCAATGGATGGCTTTGGCATCGAAGGGCAACCCACCAAGCCTTGCACAGGCAGACAGCGTGCATGTTGATGGAACGACACATCTCACTTGTCCGAATGTCCATCTGTCTGCTGAGGTTTATTCGAAAAAACAGCGGCAAACCTACCCTGGTTTAGGGTTTCGGGGCTCGCACTCGTTTAAGGTTTAGGGTTCCCCACGCGTAGAGGATTCGGCGAATTCTGCCTAGGAGCCGCTGCAATCGCTCCGTGGGATCCTGCAAAGGGGCCATTCCAAAGAGCCTTAATCATTAGAATAGGATTTTGGGTGTTACCTAGTGTAATTATAGGAGGGTTTTGGGGGTTACCCTTTGATTGTTATGACTATTATAGTATATCCCCTCGCAACCCCTTCCAAAGTGCTCCCAGGGCTCCCATTGGGGGTTTCCGAAACTAGGGGACCCTGATATAGTGGCCTAACAAGTAGTAGGATCCTGATCACAAGTAGTAGCCTAATAAGTAGTAGGATCCTGATTACAAGTAGTAGCCTAATAAGTAGAAGGATCCTGACAAAAAGTAGTAGCCTAATAAGTAGTAGGATCCTGATTATAAGTAGCAGCCTGATAAGTAGTAGGATCCTGAAAATAAGTAGTAGGCTTATAAGTAGTAGGATGCTGATTTTAAGTACTTACTAGCCTAACAAGTAGTCGGATCCTGATTATAAGAACCCCAAAATAAGGTACCCCTAATTTCGCAAACTTCCAATTTGACTCGACAGTGCCAGGCACACAAGTGTCCTCCTTGTGCAGCATTTCCCATCTTGGCCACCTCCCTTCTTCAGACCATTTGCCTCAGTTTTTGATGGTCTTGGCCGTTGGCACCCTCACACAGGCAGACCTTGCAGACTATGACTACTTGCAGCCGTGGCTCAAAGCGTCACAGTAAGGTCAGGAGTTGCGAAAGTCCAGCTTGAGTCAGACGGTCTTATCCTTCCATTCGTGGGATGTAGAATAGTAGAAAGGCAAAAAAGCTACCGTAAGGCATAAGGCACTTTTGAAGCCCGGGTCCGGTGTGCCAGCTCACCCTCGAAAAGCGTGTCTTCCCCGACTGCCACAAGAAGCCTCTGCTCCTCACAAGCGAGCCCCAACATCGCAGATAATGGCAGCTTCATTTGGCTCTAGATGCTTCCTCCCTCTGGGTGGAAGCCCTTACATGGCTAGCCGCCTTCAGTCTCACTCATACGGCGCCAGCCCACGCGAGCCTGTAAAACAAAACACTTGGCTGTTCATGCTCCTAGCATACGACTCCAAAAAGTACGGGTGCTTCCTCACCGGTGCTCGACCACCGCAGAACGACGAGTTGTCATTGCCGACATTGAATCTTTCTAGTGATTCTATTGCTTCATGACGTCCACGGTCGCAGTGGCTGTGTGAGTCTGGTGGCATTAGAATCATTAGCAACAGCTCTTAAGCCCGCTAGAGACGGACCGTGCTGTTCAGAAGTGACAGAGACGCTGACAATCCTAACACGTCCGAAGCAAATGGGGCCCCGCTCGCGGCCCGCATGATCTTGCCTGGAAGCGCACCAGGATGTCCTTTGCCTTCCGGAGAGGTCCCAGAACCCAATGTGCATGGACTTCAGTTTTCTGATCTTCGAGAGTGAAGTCCTGGTCGTGCTCTGCACTGCGGGTGCGCTTTGGAGTGGGGAACGCTTACAACTCAAGGCAGGCTAATGCAGGTCCATGTGTCCGAGATTTCCGGACTTTTGGAAGCTTTCGCCCGTTGCTTGCTCTCGTCTGTCGGCGCTTCGCCAGGAATGTCTCTTGGACAGGAAGTATCAAACCTTAGTGTGGGTGCATCGGTGCTGCAAGCGGCTCAACACGGCTCAGCCCCTCTGGCACAAATTCACATTGCACCGAGGAGCCCCAGCGATCGCAATGCTTCCTTAGCTCGTCCGTCGTTGGGCTGCTGCGCCAGCAGCGCCTGCAGAATGTCCGCGGCCTGAGGGGAAAGGGACGACACGGCGGGCCAAGAACACTGGAAGTGTCTTCTGATGTCAGCCTCGTCTTTCTGGCCTTGGTGCTGGAGGCAGCACGCCAACTCCAAATAGGCCTGCAAAGAGCTCTGCTCTGCAGCGGTTTTGACGTGCTCCGAGGCTCGTGGTCGACTCTACGGTTTGTAGCACCAACGATGCTTGCTCGATCCCTGAGCGATATACTTTACCAGGACTACAAGTTGTGCGTGATTGCTTTGCCCTGCGACTACATCCAGGAATTTGCGAAGGTTTCCAACTTGATGTTAAAGCAGCACAGAAACCATTCCGTTTTAAAGAGTCTGACCGCGGATTGCTGGGCATTACTTTATCGAGCCACACTGACGGTGCCGACAAGCTGTACTCTTACCGTGTTTGCCCATTCTGCGCAAACTTTTCCGCTTTATGGTTCCAAAGACTTGCGGGATTACTTTTGCGGCTCATGCATTTATGGATCTTTGTTCGCCACGCTCTTATGGGCTATGCCGAGAAATCACGGGCGGAACAACGTCACCCTGCCGCCTGTGACAAGCTTGGGCAAGTGGCCAGGGCCTTCCTAGCTGTAATAGAGGCATCAGCAGGCTGCCCAAGCTGCCGAAGAGCTCCAGCCAGTTCCTGAAAGCAAAGAACATACTGTAACATACTGTAGCAGCTATAGCATACCACTTAGTGTGCAAGGATGCAAACGCAAGGGGTCGGTCTTTGGCAAGGATCAGTCAATGCCCAGGCTGCTTTCCGCAAGTCTCCACCTCTTCCCAGTCGATTGACACATGCGGGCAGGATTCTTGCAGCTTCGGCAGGACCACCATAGTTTCCAAGACGCGCCCAATGACCCCACCCAAGGTCCTCTTCCAGTTGAGTTGTCTTGATGCTGCACTGAGTTGGAGCCGATTCCTTGCTGGCTGCTGGGAAGCAGCTCCAGTCATTCGATGGAAGCTGATTTGCCAGCAGTTGCCTGGTCCCAAAAAAGCCCACGTTCTTCCTGCCGACGATCCAGCCCGCACTCACATCACCCGCCTTGTTTGCTTGCACTTCCATGGATAGCTGAAAGCCGAATCGGTTCTCGAAGACGGGAAATCCGTTGGACACTTTCCTCGAAGGCTCGTAGACACCCTCGCTTTCTGCCACGCTGGAGCCTTTCAGCTCTACAGCCTCAATGCAAAAATCCATCACGCCGCCATGCAGCATCTTGGGGGCTTCAGCTGCGCAGACACTGACCGGCCAGGCTTTCGGTAGCAATCCATCACATGGCTCGCCGAGCTCTTTCAGCAGTTCCTTGCACTCTCGCAGTAGCCTTCGTGTGTTGCTATCAGCCTTCTGGTCCACGGTTTCGATCCTGAAAACTGAGGGCCCGGGAACTGGCTTGACACACCCTTGTCCAGACATATCTACACATCGAGCCTGGTCCTTTTCACCTTGTCTGGCTTCCAGCGCCTCTTGAAAGTCTAATTAATCGGACCGACCAAGATACTGTATCCAGCACTGCTTCGCAGCCAAGGCTGCTGCACCTTCATTGCTCGCAGCGTTGAGCAAGTGGGCCTTGAGGAGCAAGGCTTCTGGCAGGCCGTGCCGCAGTTGTAGCGCTGCCCCTACCTGATCCAAAACCAGCGCAGGTGGTCGAATGGGAAGGCATGCTGATTCGTTTATTTGATATCCCTGCTCTTCCAAGCCTCTTTCAAAGCTTGGTCTTCGCGGCTCAAGGCACGAAGTAATGCAGCCAGCTCAGTGTGAAGCAAGGCTCGCTGCGTCCTGTCTGCTTGCTTCGTCACAATCTGCAAAGACTGGCGAAATGCCTGGTCAGGAAGCGGCTATGTCAGAGCTCGGGCTCATGGAGGCACCGCTGACCGGGAGCTACAAACTTTTTTTGCAAACTTTGGAGGCCGCGTCCTTGACTGCTAGTCTCTGATTCTCAATGGTCCCGGAAGCCGCTCGTCGACGAGCTTCCTGCGCATAGCCTTCCGCCATGGCATCGGCACTTCTTAGCCATCGCAAGGTCGGTGCAGGTTCATCGCCCTCGAAGGGCTGCCATCCCTGCAAAGGTAGCTCTTCCTTGGCATCCGTAGGGCAGCCATAAGCTGGCACGCCTGACCTTCCAAGAATCCATCCCCACTGCAGCTCGCCCGTGTCAGCAGCTGGGCCCTGACAGACGCTCAAGCTGAAATCGCTTAGGTTGCCGTAGACTGGGCAACCCTCACAGAGAGCGCCCTCAGGCTCATAAACTCCGTTCACATCCTCGCAACCAGCACCAGCCACAAGCAGAGACAGCACATCCGTGTCCGGCATCCCCGAGGCTCCACCGGGCGTGCTGTCAGCTCTAGGACTTTAGGCCGCTACCATAGAAGACCAAGCTTTAAATACGGGTACCTCTCACCCAGAAAAGCCATGCAAAACTGAGCACCGCTGAATTGCCTGCAAGCTGTCTTGAGCTGGCGATCGAAAACTTAGAGGGGCTTCCCCTCCCACACCCAGACTGGCAAGCGGCTACTCGGCGGCGGGGCGCCATGAGCAGCGCTTGCCACGGCGCTGAAACCGGACACTAGCGATCCAGACACTACAGTCACTCCAGTATCCGATCCGGGGGTGGAATCCTGAGAGCTCTTCCGGGACTCTTGCTGCTCGACCGCCTCGGACAGCAAACAGGTCGAGACGGGCCGATGCAGCAAGTAGCTCCAAACAAACGTGCCTACCCAGGCCGAAGAATCGACAACCTGTAAGCAGAGGACGTACCAAACACCTCCGAAGAGGCTGAAGATGATACCGGCCATGACGAGCGGAGCCTGCAATCGTCTTGCTGTTACTGTGGGACACTGGAAAGCCCTCCGCCTTTTGCGACAACATATTTAGTGCCAAGATCTTGCGTACACTGAGCACAGGCCAAGTAGGCTCTGTTTGTGCATTTGCGGAAGCCTGCCTGCAGGACTGGATCTGAAAAGAATACGATGCCCTGGCAAGGCAAGCTCAGTATGTTTGCCAGACCGTGCTGCGATCAGTGAACCCCATCATGCCTCGAACACCACGATGAAGTTCGAAAGATTGCTAAAAACGAGGGTGGACCTTGACAACATGCTGTCATCCAGCCTTGAGCTAGTGTCCAAACTGTCTGTGGCGAAAGGTGAAGTCGCTGACGTGGCCGACGTAGCCTTCAGCAGATAGAGCACTGCCTTAGCGTGGCATGCGTAGCTATACTTATGACTCGCCAGCAACCGTACCAAACTCTGGATTCTCAAAGCCCCAAAGCTCAAGAGCGAGCCAAGTGATTGCCCACGAAGGCGAACACGGACAACGCCAGCATCAGCCTGGCTATGACGGCTATGACCACACTGGCCAACATGTGCCTGCGGAACATTTTAAACTGAGGTCCGGACATGATTGACGGATTGTGAAGCCAGACGTTCCAGGCTTCCAGAAAACTCGGCACGCCGGATGCAGCATGCCGATGCAAACAAGTCTGAGAAAGATAATATCAGGTATCATCCGGACATCAGACTGCGGAGATGTCGAAACATGCACATGAGGCAAGAGTCTTCTTGCATCCACCTACGGCACAGATTGTGCTGAGTGTCTCTGCGAGACTTTTGCCGCGTGTTGCTGGCACAGGCTCCTGCAGGGTTCCACTCATGGGTCATCTCTCGCCTGCCCACAATGGATCACCCCCCGGCAGGGCGTTTAGCCTGGCTTGGATCTCAGCTTCAGACCCTGTCCATGCGGACTAACCTTATGTTGAAGCAGCGCCATTCAGCACCCTGCAGCTCTGTGTGCACCTTTCACCCTGAGCTTATGCATGTGGACTCCCATGGACTCCCCTTCGAGTCCAAACTAGTGCTGACGAGCGTTTTCCAAATCCGTGGCTTCAGTAGTCCACAGTGGTCCGAAAGACTGTGCAAAATCGACCACGAGTTCAGGGGCCATGCAAGAAGTTGGTTGGCAGGTCTCTCGGGGCGTGAATTCCGGCCCGCAAGTGCCTGGCTTCTGCAAGGGTTAACAGTGAACAGTACAGCAGGGTGGTGGCTCATAACTTGGTTTGCTTCTTTTCCAAGTGGCTCAGCTTTGGCAAGCGATTGGAACTTGCCAGCGCGAACTGGCTGACAATCCAGGCGAGTCTCACACGCATGCAACAAGAGGGCCGGATGGATGCCATAGCATAGCAGCTAGCGATCCTTCATTTACCGTGGCGTAGACGGCCAACGTGCAGCTACCTTCCAGCTCCCCATCCCCACCAACCGTATCACGCCAACCAGAACCAGACGAGCAACAGAAAAAACAAACACCTGAAACACGGAATGCTAGGCAAGGCGGAAAAGAACGAAGCAGCCACACAACAGAAACCACACTTGACCACTACTGGCACTGGGTCCGTCACAATCGCTCATTGACGGTGGTGAGGACTCCGGCCGGCAGAGTTAGGAGCAAACCATCGAATGCGCACAGCAGGGTCGCGGGCGCCTGTGCCGGTCGCATTCCGATTCAAACATCTTCTCCACCCCCGAAAGTCCTCCTTGCATTCGGTCAAGAGCATCCGCTGGAGGAGCCTATATGGCAGAACAACGGCCTCCAGGCAGCGTGCTTGTAGAGATGCCACCAAATCCCAAACTCCAGGAGCTGACAGCTGAGGGCTCCACCACGAGAAGTCCAGCTGCTCGTGCCCCATTTGCAGAGAATTCCGCGTATTGCAGACTAAACCTTATGGGTAACAACCGCCGGCCCATCTAGCCAACACTTCCAGAATGAGGTGCGGACAGGAGGGCACCAAAGGCCATGGTGATCAGTGCCATCTTCGACGAAAATGTCCTGGCATGCACACAACACACATCCACGAAACATACTGTGTCGCCTGCAAGTTCGCCAGGCCCACACGTTGAAGCCTCTGGAGATGTTCGACCTGTGCACTCTGAAGAGTATCGATCTCCTCATCCTCCCGTAATGGTTACTATCCGGGCTGCGGCGTGCAGGAAACGATAATAAGATATAGTCACTATAGTCCTTAGACTCAATGTGAGTTGACATGTCGCAGGTCTTCTCCGCCCTGCTAAGCCGAGGCAGCGACGGGAGCACCAAAGGCTCGATGAACAAAGCGAAGAGCGGGCAGAGGTTCAGAAAAACCGTCCGCTCGGACAGTGAGCCTTCAGAGAACGCCCTCCTAAAGCATGCGCTGGGCGGGTTTCGGGGTTTAGGAGTTCAGGATTTAGGCCAGCATCACAGAAGTCGACTGCTTACATACGATCATGCGGGGCCCAATGGCAGGAACTTGAAGGCACGGAGAGTATGTTCGCAAAGATAGAGGATGAATGCTTGCGGCCACTGGGTAGGATTCCTCCCTTCGCGATTCAGTTCAGATATCTAGAATCTAGACGCCCAACAACAGAAATGCAAGAGAGCAAGGTTGCGTGAGCATGCATCCACCGATCTCTGGATCCTAGCCATGCAGTGCTGCATGAGGCGGCGGCAGTACAACGACACCTCATGGTTGATGAGCTGGTATGCCACGAACCTGCATGGTATTGCGGTCGATACATCTGGATTACTCCGGAGCTCAGAAGAATCCCTCCGAGATTCATCACGGGGAGCTCGACTCCATGGCGATCATGCCAAGGCTCCGGCCACAAGGCTGCTGGCCTGGTGAGGGACAAGCGCAACTTCACGAAAAGCTGAGGGGTTGCCCCGACTGCATCATTGGGGCTGCCACGTCCATCTAAGGAGCGGGTAAGACAATGCGCCCCAAGACCTAAGACTGGAAAATGTGAAGCCACTGCTACAAGCCTTTCGGCACACCGCCAACTGCTTCGTCTCCGGGAATGTCAGGCCAGAGCAGTGGGTACAATGAAAGCTCAGAGGGTACTTTCGAGCTTTGATCCTGCATGCAGCGTCTGCGGCTCATCAATGCAGCTTCAAAGAAATGCTGACTTTTGTGTTCAATGCCGCAAACTCGAAGATAGCTCGTTTTCTGTCAAGCATTGGCATCTTCGCAGCATGTCTCCGGACGAATCCAAGGTCAGGCGGCCATCGTAGGACTCCCCACCTCGAAGCTACTGGTACAAAGCCATATGCAAGTTGCAACTCTAGCGCGGATATCCGTGCACAAGAGCAGTTGAAGATGCAGCTTCTTTCAGATTCTGCTCTTTGAGAAATCCGAAGCTACTCTGAGCTCCCGACTTAGCCACATCTCCCGGTCTGAATCTGTGCCGTTGTCCTGGGCTTGGTGCATCGACTGCGGTCGGACAGTGCGCAGACGAAATCACAAACAGTCACGGCTGCTGTGAAGGGCTCTTGATTGTTGCAGTCCCACGACTTTGTCCCTGCACGGCAGGCCTCCAAAGATACTCGTACCAATACTGGTCCATCAGGCTCGCTGCACCGCCCGACGCGATGCTGCAACAGAAGCTGCAATGCGTCCTCCTCAACTGCACGCATCTCGGTCACAACGCTAACATATTGACCTGATGTTGCACAAAAGACTTTGCTGTTGAAACCTTAGCAGCTTGGAGATGAAGGTAGCAAGGCGGTCCTTCGAGTTTGCTGGCATTCGCCGCCTCTGCTTCTGTCTGATACATGTGTAGTTGCTGCTGGGTGGTTCAGACATGTTCGGACACCCTGCGACACCCGGGCTCGGGCAACAGCTAGCCGCAGCCCGCAAGCTGCTGTCCTTTGTGTTCTCCTGTTCAAGGTGCCTCTTTTGCGCTGTCCCACCCTTCTGCGTGTTCGTCCGGGAAAACTGACCAAAGACTGTTCAACAGCGGGCTAGATACATTGCGATGGGCTGAGCCGTCAAAAACAGTGCTGACGAGCAAGCCTCAGCTGAGCACAGCTGTGGCTATATCAGTTCAACCACGGAAACTTTACACAAGTGGGCACGAGGATTGACGAGTGACGACATTCGACGATGCCTTACAACGTTTCACCACGTACTGCACCGTAGTGAAATTTGAAACATGTTTAGATTTTAGTGAGCTCCGCACTGCTGGCAATGTTTATGATTCGTAATTTCCCGTCCCCTCCCCAGGCAACTCCTCGGGGTACACCTTCCTCTTTGTGGCCAACATGGCCAGGCACCCCGCCCCTTCTGGACAAATCTTCCACTTGAAGGGGACCCCTTCAGCTGACGATGAAATCCTTGGAACGCCACTGCCGACAGCACTTGACCTATGAATCTCTCCGATCTGAGCCCAGGCGTCTTGTGCAAGATCGGCGTTCCAGCATGAAGAATGGCCTGATGCTGTTGGCTACATTCCATGCGCATTCTCATGTGAATGTCTCCTCGACATGAAACGCTGCGCGGGTTTCTTAAACGCTACCAAGAGAACGCGTTCCGCTCGATCTCAGATCTCCTAGTGCTGGCAAGATGCCAGATCTGCAGAGGGCTCGCTCAGTGATTGAAGTCGTCTTCCAATGAAACTGACAACATCCTCGGCAATCTCCAAATGTCTTGCAAATTATGGATGCAAATCGAACAAAACGATCTTCAGACGAAAGCTCTTTCGGAAATGACACCAACTGGTGCAACTGGTGTCCGCAGAAACCGAAGAAGTCCACCACTTCCTGCTCAGGCTGCAATGACAACAGTGGCGAGGATAGTATTGGCACTGATATAGCGATAGTAATAGCGACAGCACAGCGCCAACAACAACAGCAACAGTATCAACGGCACCTGTTGCTCGCACCAGCAGTTGATCGTACGAGTACTACCTATGTTATTCAGCACTGGGACCAGAGCAACACACTCTGAGTCCTGGAAGGCAGGGTCGTCCAACTCAAAACGAGGGAAGAGTGGCGGCAAAGCTCTTCCTGTGCGCAGTGGCACATGTGCAGGGATTGCGCTACCATCCAAGAACCTGCGGACTACGCGGAAGGCAGAGCATGACCCCATGCTAAAATGATAATCCAATTCAAGGCTTGCGTTAGGCAGCACCACTCGCTTGTAGGCATTGTCTGCCAGTAAAAACGATCCGTTAAAGCGAGTGTAGTCCCTCTTCGGGCTCTTAGCACGGACTGCCTGGGAGCTGAATCGCCGATGCATTCGTCAAATGTTCTTGGGTCCTTACAGCACAGTTGAGATGTCGGGTGAAGCTCTCTAGCGACGCTCTCTTCAACACCATATGCCATGTTTGAGAAAACAACCCAAACTTTATGCCAACTGCGGCTGGCGGAGCAGGGTGAAGACCGCCAAGAAAAAGCCCCCGAAATGGGGCCCATGAATGGGCAGGAATCGGGCGCAGTGATGCAGCGACAATTCCATGGACCGCTCCGCAGGCAAAGGGAACATCGTGCTCAACAGGCTGGGCACATCTGCTCTGCATGGGTATTCTTCCATAGATGTGTAAGATCGCTCCGTGGAATTAAAACTGGGGTCGGGGACCCGCCACGTGCTCAAACCGGGCAGTCCTCTTGGACACCCCTCCGGCAGAACCGCTTCTGCAGGCAAAAGGTGCACACCCGGGAGATTCTCAAGCAAAGCTGCTTGCACGACCGCTTCGCACTCCAGCGGATTTAGCGAACATGTCGAATACACTAGCCTTCCGCCAGGTCTGAGCAAAGAGAGGCCCCTACGCAACAGGCGCAGCTGCAGCTCATGGTGGCTCAGCCCAGACCCCACACTCCAGCGCTGTAGCCGCTTCGGCTCCTTGCGAATGGTCCCGTCTGAGCTGCAGGGGGCATCCACCAAGATGCGATCGAAAGCACGGGGCCCAAGCAAGTCAGGAAAACAAGTTCCATCCATATTCGTAACGAGCAAAGGGGTGCACAGTTGAGCCTTCGCTCTAGACCAGGTTCGCTCCGATCTTTCCACGCTGACGTCGTTGGCAACAAGAAGACTCTCGTCTTCGCTTGCATGGGCTGGTCTCAAGCTATCTAGCAGTTGGCAGGTCTTGCTTCCAGGAGCACTGCACAGATCCAAGACCGCGTCACCTGGCTGTGGGCCGAGCGCGAGCACAGGCAACATGGAGAGCCCATCTTGGACCACCACCTCCCCTGTGGAAGCCAAGGTGTTTACAAGCTCAAGACCAGCTGCAGCTTCGTCGGGATTTGTGGTGGGTACCACATGCAAGGCACCACCAGAGTCTTCCATCCAGGGCACGAATTCTGCTCGTTGACCCAGCTTCTCGGTCAATGCAGAAACCGTTTGTGCATGCAACGGGGATCGGTTCAGGCGCAGGCTAAGAGGCACAGGACGTCCAAATAGCGTCTCGCATTGTTCCCAGTCTCCCGAACCGATGGCCAGCTGCAAATCCCTGTAGTACAACCGAAATTTTGCCAAGCCTCCTTCAGTTCCATGCTTCACACGCTCCACGTCGACAGGGTCGCACACCAGCTGCATTCTGGGAGCGCCACGCTTCGTTCCAGCACAAGCGATGTTAGAATCATCTGGCCGTGATGTCGCACCACAATCAGTCCGCAACATAACAACTTCTCCGCTCATCACAACACGACGACCTGCAGCCACCTGGCCATTGACCAAGACTCTGCCATCTTGACATGCAGCAGCTGCTTCCTGGCGAACGTTTAGATGCATGGCACCTCCCCTGCGCCCGAGCACCTCGCGAAAATGTTGTGCGACAAACCTCTGCAGCCGGCAACCACAGTGAGTTTCGGCAACAACGACGCACAGCCCATTGGTTGTCTCGTACTGCATGCTTGCATCCCGTCAAGCCAAAGGATTCCAGCAGCCCATTGCCGGCATACTTTGCCTGCAATCCGAGTCCAAGTTTCACAAGACTAGGGAGTTGCGTAAGCTAGTTGCAAGGTGCCGCTGTAGCTTTTGCTGCTGCGCGGCGCGTGCCTTCAGCATGTTGCTGTCATTACGACTGCTTGAGACTGCCGGAGGTATGCACCACACAAGCCACAGTGCTCATGGTATGGAAAGCCTTTGCTACGTACGTTAGACAAACTCTTTCTATCTGCACCTGTTTATGTACATATATATATATATATACACCATATGTATTAAGTATATATATATGTGTGTGTGTGTATGTATATAGACAGAGACGGAGAGAGAGTTATGTATGTGCGTGACAATCTAAGATACTGGATATATCCCGCTCAAGTTCCAGCCTGGGCCTGGCTGACTCGGCCAGCAAAGCTGGCATAAACCTGCTTTGCACGGGTGAGAGAGAGAGAGAGAGAGATACAGACAAAGAGAGAATTAATAATATTATTGTTGTTGTTATTTTTTGCCTCCTATGCTGTACACAATTACAGTAAGTTATTGCTAGTGTTATTATTGGATACCGAGAGAGAGCCGGGGAGGGTTTCGGTGCTCACAACTCGGACAATCCAGGAGAGGCATAGATCCAAAGGCAAGGGCTGGGTGAAACTGACAAGAGAAAGACTGGCAGTGTCATTTTGCTCAAAGCTTTCGCTGCGCATTGGACTGCGTGAGACTTGAGCAGAGGAACCGGAGGATCTCCTTTCGCAAATCTTCTTTGATGTGCTCTGAGAAGGCCACAGCCTTCCATTTTCTGCGCTTCTGTTGCGTAGCTTCGTCTCAAGTCACCAACAGCTCGCCACAGGACTTCCAGGTTTGAAGTCTTCCGATTCGGGAGGGCTCCGACCAGAAGGGACATCCACTTCTGACGCTGAGGTTTCGTCAGCGCGGGCAGAACGACAGTAAAATGGCCTGCACACCGCATTGCCTTTGTCAAGGCCTCTCCGCTATTTTCGGTGGAATCTTGCGCAGATCTTCCATCCGGCCAAAAATCTTTGTTGCACAAAAGAGAGGCCTCGCAACCAAAGTGCATTCTTGGTGGGCGGTTCTTCTCACAGAATCTCCCCGGCGCAACAGTGCGTAAGCAGATCTCTCAAGCTTTCGGTGAGGATGTTGTAGACATCACTTTCTGGGAAATGGGTTTTGTCCGCATCCGCCAGCTTCGAACAGCACTAGCGGCCTGAGAAGGGAACCGCCTGTGGTAGTTTTATCTTTATTTGCTTTCCGTGCATTATGTTTAAATTGCAAAGGGCCAATAATCACTCGAGGAGTTTCCGCTGTCTGACATCTTGCGCAATTCCGCATCGAAGATGGCGTCGCAAGCAGGCTCCAACTTTGCGGAAAAATCGAGAACTGGCTCGGAACTGCGCATCGGAACTTATGGCGCACGACTCCATGCCTGTCGGACGGAAGATGCTGGCAAATCCGCTTTCCCAACCTGCCCATCATTTCACAATACTGCACTTCTTGATCTATGCAATGCTCCCAGCCTTCGGTTTGCTGGTCTGCTGGGAAGTTACTCGCCACTCCATGATGTCATTGGCAGATAAGTACGGAGGTAGACCGAACAACACGCTTTCTGCGGGGTCAAAAAGGTCCAGAACCTTCCAATCATCCAGATTCCAGATTTGTTGGGTGCCCACGGACAGACCTTCGGCGTTCAGGGTCGTTGCATGTGCACGGAAGCCGCGGCTGGCTGTCACCGCTGCATGCGGGGGCATCGTCATAGGACACGCATTCAGTGCCTGATTGTTCTCCATGGCAGTGCCCACCACAGCATCATGCCGGCAATGCTGGCATATCCGACTCTGAATTTCGCCGCACTGTTTCTCCAAGCCAAGGTCCTGAGTGGCAGACTGTGCCGCTTGTGGCGATTCGTTGTCCCGGGTGTCACACTCGGAGAAGGTGCAAGCAAAGCTACAGCTCTGGCGAGAAGCTTTGTGAGCTCGTATTTTTGTTCTAGAGGCAGGAAGCGAGGCGCACTCGATGAGTGTCTGATTGCACTCACTGTTGGCCATCAACACGCGCTCACGCAGAGGTAAGCAAGCATTGGAAGCAAACAGAAAGGAGGCTAACAAGCAGGCCACCACCTTTGCGCAAACCTAAGCCTATGCGAAACACGGCTGCAACGTTCAATCCGTCGCACTGCCGACTTTTGAGCTGCAACAAAGGCTGCCGCACGAGGACATTCATGCTGCTGCGGAATTGCGTCCAGGTTTCTAGCCTCTGCCAGACCCTGGAACTCTGGAACCATGGCAAGGTACCATCGACATATCTAACCACTTTTGACAAAAAGTCCGCTTCGCTGGGATTTTTGGCTCCCGCCGTGCATGTCCGAGGACTCACTCGGCGGGCTGCACGTGCTCGGACGGAAGGCAAGAGATGATGACGGGGTTGACATGCATAGGCCTTGGGCTGAGTGAGCCAGGTTGAGCCAAGATGGCCACGGTATGCTGCAGTTTAGAGGGCTTCGAATCGCACACTCGCTGACAGGCACGGATTCCGACAAAAGGTCTCAGACTGCTACGGTAAGAAAGGCTCCCGAATGCAGGAACCAACAGCAGCACATCAACAGGACCCGGACCAAGCAGCATGTAAGGACCCAAGGGTGTCGGGTTTACGGCACATAACGATGTGCTGTGCACTATACAGCCAACCCCAAGGCGAGCATGTAGCGAAGCCCCTGTCTGAGGCGATGGCCTGACATCCTAGCGTCCAGAGAGCAGTAATGACCTGATTGTACTCCCAAATTATTATGAATCAAGGAGCAGCTGCGAAAGCAATGAGACTCTCTCAAGCTGGGGCATCCTGCAAAACAGAATCCTGCTTGTATCGTCGTCAAAGCCATGGGAGCGGCTGTCAGAGTCGACCTTTGCAGCTTTAATTAATAGTAATATACTAATAAAAATAATCATAATAATAATAGCCATCATAATAATAATAATAATAATAAGACTAATAATGATCATAATAGATAGATATAGAAACATATAATACGAACAATAATAATAACTAGTTTTAATAATCACAACTAGTAGCAATAGTAATAATAACCTTCGATAATAGTAAAGCCGGATTGGACTCCACTTTTCACATGACCTCCAACTGGATGCCAAGCTGTTGTAAACAGGTGCACACTACACCGCTACACTAAGGCTCCTGCTTCACTCGGGCACGGCAGAACAGGACAGACACCAGACATGGACTAGCTTGGACAGAAATGGACCAAACCACTCATACACATGTATATACACCAGTGGCCTAGCTATCTGCACTCTTGTCAAACCTCAAAGGCACCCACAGAGACTGGTTCACCAGGTCTAAGCCGACTGTAAAGGCACCTCGCCAAAGGAGGCAGCTACCAGTTCCATTGTCAAGGGTATTCTGATTTCAAATTTGCAGTGGAATACTCCTTCTTCGCTTTTAAGCGTGGAGCAGAGCGTGAAGGGCACAAGGATCAAGTAGTGTTTCTCTTGGTATCCTGCCGCAACATGTAACAGGTCACAGCATGATACTTGGCACACGTTGAACTTGACAAGTTGTGCACCGAGACAGGCTCGACTTGGCCAGCGAATCGCAAACCACCAAGCCCTCTGCCATAGTGCGCAAAGTATGCCCAAGCCATTGCCAGTGGAACGTACCTACCACAGAGCCAGGAAGACCTATGCAACTAGAAACTACTCTCTCGCGGATACTAAACCATGAGCGAGTGCGAACCACTCAGCTCGCGGCAACAAAAGATAAACTGAGACGATGATTTCTGGTGTGGCCTCAAAACACTTTCTCAGCGACTTCGCACAAGCAGCTCGCTTGCTTCCCTGAGAGCAAGCTCAGGGCAGTGCGATCTCAACATCAACCGCGGTTGCAAAGGTGTTATGAGGCTGCACCGGGACCATCTTTGTTCTGACCTGCACTGCAGAGCTATGACAGGCAGAAACTCGCAAGCTCGGGGGCTTACCCACACTGAGCCACCGAGTGCAATGCCTTTGCGAAGGGTGAGTTCTCCGACGATATGTTCACACCCCTTAGATCTGCTGCTGAATAACCTGTGAGGACCACCATAACTTCTGAGAGCCAGGCTTCTTGGTTGGGAACCTGACTTGCAAAGCCCATCGATCCAAGTAGCGCAATTGCGAGCTGCCCCCTGGTTATACACTCTGTCACAGCACCGGACGAGAAAGATGACGTGCTGAGCTCCAAGCATCGTCAAGGAAGAGGCCCGGGTAAAAATGAATTTCTGAGCCTGCCCAGGCTTTCAAAGGTGAACACGCGTGCTCCAGCATCGGAGCTTGTGCAACTATAGCACTAGTGCTAGCTGGACTTCTCGACCGGCTCTTGTAGTTGCACATATACATATACATATATATATATATATGTTGTGTATTTCTATATATATATATATACATATATATATATATATAGAGTATCTTCGACAATCTTACAAGCCTGCAGCAGGCTCGGAGGGTGGGTGCCGAAGGTGCCTGGCCTCGTATTCCTTCAGCTGCTCTGTGTTCTCCTGTTCTGCATCCTCCATACAAGGACTCTGCACCGAAGCAATCTGAAGTACAAACCGTGGAACTGTAGAAACAACACGTGCGGAGACAACGGGAGCATTTTCCGGTGCGGTTGATGCCAAGAAGGCGCAGAAGCGAGTTGCAGTGTCTGAGAGAGGCTGGATAACCAGGCAGCTGGAGGCTTCAAAACCCGTCTTCTTGGATAGTGGAACTCGCGCAAAGCCGGCCGAAGTCCAGAAGTTCAACAGTCGTGGGTTGCTGCTGAAGATGGCACCCAGCACGTCAGCCCGGCCATCGCCACGCGCCGACAGATCTCTGATGATTCCACCCAACAGCTTGTGACCAAGACCCTTGCCTTGCACCTCAGGATGCACCGCTAAGCGCGCCACACGCAAGAATGCTGGGCTGATGCACAAAGCACGTTCATGCGTCTGCCCGGCTGGAAGGAGAGCTTCTGCCAGCAAATCGTGCCTTCGAAGCCCGCCTCGCTGTTCGTGCAGTAGAAGCGCGCATGCCAGCAGTCTGCGGTGACCGCCGCACGGTGTCCAAATCGCAAAAAGCTCCATCCGAGTTTCGTCAAGAAGCAGTCTCAAATCTGCCGGACGAGTCCGGTAATGGGCAACTGCAAGCAACCCATACACTTCTCGGATAATCTCTTCGCTGCTTATCAGGCTTTGACGACGGATTCGTTCGATTTCAACATCTGTTTCCGCATCGACAGTAGCAGTGGGCAAAGGCAACGGCTCGGGATCAAGCAGAAGAGCATCCGCCACCAGCTTTTCAACGGGGTCGCCCAAAGGCCATCGGATTGGAGTCTCCATCTTCAAGCGCGCCACAGGCATTCCCTTGAGTTCTGCCCGCTCCAGAGCACGCAGGAGTCCGTGGCCCGTGCCTTCGTATCCATGTACCGTCCCAGCTACGACGACGCCCAAGTTTTGCATAGCATGCGCAGCTTCGAAGAAGCGTTCCATCGCTGAAGTTGGCTGCGCAGCAGCCTCATCGACCATCACCAGGTCAATCCCTCCCAGGCCTAGATCCAAGCTTGTCTCCAAAAGGATTGTCCGAACATCGGTTGACTCTGCAGCGGGGGGTCTTGCCTCAAGTTTGCAGCTCGAGCAATGGGAGTCTTCCGATACTTCCCCGTCGGACAAGACTGTCCATTTCAGTAGTGTCAGGCCTTCGCGAGCCCAAAAGAAAACCTCGGCCACAGATCTCTCCGTTTTGGCTACCACCTCAGCCGGCCACCAAGCAATGATACTTCAGTGCTGGAAAACACCCACTGCTCTGATCCCTACTAAGCCACAAGCTCAGAAACAACCTCCCAACTACATCAGCACTGGCTTTCAGGAGAATGCAGCGCGGCAAGGAGGGGGCGCTCCTGTGAGCCCTCAACAAAACACATGCAGCTCTGTTCGGGGCCGGCGTGATTATGTTCGAGGCAAGCCGTGGGGATCATCGTCTAAATCATGAAAGTGGGACGTTGGCAAGTTGCGGAGGTCACTGGAACCGGGAATGTGCAGTTAATGAAGGTTGGGAGCCCCAAGGCTAATGATGCCTCAGCTGCAGTAGCTCAACCTGGACACAGTCTTGCCAAACAAAAGCCTGAAAGTTTGCCTGTAGAAGCTGAGCCTCGACAATGGAGCGCATCTGTGTCAGAAGAGCGGCGGCCGCAATGCCCAGTGCGCTGCTCTTCCCTCTGCCGCGCGGTGCTAGCAGGGCCAGCAGCGAGCCTGCGAGAAGACGATGCAAAGCAAAGAGGCAACAAGCATATATACTTGCAGTAAGGTGAGTGCTGCAGAGGAGGGCGATCAGCTGTGTTGGCATCTGCTCCGTCAGGGTTACTTGTATTCAGCTGAATGGCATCAAGCAAGCTAAGGCAAAATCTTCAGGTGACAATCTTTAGAGAGCTAGCCTTCGTTGTTAATGGCGCAAAATATGGCCATGCCTTGTGTCGCAGCTGCGGCGATGGCCTTTATTCCAAGGGCGACAAAGACACAGGGGAAGGTCTCACTCAAGGCTACTTTACGGCGCTCGGCTCAAAAACCTGCTGCGTGCTGCCAGCATGCTTCGACAGCGGCAGCTTGCTCCGCAGTCTTGCAGAGACACAGAATGCTGGAGAGGGGACTGGCCGCTTCGGCAGGCGATGAGGCAACATCACGTGTATCGGGGCCTTGGTCGGGGTGACACTTGCGACTGCTGCAGTCGTCCACAGACCGCGGAGCCTTCGGCACGTGTTTGTGTATGCCGCTCACGTGGTCCAAGTGAGTGTGTGGACAATCCTGAAGTATCTTGCCAAACCGGATGTCGAACGGCGTTCTGCAGAAAAGCTTCCTGCTGGGGCAATACTCACCGACTGCCTTTGGTACGGATCTGCGTGGCCCATGATTAACTTCAGCATGCTCCGTCATAACCAAAACAAGTAAACCACCTCCAACAACCAAACCTGATAAAGCCCCAAGGGCATCGGCTTGAAGGTGGGGAATGCACACCAGCACACACACCTCGCACTGGGTGCCCAAGGTATTGTCGGCATTTTTGATGTCTACCCAGTGCCACTGCGGCGCATCTTGGTTCATCTTTGGTGGCCCTTGAGATTTCTTATCAAAGCTTGCCCAAATCCACTGCGAAGGATATGCAGTTTGCGGGAAAATGCTCTTGCTGCTCTTTGTTCGCAGACTCTGCGACACCTCTGCCACGACTTGCAGGGCCCAATCTCCTGTCTTTGCAGACACGATGAGGAGCTTGCGAGGGGAAGATCTGCTTGTGCTAGCGGAGGGCAGCTCTTCACTTTCAACCACCACTTCGGAACTCAGGAAAATCCCATGCTTACGCAACACACCGTGGTATGGTGCCAAGCTCGAAGAATCGACATTTTTCATCAAAAAGGCGTGGTTGGAGCTGTGTTTGTTTAGCATTGGGTTTTTGGAAAGTTCGGCTGCCTTGCAGTGCTCCAGCCACTTCTCTCTCAGATCAGGATCCTTTTGCACGGCCTTGATGACGGTAGATAACTCTGCCTTCTGCTGCAGGCGTGCGGCAGCTTCAAGGTCACGGAGGCCACCACATCGAGGACACTGCCGAATGTGCCTTCGGAATACCAGATTTTCACAACTGCCACAAAGCCACTCGCACTTCGACCAGCACGCGCTCGCAAGACCCTGGGTCACGACTGCTGGGCCCACGAAGTCTGTGGCGTCGTCACGTCTCAAATGCGCGCGAATTTCTACGTGATCTGTACCCGGCATGGGGTCCACAACTTGTAAAGATCGGACCTCAAAACCCAACTTCTGCAGCTTGGGCAAGTCTTGTTGAGATGACACGCGTCCAGCAGAGATGTAGAGGAGCTCCCTGACCTGAATTTGTGAGATGTAACTGTAGAGATCCTCCCCCAAACCGGCAGACCTTGAAGACGAGGTTATGAGAGCATGGGGCACACTGCCGTCCTCGAGAAGATACTGAAGGTCATGGACCCCACCCTTGTGCACAGGCACAGGTGCCGAATTGCGAGAACAATTCTCTCGGGCGGCTTCTACCAGCTTGTCATTCTCCTCCATTGCGACCAATGTGAGATGGGATTGCAGGAGGTGGCCAAGGGCAACTGCACGGTACCCCCAGCCACACTGCAGCTCCACCAATAAGATGCGCGGCGTCTCCAATCTTTCCTTCATTCCGTGTGCATGATGCAGGAGGAACTCCACAGCACCAGCAGCAGACTCTGCATTTGCTGGAGCAGGGAAGTCGCCCCCTGGCCGCCGATACTCGAAGCGATGCTCGGCGATCACCAAAGAATCATTGAAGGCAAGCTCCTGTCGAAGCGTACGGATTGATTAATAGCTGCCAAGGTGATACAGGTGCCAATATGTGGCCAATGGTTGGCTGGCATTACTTGGAACCTCGGCAAAACTGCATTCCAAACCTTCCAAGCTCCTCTCCGCAACGCCGCCGCTGGCCCCGGCTGCGGGCCTCCATGCTGCTGAGACCAGCTGCGTGGCGCACGACCTCCGCTTCCTTGTCCCAGCTGGCCACAAGTGGCCGGTCGTAGGTCATCAGCACCTCCAAATGGCCTTAGTAAGTAGGGTTATAAGTTATAAGTACCTTAATTGGGGTTATAGGTACTTAAACGTATACTTACCTTAAGTATAACCCTACTGTAGAGGAACACACGCAGTAGAACGCGAAGATCTGCCTATCTCGATGCCTCGTTGCTAACCGAGTCGAATCGAAAGTTGCTGCTGGAGATGTCAAGGAACTAGCATCCCAAGCGGAAAGGAATCTGCATGTCTTCAGCCCAGCCCGAACCTCGGAGCAAGACCACACAGAGCGTGTTGCTGCATACTAGTTACTAGCATCAGTCCGTCTTGGCTGTGCCTTGACACTCCAGCTCGTGTCAAAACGGTCTTGCTCAGTAGTATGCCAAGTTGCCGTCTCAGATTCCTCCAGAGCTGTCAGAAAAGGTTCCAAGCATAGCTGAATGCGTGGTACGGCAGCAGGGAAGCAAGGCTCATGTAAAGGCACCGCTTGGAAGTTTTCGCGAATCGCATAGGCTAACCTGCGCGTTCCCTCCCGAGTGACCTCAACGATTTGAAATCCACAGGCACAGTTGTAACCAGTAGTCTGCTGTGCTTGGGTCACGGTGTGCGGAACGGCCGCGGCAGCGGGACACGCTTCCAGAAGCTCCGCTAATGCTGCCCTGGCTCGAATTCAGGCGTTTCACGCACCTCTATCTTAATTCCCTCACCTGCTGCAAAGCAGGCGCGTACAACTTCTTCAGGGTGAACAGATGAAACTGCCCAATGACGCCAAGCATCTCGAGCTTCTGCAAGCGGGATTCTCTGCATTGGCTGGACATCTTCGCCAGGGCAACATGTGCTCTTTTTACAGAGAGAACGCTTCAGCCCAGCTTCATGAGAAGCATGTTCGCTCTTAGCTGGCTTCTCTGCTCCACATACGTATCATGGGACTCCTCGAGTCTTGCTTTGACTTGGCTGCGAAACTGCGAAGCAGTGCGCGTACTTACGGTTCGCAGTCTCAGATTCACTCAATCTGAAGATGCTTCAGCAATGGCAGAGGCTTGATTTAATTGGCAATCTATGATCATGGTGGCCTCAGCAAGCACCTGCATCATCTGGTACTCAATCCACAACCCCAGAACAAACTCCACGTTGTTGCTGCTCGAGAAGGCTCCAGCCTCATCCGAGGGACTCAGCCATTTCCAGCCATGCCGATGGACTTCACCCTGCCTGCAGGCTGATAACCGCAAGGGTGTCATGTCTCACACATGCGACGACACTGGACCATCCACCCGAAGGAGGTGTTGTCAGATGACAAGTGGAATCAAGTGGATAGCTCTCGCTGTCCGCTCACTGGTACAGATCCCTTCCCAACCCTCCCAATCTCACACACACACACACACACTCACACACTGACACGGTATCACTCTAATAGCGGGCAGGCAAAAGTGGAACGCGCCGATGTGATCGGCAGATGCATGATTTGCTCTGGTCGAGGTATCAAGATAGTGTCGAGAGATCCCTTCCGTTTAGGTCATGGTGTGTCTCAACACACAATTACTCAGAGACTCAGAGGCGGTTTAGAGACGATGAATTCACCGGGCGATTCCTGATCTTTCTCTTTTGGAACTCGCGCTCGAACTAGTCAGCTGTTCGCGCAACGTCCTTGCGTCCCTACCAATACAAATTTGTCATCTACTATACTATGTCTTCTTACCCTACCTTATCTGATACATTTCATTCACTCCCGGTCCCAGCCTTGGCTTCGGGCCTGACCTGGCCAGGATCAATGTGTTGCTACACATGCTTCAAGTTTCAAATGCTCTCCTCAGCAACAGCGCTTCTGTATCAACAGCACTGCTCTAGCGACAGTGGGCATCTCGGAATTGAAGCACTGAAGGACCGGTCTTCAATACAGATACCGTTTCAGACAGGCCCTCCGTCGTTGTTTCAAACTGTGCCAGGAGCGCAAAGCATATGTTGAGGAGAATAAAGCCAAACCTGCAACAGAACGAGTGAGGGGCACAACATGTCGGCGACCCAGCTAGCATCTCGTCACCAGCCCAAACACTACCTTCTGTCTTGGGCCCAAGGCAGACTGCCACGCGAAGGGCAGACGGCCTGTGCGGAGTTGCACAGGCAAGTGACGTACTACCACAATGCTCAAGAGATCAGAATGCCAAGGCCGCCGCTTCCGAGGGGCATCGGGAAGCCATGCCGCACCTCCCTCAGCCAAGAAACCCATGCTTCCGAGTTCCAACTTCGGCACCAACTCGTCTGTTATGTATGTTGCATGCATGCCACTGGAAAGTTTGTCTCAGGAAGCAGCCATATGGAGTTGGAGCCACCGGCTCAAAGTGGCGGGGCCCCAAGCATTTCGATATCGAAGAGATGATGCTGCGAAAGCATACACCATCAAGAGCAAACAGAGTCACAATGTTCGTAAAGCTATTCAACCATGCCATGGACACAGTATGCCTCACTAGCAATGCATACCTTTGTTGTGGCATGACTGCGTTCAATGCTGCAGCTTGTGAGACAAACGTGGGATCGGCATTGCAACGGTTGCGCCTGCGCTGCTGATTCCTGATTCCTGTCTTGGCACTTAGTATTCAATCCACCGATGTGCAGTGTACAATGCCACGAGGCATGCGCGTGTGCTTGACTTCAGCACAGCATAGGTGAAACCTAATGCGGAAACTTGACAACAATTGCTTGGTGCTCCTTCTTGCAAGACCTTAGCCTTAGCAGCCTTGACCTACTCCGTGCAGTCAGGATATGTTCTCTAGCACTCCCCCTGACGACCAGTGACCATGTGCGCGTCACTCATCGTCGATATCAGCCAGAGCTTCGTCCTCCTCCCTTGCACGGAGAGGCAGCTTCCAAAGTGTATGCAAACGCTCTTCATCTGAGGTCTCGGCCCCTCCATACCTTCGGCTGGTGGTGCGGGCAACGCAGCTTCCTCTCTGTCGACCAGACCCATGAAAGCCTGGCCACCGCTTCACCACTCAAGGATGGTAGAAGAAGCAGAACTTTGTGCTGTCTTGCAATCTCGCGCGTTTTGCCCCTGCACTAAGGCTTGAACGAGCATTGTCTGCACGTAGGCTGGGATGGCCTCAACACAGGCCGTGGCAACAAACATTCAACATGTCGTCGGTGCAGCTCCTTGTCCAGGGGTGTCCCCAGGCTTGCCACCAGACCACGACAGGATTCCATGACCACCTGTCTCGTTTTTTCTTGATGTTCGTGAGCCTGGGAACATTCTCGGTACATCTCCTGCCTCAAAGAACTCCCAGAAAAGCAACGCACGGTGCTCAAACTCTTCGGGATGATTCGCCGTGATCTTTCCGACCTGTGAGCTCCATTACGTCCGGGAAATGCCACAGCTCATTTGGAAAGCCCGTTACAGTACCTCTCACAGAAATCCTGATAGTAGCCCGACAGCAACCGTTTCAAGCCGCTGTTGTTAGGGCAGGGGCATGAGAATCGAAGCTCTCCAGGATTGCCTGAAGCTGCTCGAGGTCGAGGTGCTCCTGCCCACGCAGGCCGGAGATGCTCGCATGTTCTTAGACCATACATACATAATTACCTACCTACATACATACGTGTATATACATAAATGCCCATTCGTGTGTGCGTGTGTGTGTGTGTGTGCGAACATACATAAACACATGAAATGTATGCTATACTATACTATACTAAACGAAACGCTGTAATACGAGGACCCGAGCTTTACTATGTATGGCATAGTATACTTTAGAATACTGCATGATGTTGCGCTGCATTTCTATTTGCATACGTTATGCTACATGTATACTATACTATACTGTACTCATACAGTGTATTGTATTACACATTAAACTGTAGAATATTATATTAGAGTATACAAGTAATATGCACTTGTTTATTTTGTTTATTTATTCAGTTGCCTTTATCTATGTTTAGATATGATCCTTCTCCCAGGCATTCTGCAGTCAGCCAAGCTATGTTGGACTCATCTCCTCTCTTCTCTGTTCTCGTCGTCTCTCTGCCCTCTCCTCTCAGAGGGGCTTCAGGGTTGAGGCTAGCGTTTACAGGGTTTAGGGTTTTTACTTAAATTGCTTAGGGTTTATAGTTAAGCTATGTTAAGCTGCTTAGTTATTAGGGTTCCAGCTCTGAAAGCATGTCGGTCCCAGCCTCTCCGCCGAAGATGGCAGCCATGTCAACGCTAACAGCCTGGCGTCTCAGAAACTGACGGATCTGCTGTGCGCAATTGTGCTGAGGCCAGAGTTCTTCGTTCTGGATTATCAGTGTTTTCACCCTATGTCTTCCAGTCAGCGCCAATGTTCGCAATGTTGTGAGGATGACCGGAGCCTTGGATAACGTGATGTTGAGCCTCTAGCTGCCCACAAAGCCTATCAGGCCTTCGGAGGACCTGCTTCGGCTGGCTCTCCTTCAGGCGGTGGTGGGGGAGCCTCCTGGAGAACGACAATGCGAAAATGCCGCGGGAGCAAGCACACAGTGCTTTGCTGAGGCTGCATATCTGTAAGAATCAAGCGCCGCTCGCTTCAGACAGCTTCTCGTAAGCAAACCTTGGTCGGACATATCCGCGAGTCCCGCAGTCGATTTGTCGCTGGTTTTTCTGAGATCCTGCGAATTGAAGCTGGGGCCAGGGCTCCAACACGTACTTCAATGTGGCCTGACTTCTTGGTGTCCGTTTCTTTTCCGGAACATCTCAAGCCGCTTTGGCGAAACTGACCAAACAATAACTAGGCAGCAAGCCGGAACTAAAACTCGCTCTCCTTGATAGTATGGCCACGGCTGTGCCTGCGTGCAGCACAGCCCTATCGGCCCTATCGTAACGTAACATCCTGTGCCCAAAACACATGTCAACTCTCCACGACTTGGCTTTGCGCCAGAAACGCATAGATCGACCGGATGGAACGCCGATTTTCCTGGCAGAAAGAAGTTGAAATACAACCACGGCAACATCGAACCTGCCTGCATGCATGCGTGCTTCCCTGCCTGAATCACCACAAGATTTTCATGCTGCACTGCATCTTTTCGAATCGGGTCGTCATCGTAAACGTCCATAACTGGAATGAGGATATCCGTGATGAAACGGAAAAGGCCCTGGCAAGTAACCCCTTGATGTTTGCCTCACTGCTTCTGCTTGGAGTCAACTTTCCGATGGCCTCATCCAAGGGCATGGGCGGTCTGCCCTTCTCTGGCGCATACTTCCTTAGCAAAGCCACAAATCATGTTTGCACCTCTTACCTCTTCCAAGAGCAAGGCAACCTCAGGTGACGGCTCCCGAGGCTGCTCACACATCGTCCAGGAGGCTGTCCGCATTAACAGCTCCTCTCATGTGGCCATGTCGGCCATGTCAAGTTGACCCCCCTCCATTGTTTGCGACCGGCTGTCCAGGTAGTGTGCGCGCGTCAGCCGCTGGGCCAGGTATGGCCTCACTGTGCATCAGCTACATTCTTTCTGTGAAGCCGATGGGATTTTGGACCGCAGCCTTCCATCCCGGATGCCTGCGGCTTCCTCAAACCAGGTACATGCATGTGACCTTGCCCAGGCATGCTCTCAAAGCGATAGTGGCTGTCATGCTCTCGTCCCGGCTCACTTGAAAGTTGGATGGGGCCCCCGGCCAACTGAGTGATCCTTCGGCTTGACCCTCCAACAAGCCACAATTGATGACCAGGTGCTTCCAGTCCTTACACAGGCGATTCAGATATCCAAACAGTGGAATGAATGTCCGCGATTCACATCAACACACACAGAATCTCCAAGACGTGGACATCCATGCCTCACCATGCGAGAAATTGATAAAATTCAATCTGTCTCTTGACCATGTCTGCAGTGAGGAGTTTCAGCCAGTTCAGGCTGCAGCCGATGGTGTGTTGGCTTGCAGAAAGGTCCAGGCCTTGAAAGACAGAGTGGCAATTACACTACAGTGTGATGTAGCATTTTATGGTGCATGAAAGAAGTTTATAGTAGCAGACCGTAGTGTACTGCAAATGCATGCAACGATCCCACCCTGTACAGATGCGACGAGGGAGCCCATGAAAGCGTAGGAGTCGAAAAGGTCGATTAAGATTGCATAGAACTCTGTCAGCACATCCTTCACGCGAACCTGGAAGCAAACATAAGACAGAAGAGAACAGCTCAAGCAGATGGTGCTAGCATGAAGCACAGAACCGGCCTTCATGAACGATTCAACCCACCTTAGGACAGAAGTTCGACCGGGACTTTGAGCTTTGAAACAAAGTCACATCACAGGCCTTGAATGGGTAGAGTTTGCTTCACTGTTTTGCATCGGAGCGGCTTTAGTCGCAGGGCGTCCCAATCCTTTCAAACTCAAAAATGTGGCCTGGTGATGGCTGCAATGGGCGCCGATTGAAGCACTCAGTACAGGTGTCCTGCTCGAATCTGGGGTCGACTTGCGCCCCGTCTCGGGAGGATGCTGTGGAAGGTCGGCTATCGATCTCCGGATAGGGCTCTGGAGCAATTGGCACCTAAGCTTCGCACACCTGCTCACCAAAACAACGAATGGCAGGCTCAGGCAGCGGGCAACATGGCATGACTCTATTCGACGACGCTAAGACCGCTAAGATCTCACAGAGATACCATTGCTTTTATTGCCGAGATGCATCCCAATGAAACTCCTCAGCTCGCTGAAACTCGCTGACAGATGGCATCAGCACGTCAAGACCGGAGTTGGAGACATCTTGCCAAGGGTCGATATAGTGTGCCAGGCCGTCGGACGTCAGGGTTTCTGGATCAGCCTGGAAGGTGGTTGCGCGACAGCTTGCATCATGCTGGCACAGTGCAACGGCACCTTACAAATGGACTCGTAGTCATTCTTCATGACAAACCTAGACGGAAAGGCAAGCTTTCCTCTGAGAGCTCATCGAAGCTTGCTCTGAGCCTGTAAGTGCAGCTTCCGGGAGGCGCCTTCCTGCAGTCTGGCACTGGCTGAGAGCTACGTCTTTATCTTTCCATATGGCAGTGGAGAGAAATGTGCTGTGTCCACCGCTTCATGTGGATCATAGCTGTCTTAGACAGCCCCGCGTCGCCAGCTGGTGCCGAGATCGCTAAGTCTTCCATACCAAACCTGAAAACGGTCAGGCCAGGGCAAGTGAAAGCTCGTTTCCAACGAGGTCGCTGCGATGGCGGCCGCTTTTGGTATATGTGCTGTCGTGATCTCTTGTTGATTCTCCTATAGGAGGTGCTCTGCGGATCTCATGGCCGAGGGCGGCTTGATGACGGGTGGGCACCAAACCTGTTCTTCGAGGGAAATGCCCGCGCGTCTGGGTGATCTTGTTGGCTGCTTCCACCGTGGACAAACAATGATGCATCAAAGCCCATTCAAAACGCCGTAGGGCCACGCAAGGCCTTCAGAATGAGGGGCAGTGCAACACGGTCGCAGAGCATCTGGACACCCATCACCTATTCTCACTGCATGGGATCCGATCCCACAAGACAGTTCCGGAGGCGATAATGCTTGAATTTAACGTGAGAAGAAAGGCGCCATGCTGCTGACATGCCATCGTCAGGCATAAACAGATTCCATGACACCGAACGTTGATAAAATCTGGTCTTTCGGGAACATCCCACCTCTGGCTACTTCCGTTTTCACCAGAGCTTTCCCAGTGCCAAAACAGGCAGTCCTGGAAGCTATCCACTCGACCTCATCAGGTGTGATGTCCACCGGGATGATCTGTATCTCGAATGGTCCACCATAATCTTTCTGTGGGTATACCTTGTCGCAAATGCCCCGTGAGCAGGGGTTCGGGCTGCACTCCTGTGTTCCAGTACTGAGGTCCAGGCCCCCTGCCAGCGAGGTGCAACTACGTACTCGCCACGGACGGTCTTGGGAAAGTCTTGCTGGCCACCAACCTTCCACCTCCCACATGCCCACACACCGCGACGTGATATGATGTGATTCCTCAGGCAGGATATGGTGACTTCTTCGCCCTGCCTGAATTTGCATTCCATCAGGTTGGCTTGAGGGCCATAGGCCTCCTCCGACCACTCTAGCGCATCGACGTCCTCATCCCGAAGCACTCTTTCATGTCGCCCACACATGGTGAGAATGATGCATTCTGTCTGCCTCCTCTGCGATGGCGGCACCTTGTCTAAGCTCGATGAAGACCTGCTGGCTAGGCGGTGCTGTGCAGCATCTGCACGTGCTCGCGATTCGCATGCCAAGGCCGTACCGGGCCTCGACTTAGACGATTCCCGTAGCCCCACGCAGCAAACAGGCCTCCTCGCCCTCCTCCAAAGTGGAGCAGATCACTTGGCGAGGCCTGGCTCAGTCAACAGGAGCCTTTCAAGGGTGCAAGATGAGCAAACATGTCAGGCAGGCTTAAGTGTCATACCATCAGAGTTCAAGACTCTTTGAGGTACCTTGAGTTCGCCCAGCAACGCGACAAAAGCAGCGTGCCACATCTTTGCTTTGCATGTGGCCAGGATGCCCGAAAGGCATGAGGATATTTCTCCCTCTGGACTCGTGTAGCTGCAACGAGTGCCTTTCACAATGGCAAGAGGAAGACTTTGCCTTCGACCCAAGGAGTTCTCTGAGACATGTTCCAGCCAGCGCATGTGCTGTTTCCCGGCACCACATTGCACCTGGAAGCTGCCAGTGAGCGCACTGTCGGCGCACACGTGAAAGCAGTTCGGCCTCAAACTTCAAGTCCTGGCAATTGACAAGCACCTGGCGGCATAAGGACCAAGGAGTCACGAAGTCAATGAGATGTTCCACCCTAAATGCACAAGCAAGTACAAATCGGCCCTTGACAAACCCCAGCAGGACCGCATAACACTCAGTACGGCCAGCTGTTAGCTGCGGGCGAGAGTAAGCGGGTGAGTGAGTGAGCTGTTCCCCTCCCTGGACAGATCGCCTGAGCCGTCTGAACTATTGTTGTTCTCTTCATTCGGTCCCTAACCGGATCTGCAGCAATGCCCCTCTTTTGCAGCAATCTCTCAGTGCCACACGACAGACCAACCAAAGCAGCTAGCTAGTAGCATGTACGGTCCTGGCCTTCATGGCTCCTGCTAACTGCAGTTTTGCAGCTGGCAGTGCCTATGCTTGCACGCCTCTTGAGAGTAATGAGCGCAGCAGGTGTTGATCTCTCTGTCTCCCGCCGCTCCCTCCCTCGCATGCACACAACATCCAAAGCGACGGTACATCATGAGAACTTTTTCCACATGCTGGGCTGTTGCTGCAAGCACTGCATACCGAAGTTGCCGGACGGCAACACAACCTAAGCAAGCGAAGAATGCGGATGCCCGACTTGACGACGAGCACTAGTTGAGCGGCACACGTTGTAAAGCTCCTGGCTGTTATACGGCAGGAGGGGCATAGTTGCCTTGACTGGCCTCGCCGTCATGGCTGTGGCCCCTTGCCGCTTACGCATTCTCACCATGCTCCGCAACCTGACCTTGTCCCTGTAGAAGAAAATCCGGGATGCAGATCTCAATGAGCCTGCCACGCTTCATCGAACTCATTCGGTTTCATCTTCTTTGTTGCATGAAGCTGAGATGACGGTGGGGCATGTTGCACGTGCCACCTATGCTTTCACAAGTGGTTGGCACGCCTGTAAGAACTGAAATTACTAGGACGGCCCCGATCAGAATCAATGCCAGGACAATGGCGAGCAGGAGGTATCTCAAGCATAGCGCATTGCAAAGATTGCAAAGGAAAGCTTGCAGAATAGATCAAGCACGCTGAACGCTGAAAGCTTGTGCAGCCTGTCTTTGATGAAGGGCGGGACAAAGTCAGTGTGTGCGTCTTGCAGGGCACGCACCTTGGTTCATCTGTTTCTGAAGGGATATCCTTCGGCTTTCCAACCTTCCTTGTCATTGAAGCGATATTGCATCGCGCGAGCTGCAAGAGGTTTTGCTGCCCCGACTCATGCAACGCAGCTCAATTCGTAGGGACGCTCTTACTACTACAGGCTTGGCACAGGCATCATGCTGCCAAATCTGCCAGGATGGTTGACAAGTTTTGTGAAACATCTTTCTCAACCCACCGCGCTTCATCGTTCGCCGAGTTCTTAATTAAAGCTTGGTCCGAGAGATGCAATTGCCCGTGTGGGATGAGCATTCGACACTACTCACTACTGCATGGGAAAAGCACGCTCTGATCTGGATCTGGATCCTCAAGGGCGGCATCGTCCGATGTTCAATCCCTCGCATTCTTCATCCTCGACGACGCACACTTCACCGTCGACTCCAAGGCCAGACGGCGTGCAGCAGAAAGTATGACAATGCTGCACTGCACCATCTGCCTCAACCGTCCAGCCGTTGGCGCACTTGCACCCTTTTTTTGTAACACGCTCTTTGGGATGCTGCACTGGACCAGGTGCGCATGGTCCCCACTGCATGCCTTGACAGCTCGGATCCGCCACCATGCACCACTCTGCGTCTGTGTTGGTCGGATTGCAGCAGGAATCATGGCATTCCCCATGTCCCTCCATAGACCAGTCCTTGACGCAAGTGCATCCATTGGTGGTGTATCGCGGGCAGTTTGGTGCACATGAACCCTCAGCACTGCCTTCGCATTTCGAGTCGGCGACCATGCACTTCATGTCTGGTGCCTTTCCTGCAGCTGACTCCCAAGCGGTGTTGTGGTTGGTGCAGAAATTCAGGCCAGGAAAGTCCTGGCCCATCCAACGCTTGTAGCAATCACATCCTCTGCATGTTTTTCTGTTCCTTTCTGAGCTGTCCAGCGTCTCACTGCTGTCAGCTTGTGATGGGTCTGACTCCAGGCGACTGAGTGCCAGGTTGTCTGGGCCACGCTCAAAGAGGCTGCTGATGCCTGAGAGGTCTTCAGCGGCGACCAGAACGAGGAGACTGGAAACCAGCCACGCGCCCGCTGCAGCCATATGGCCAAGCTCTGGGGCAAGCTGACTTAGAGTCTTTTGAAGAAGCACATGGCAAGATGCCTCGAGTCGGCAATGTTGCGGCCCAGACAGCAGATTCATCTACATGAGCGATTCTTGGCTGCTCTATGCCTTGACTCAACATACAGCAGAAACAAAAAGCTCGGCTGCAGGCCTGAACTGCCGATCCAATTATCCAGCGGAGCTCCTGAAGAGCAAGCTGCTGAATTCTTGAAAACTGTCCAAGGAACGATAGCTTGGCCAAATGAAGGCATAAGCGTTAGAAAGTGGCACAGAAATCGGGGCACTAGAGTGAGGTCAGCCGAACAACCCACCTCCCCGGGCCCAAGAAAGTCTCCCGGCACCACTTGGCCCACACCGCCCTCGTTTCTGTGCCCGTAATCCATCAAGACGGTACAGACCATCACGGACGACACATGTCCTACAGTAACTACCACCTTTACTGGGAGAGATATTTCCATTATCTTATCCATCTGGTGCATCGAAACTTGCTGTGCGCAATGGTCCGACAGGGTGACTGGGTCGCATTCCGTTTCACTGGGTTGCCGAAAAGAGGATCAGTAGGCCCAGAAGCCTGCTGACATCTGCTGACGGGCGTCCTGCTTCAGCAAGCTGCTAGACAAGTTGTAGCCGCCTCTCTCGAAATGCACCGTGTAGGGAAGGATGTTGCCAATCTTAGTCTGTCACGGTTGCAGCTTTCAGGCCCTCCACCCTTGAAGCTGCAACCGCCCCTTCGCCGCAGCGAGGCCATTGGTTTCTGAATCAAACAAATCTTGGGCGCCGACGCTGGATCTCCTGCGGCAGGCAAGACGCATTGAACTTGCACGTGTCATGTGAAATCTCGGTTGCAGCACGAATCCTGGGCAGGGAGATCATCGGAATCCCGGCTCCCAATGTGGGTGACTCGGCTACCGCCAGTAGCCGTTTGTTGATGTCCAGGAACTCGTAGCGGGCCTGGGTTGTTTGGTAGCCAGCTGTGTGGTAAGCGTGGCGGAAAGCAAAAGTTAAAGTAAATGAGCTGGGATCACTTCGTTGCTTTTGCAAAGGCGGCTGGCTTTTTACAAGATGCATCATCGGTCGATGAGCCTGCATGGCGCTCCCATGCGCTCCCGCACCCCTGCTTTGCTGCACAGGTGAAACGCAGACGGATCGAACGATTTCCAATTTGCCCACAGACGCATCGCTGCAGCTCACTTGCATCAGCAGATCACAACGGAAGGCTCGTGTTCATCTGCGGCATGCGAACCTGCAGTGCCGAGAGTTAGTTAGCGGCATAAAGCATCCTTCCGATGTCAAGCGTGCCTTGGCATCATGTCGGCGAAGCTGCTGATTCCTCGAGTATTTCAGGCTTACCAAATACCTCGTTATTCTGACACCCACTCGGGCAAAGCCAGGTAAGGTCTGCAGACGACACTGGTTCAACGAGTTATTGGATCTTTCCATGTTCTGTTTGTCAAGGTCGCCATAGAAAGCTTGTGCCAGCATGTTCCAGCTCCTCCTCCTCAATAGATCCACAGCGGGTATGGCCTGATACATAACATCCGCCACATTGAGTCCAAACTCCTCCAAGTCCGGGTGCTGAGGGCTTGGCTTTGCCGTCTTGCCCGCATGACCTCTTTCCACACTCCACGGTTGCAAATCTTGCTGGCACCAGCTTTGCGTGGTACTGCAACTGCAACATGCTCACAGCGTAAGCTCTGGACCCACATGATGTCTTCGAGAATGACAGGCTCGGGGGCTCGGTGGACAGATCCTGCCGCGAATGTCATGCCCTTGCCTGCCCCTGATCGCAGAGGGACATACAGTGCGAATGTCGAGTTCCAGCTCAGGTGCCTTTGACCTTCTCCCCAGTGTTTTCCAGTTAGGCTCGGTATACTGAACGAAAGGTGTCATGTCCCGCTTCTTTTTGTGCGGTCGTTCGGATCACGTCATAATCCCTTTTCATGTGAGCCTTGGGGGGGGGTGCGGCGAAGCTGAGAATCCGAAGTGCTCTAGTGGTTTGCCCTGGGGCCAACCCGGTTTGGTCCAGGTGCAGGGCTTCCCGCGTGGCTGCTACTTCTACTCCCGCTCCTACATACTCCTTTTCGTACAGCTGCTACAAGTGATGCTGCCGTTTTAACCTGCCACCAGCACCACGACCACCACCACGACCACACCCACTGCCACTACCACTACCACGACGGCGACTACGACTACGACTACGATAACGATTACTGCTGCTGCTGCTGCTGCTCCTACTCCTACTACTACTACTACTACTACTACTACTACCCCTAACTACTGACGGCTGACTACCAACTACTAGCTACTAACTACCAACTGCTAACTACTAACTGCTAACTGCGAACTGTTAACTACGACTACGACTACCAACTACCAACTACCAGCTACTCACTACTAACTACCAACTACCACTACTAACTACTGACTGCTAACTAATACTAACTACTACTGCTGCTACTGCTACTGCTACTGCTACTGCTGCTGCTGCTGCTACTGCTACTGCTACTGCTACTCCTCCTACTCCTACTCCTACTCCGACTCCGACTCCAACTCCAACTCCTACTCCAACTCCAACTCCAACTCCAACTCCAACTACTACTACTACTACTACTACTACTACTACTACTACTACTACTACTACCACTACCACTACCACTACCACTACCACTACCAGTACCACTACGGCCACTACTGCTGCTACTACTACTACTACTACTACTTCTACTTCTACTTCTACTTCTACTACGACTACGACTACGACTACGACGACGACGACGACTACTACTACTTCTACCACACGACAACTACGACGACGACTACTTTCACCACCAAGGCTAGAAACCCAGTGTCAAGGGCTGAGGCCCCAACATAATGGACTTCGTACTCATAGAACAACGGCGTGCCCATGATCCAGATAGGCCCGTTTTGGACAGTCTCGTACTCGTACTCTCCGAAGAAGGGCATGCAAATAATTTGGTCGTTGAATCCGGTCGCAACCTTGTTCTCTGTCTGTCTTGCCAGCGGACAGTGCAGATTCTGCACGAAGTGCCAACCCCTTCGCCCTGAAGTCCAAGGTGCTACATAGGTACTCGGTGGCAAGCTGAAAGTCTGAGTCTTGCCCTCCACTCCAGCCACCTAGCCGCTGCCACATAGCCAGTACAAACAGACACAAACAGGGCGAACACCTGTGCCTCCAAGGGACATGCCAAAAAATGGCCGGCATTTCACGATCTAAGTCTGCCTGATCCATTCGAATAAACACTCGCTCTGCATGAAGTCGTCGTGGATGATCGCGAGTGCTAGTCAAAATGACTATCTGGCCACGTTAGGTCCAAGTGGCCGCATCTTTTGACCAGGATGCACAGTCTGCAAGTAAGGACTCGAACCGTTCCCTCAGAAACTCGAATGCAGGTTGTGGTTTCAGTTCTCTCATGCGAGGAACACTACTTATTTGGGAAAAGGCGGAGCCCCGATCCAGAGCGCTGCCGAGACACTTCTTGTCCAACTTTAGCTGTGTGGCTGGGTCCAAGTCGAACGGATTAGTGATGTGAATCTCTGGAATGCCCCACTTCTCCTAAGGACCAGTATGCTGCCTACATTGCCGACCTGCAGCATCCAGCCCGTATTGGCAGCTGGATTTCTTTGCAAGTGCTGGCCAAGATGCCAGTGTGCTCTTGATCCAGTCCTGGTGACCCAATGGGCTGAAGGCTGGTGAGAAAAAAATGCAGTGGGTTGGAATCTCAGAGGCTCTTGGCTCTTGGTGCACAGCCAAAGATCTCCGATTCTGCTTCCCATGGACGGCTCTGACTGCTCTTCGGAGGGCTTGGACGCCTTGTCTTCAGCGAAGGCCTGCACCCAGGAACTGCTCAAAAGTCGCACATCAGGAAGAATTCACTGGCTCGACCAAGCCTTGCTGCAGCGCGGCCACATATCACACAACTTCGAATAGAGCGTCCAGAGGTGGCGGCTGGGTGCGAGGATCAGAGTAGTCCCCGAGTCCTTGACCGCACGCACACTCATAGCAGGAAGATGAAATGAGGTCAAACATGTGGGCAGACTTAGCTATGACTGTCTGAAGAAATGCAGACTGCACTTGACAGGCGTTGCTGAGGAATCCAAGTCGGAACACTTGAGCCGAGCGTCGGGAATCAGGCCGCAAGCGGTCTTTTTGTCCTTCCTCAGATGCCAGCAAATTCTTGAAGCTGCAGTGCTTGGCTGAAAGCAACTTGATTCGGACTTCATGCTCCAACAATTTCTGCTCAAAGTCTTTTCGTCATCGCCGCACAGAATAATCTCCGCCTTCTCATCGCCGACGGACAGGCCCCGGAAATCGACGCCCCAATGGAACCTGCACAGGCAACCTTCCTTAATTACGAGGCGTCTTGCGTGTTTGTACTTGCAGCAGGGCAACTTTCCAAGGTTGCCAAGTGTTTCTGCTTGTGCCTCAGGAAGCAGCAGGGTCTCTGCTCCTACAGTGCCAGGTGCGTTTGGAGTGCAGGCGCGGAAAAGGCCGCAGGGTAAGGCTGGGAAAGTCGGCGAGCATGAGTTGGTTCCGAGGCACGCAAGTGAACAATGTGGAGACTGTTGGGGTGTTGCGACACAGCTCAGGTCATCCTTCCCAGGCTTGCGGCAGGCTTGCAGGGCTGCCGTGCATGCAAGATGCCGGGGAGTTGAGGCGTAGCATGCCATCCTCCTCGAGGGTTGACTGCGGAAAGCAAGACTAGTGGGCCACAGCAAGCAGTAACAGTCTCGAGCCTTCATATTGGAGAAGCACATGGAAAATCGCTGAATTGACGCAGTGACCAGCCAAGACTGCTGGCTTGAAGCATCTTGGTGATGCAAGAAAACATGCATTCAAGGAACCCGGTGAATTGCATGGGTCTTCATGCATGGGCCCTTGGAGCTCGGCAGATGTCAGCCTCTTTGTACGGGAGGCCGAGACCGAAAATGCCTCAGATCAAAAGACCACTCGCCCACCTTACCTTTTGGAGCCTTGTCGGAGAGAAGTATTCCTTTTCAGGCCAAGTTGAACTTGGCCGCCTTCGAAGTCAGATATGGCAGTGTCAAGCTCATGGTCATACCTGACTGTCTTGGCTCTCTTCTTGGTCTTTGACAAAGCTGTCAACGTGTCAAGAGCGAAAATGACCAGGAATGGGAGTCATTGCCTCTGAGTTGAAGTAAATCTTCAAGCGCTTGAAATCCAAGGTGCATGAAAATCACACTGCCATTCATCGTAGCAGATTCCTGGCCGACGGTCACCTGTGCCGGACCTAGTTACGTAAATGCGAGAGCGTCCGCATTTTTTGCAGGGGCTGCATGGCCGCTGGCCGACAGGTGCATGTGGCAGCGGATGCACCCCGTAAATGATTGGAAAAGCGTACTGATACAGCCCCCAAGACCGGGCCATGCATATGACAAGCGACGACGTCCGTGCCAACAACTCCATAGATCATCCCACTGCCAAATGTCATCCTCGGCACACGAAGTGGCTGCTCTTCGCACTCTTGGACTCTTGTACCATCTTGTGACTGTTATTAACTGCTATCACACATCATGTAATACCTGCTCATGCTATGATTAAGTATTTTGTTATTGCTACTTCCTGGCTCCGATCTCGTCACGCTGGACCGGATTCCTTTAAGGGTTCCTTTCAGGGTCCACTTTCCGATGCACCTGCTGAGCACCCTTGGAACTCTGAGATCATTTCTTTGTATTGTCTGCTGCACACCTCAACACCCCAGCAACTCTCCTGTTTGAAGGAATACTTGACCCAGCGCACACCTCCCACTTAAACCGCAAGCTCTACCGGCTCACTCATGGCAATGTTGAACTACTCGGCGATGTCTGATGGAACAGACCAGAAGGTCATCATCAATATTGCATGAAACATTGTTTAAGCCGCTGATCGAGATACATCGACATTGATGTTGCTGGTGCAACCAAAAGACGTCACCGCCCGTGGAGCTCCGGAACCGTCCCGCGGCACGTCAAACGTGGAGGACCGGTTTGTGCCTGAGTTGGGGGGTGAAATAGCAGGTGCCCGGCAATGTTTCGGATCTGCCTTCCTTTGGCAAGGCTCAACCCTAGCGAGCCTGTAAAGCAATTTCCAGAGGACCCAAAGCCTGAGCTGACAAGCCCAAGCTCTCAAACTGTGCTGCCGGCAAAAGTGTTGGCGTGCAGGCCGAGCAGCAACTATTTGACATGCATTCGCAGTGCGTCACGATGACCGCACTGCTGCCTTCCAGGCCCAGACAAAGATCCGATTGATTGATTGGTTGACTGATTGATTGGACTTGACGGCTGCTTGACGAAGTGCTGCCTGTGTCAGCGACAAGATCGAACTCTTGCTTTGGAGTTCCGACTCCGACCCGCAGTGCAGAATATGATTGTCTGTTGATCCTGAGCTAAGCAAAAAGAGCAAAGGCATGGGCTACCGGGGCCTAGGGAACTGGGCACACGGTTGGGGAAAGGAGCGCGAAATTAACTGCAAAACCTAGCAGCAATGGTGAACATGATTCAGAGACCCGGGTTTTCAGGCCGTTGCTGAGGAAGACATGGCAACCTACATCAGAAAAGCGCAGGCCAATTCTGCTCTCGGATCTCGGAACAGCTTGGGCCGAGGCAGAGAAAGGCCAAGCATCTCAGCCTGGCAGCCATGGCAACCTGCAGAAAGGCTCGGCTGCGCTTCCTCTACCGTGCTCGAGAACGGGACCCTGACCGCGTCTCTCAAGCCCGCCGATGGCTCTACCGGCAGCTCCACCGGCGGCCACCGCACGGCGCAGGCCGCGAAAGGCCCGAAGCTACGTTGGCTCAGCGAGCATCGAAGAGCGAGAGCGGACTCGCTCCAGCTCGAGCTCTCTGAGCTGGCAGCGGAAAGAGAAGCTTTTTGGGAGCATGAAGGGGGCATGTCAGACGGAACGCCAAAGTGAATGTGTCCACGGCCCTCTCTGGACAGAAACCTGGCAACTGCTGTGCACAATGAGGATGGGACGACGACAGGATCAGCCAGAACTTGAGTGACAATCTCCCCATCCTTGATATGGCACTCAAAGACCTTGAGTTGCTCCTTTTGCAAATACCTCCACTGTCCAATGCCCTGCCTTGTTGTAGATCATGATTCTTCCAGGCCGCTGCCCCTCGGTGACTTCCACTCGGAAGACGGCGGCTAGAGCATCCTGACATTGCGGGTTACATGCCTTCACGCCCAGAAAAACTAGCCGTTCAGTAGTTTGGTGTTGTGCGCGTGGGAGTCCCTGAGCACATCGGCACATCATGGGGCATCCTTTGCGGCTGGGTTCGTAGATTTTCTCACGAGTTTTATAACAGTCTAAGCTAGGTTTGTCTCAGGGTTGCCAGTGAATCAGGTTCGCCTTCAGCTACCTGAGCGGGCCAATGCGGGCCACACCTCCCGCGGCCCATTCGCCCGGGTGTTCGGGCGTCACAGAGGCTTCGGTCTTCTGGCAACTGATGTGATCGTGCTGACTGTGGCCTGGCAATCTGTGGCAACCCAATACCGCCACTTGGATGGATCCATGGTGGCTTCCTGAGATGTGTCAGCTGCAGTGCTGCGCCGAAGGCCATCAGACTCCTTCCCAAAGCAATCAAAGCGGCTCGCAGAGACGGTGAAGCCGTGAAAGTCGGAGGATAGCCGTCGGGATCTTTGGCGACCTCGGGGGACCCTCTTACTTGCACCCAACACTAGGCCACATGAGGCCGCTATAGGCCACCGGCTGAATAGTTGTTCGAGAAGTTCAGCGAATCGTAGGTAAAGGCGATAGCCTTTTGATCACAGCTCGTCAGAAGGAGGACTGTGCGAAGTGCGGACTGAGCGCTACCGGCTCAACTCTGCTGCCAAAGGCCTCGACACGCACCTTCCTCCCGCCCCGCCCAATGCTGCGTTTCAATGTTGCACCTTCCCCACTTCCTGTCTGTTCGGTGGCAACGATGCTGTAAGCGGTATCCGCATCTCCGTGGTTCCTATAGTGGACCCAGCAAGTACCGTGAGCAGCCTTCCAACCTTTCCCCATCGCCCCCGTAGCATCGCATCACCCGCCAAACAATGTCTTTCGGCCGGGATCCGCATGGACAGGAGCTGCACCACTGGCACTGAATGGCCCTGGTGTAGCGAGTAGCGAGTAGCAGGCGCAAAATGGCAAGTGGGCGAGAGGGGCTTCGATTCCACATCCTCAAAAGGCAAGGCTTCAGCGCGACAGGTGCAGCATGTGCGGAGTGCCGTGAGCACACTGCAGGCAGTGCGGCTGGCGGAAGCCACGCTGGTGCGCGAAGCCGTCGTCCGAATTCCATGAGGCGATGCCCTTGCCACAGAGAGGAGCTCAGCGTCAACTCCTGAAATCTGCAAGACGTCGGACGTCGGAACGTCTAAAGACCTCCAAATCCTGGAATCTTTCGCTGGAAAACTCCGGACGAAGCGATGTGTCTGTGGCGAAAGGCTGCGAAGGACCCTCCCTGCTGAAACAAACGCTCTGAGATTTATGTTCAGGGACATACAAACGTGATCAAACGTGGCCCCGTTTCAGACCTTTGGTGCTTCTCTGATTTGATGGATGCGTGCAGCGGAAGCCTCAGGTTTGCAAGTTTCAGGGCCCAGCTGAGACTTGACTGAGGCACATGGTGCGCTTCACGCACCCTGAACCATGCATGCTGCTCTTCCCACAGCACAAAATGTTGCTAAGAAGTATGTTCGTTGAGGAGGAGGCAGTGCCTTGGAAACCCGCCAAGCAATCCGGGCGACTGCGAGGGCCGGAGCAACAGTCTTGCTTGTAGCAGCGTGCCTCTACGCAGGAGCCTGGTGCCTCACGGAACACACGCCCACAGCCATGGGCCACCCGTGCCTGTGCGCCAGCGCGACGCGGACGTGGGCGCATGCGGGGCTCTCTTTCCCAACGCGCGATCCGTGGGGCGGCCCCCAATGACAGTTGCTGAATACGCTGAATCGCTGAAACTGTGATCGCGAAAGGAGCAAGGCATTTCTGGGGCCATTGCTGGCGCCCTCAAGTCCTCCATGAATTCCCAGCCTGAACCGCTCGGTGGTCAGAAGTTGCAAACCATCAAGTGTTGTCGTGGCAATTGAGTGCTTGAGTGGGCCTTTTTCACCGAAGCCATCACTACCTGTTTCCGCAATCCCGCACCCAAAATCTTTCAAGGTCATGGCTGCTCAACGCGCACCTCTCGATGCTGCAGGAACCCAGCCATACTGCTTTTCCAACTCCGCCTTTGCCATTGGCTTGGTTACCTCAGCAGCTCGGTCACAATAAGCAGTCAGCTGAAGCATTTTGTCGCGGTATGTCGCGGTCCTGAGGCCCATGCGGCAGACAAATGCCCGGAGTCGCTGGAGAAACGTAGCGTCCTTGGGAATTTGTTCCGACAAGTCGTGCCCACTACCCACGTGCTTCAGATCTGCGTGCAACGTTCAGTATCGGACTGCCAATCGGGGGCCATGAAGTCTAACTTCCAGGTCTGGGCAGAAAAATTACGACTTCAGCTCCACTCGGCTTCCGTACTCACTTGGCATAGCACTGTCGTCGAGGGGGAGTCTGGGTCATCGCTTAGCTGCCACGCACCCCACCTAGGAATCCGTAAATCTCTCTCAGCTCTGCGGCGGCGGTGTGTTGCATTGTTCGACTGCCTGTAAAACAAGTAAGCCTGCAGCTGCCCACCAGCAATTGAGGAGCCCATGGCCGTGAGGTACATAGAGTTGCCCGCCATGAACGGCGGTACCTTAAGGCACATCATGCCGTTCCAGTCGCTGCACACCGCTTATAGACCACAACATGGCACAGCACATCATATCATATCATTTCGTACCATGTTAGGTCCTATCATCTCATGTCATCATAAGAGTCTTAGTAATTAGTCAGAATGGCGCATAGTCCATCTCATATCTATATATAGACATGTATGCATGCGTGTACATGTACATATATATATATATACATAATGCTAATGTACTATTTCTTTGGCAGGCTTGTCGCGGGAAAATTGCCCCCTTAGCGCACGATATGTCCTGACGCCTCAACCTCAAACTGAATGACTGGCATGCATTGAGTTTGTCAGGTTTTGGCCTATGGGGTTAGCAAAGTCGATTGCTGTAGATTCAGGCAACAAAGAAGCCCGGACGTTGGATGCCAAAACATTCATGCGGATATGTTGTCTTGTCGTCGGATCTGATGGGCTAGCTTCGAAATTTCGTGTTGAGTCATGGAGTTGACAGCTGAATCTTCGAAGCCTGCTGCTGGCCACGTGTCATGTGAAACGCAGGCGACATGAATCAAGTTGCACTTGAGAAAGGGTGGTCCATGTTCTTGGAATTCGGTCTCGGATCAACTTCGAAGCCTCATCGTGGAACCTTCATAGCGACTCCGCAGGCGCTTCCATTCATCCATTCGCCCTTGGTTACTCATTGGTATGCCCTCGCCCCGTGCTTCCCACCCCATCCCCCGATTCTTGGTTGATGTGTATGGTTGTATGGAAAAGGAGTGCCCCGCCTGCCGCTGAACCTATGCCCGGTGGGACCGTGTGTACGTCTGCACTTGACAACGCACGCCAACTTCTGCGAAACGAATGTGTAGCCATTAGGCCCAGGTACGGGAAGGTACCAAAGTCTCAAACGCACACGCATTCAATTCTTGCTTGCAGGGCATGCGGGGTTGGGGGCTCAAGACCCCTTTTGGCTTTCTGGACACTTGAAGAACTCAAGTTTCATGCTGTTGAATCATACCTGAATGGAAGGCAATGTCGCAAAAGACTTGGCCCTTGAGCCGTAGCCATAACTACATACACTCTCGCTCGCTCACTGTCTGGCGGTCCGGGAGTCCAAAACAAACTGTGATCACATGCGATTTCTGCCAAGATGCACATGCTCCGTCAGCTTGGGCAGCTGTGGAATTCACCCGCGCGGGCTGCACGAGTGGTTCGCCGGAGTCGCTAGACTGGCATGTCATGCTGAGAGCATAGCTCACACAGCACTGATGCAAGTTGGTGCACCATGCCTTCTCAACCTGGAGAGAGCCGAGTGATGTGACTGACCTGATCTCCGTGAAGACTCCGGTTCGTGCAAGCTACTATCCGACAGAAAACCGCTGCATGCAAAATTAATTAACCCTGTGCAGCTCATTATCCGCTCATACGCTAGCCGTCCCTCGCAGATGGCAAACGGCACCAGCCTGTCGCGCGACTGCCAAAGGGAATGGGCCTCAGGCACAGCAGGAAGCGTTTCATCGAGAACAACAGCTCGAGTAGCAAGGCATAGTTGTCCTTTTTTTTCCCTTTCCAAGGGCGGGCCCACATTACTGCAGCCTGCTCGGAGCGCTGTGGCCAGAACCGAGCAACAAGCCCTTCCAAGGCTTGCTCCGCATGGGTCTGTGCTCAGGTGCGTGATGCTGCGTGGGCCGCGGTGTTTCGAATATGGCAATCCGCTCGTTCTCTCGTTCTCCTCGATGTTGTCCGAGACCGGCCTCAACACCAGTGCGGTCCGAAAGCTAGTTGCCTTTCAAGCTGCACCACCACTGCCACGTCTGATAGCAATCGTCCCAAGTGAACCAATCCAAGTTGGACAGGAAGAACAACACTACAACCCACAGGAGAATTGCGTAGAAAATGACATACGAATCTGGATCGACATCGGACTTAACTTCTTCCCAGACTTCGTCTCGCCAGTTACTCGCAATGCTGTCCTCGGTATCTGGCTTGTCCATCAAATCGCGGTATGCTGAGGTGATTTCGGCAAACCGAGCCGAAGCCACAGCGGGCTCCAAATCTGTCCTCTTGTCCGGGTGCTCAGCGGCAGCAAGCTCCCTGTAACGGGCCTTGATTTCTTCTTTGCCAGTCCCACGCTGCAGCCCTAGGATTTTCCAGGGTGAGGCTGAAGTCTGCCCTGCTGGTCGACCGACCCGCCCGGGATGCCTCCCTCGATGGAGTCTCGGACCTCCTGTCGAAAGCCCCATCCGACCGGCCAAGAGGCACCGACCCCTCATCCACTCCGTGAGCCAGAGGTACGAGTAGAAGGAAAGAGCAAAGAAGGCCAGGTGGCCCAATCGAAATCTGCGGCGCATGCCTTCAAGCCTTCGGTCTGCGTAGGATGGGGCGTTAAGGCTTCAGGCCTTTGGCAGGCGACTGCCTCAGGTGCAGCAGCTACTACTCCACATCAATCCTCAGCTGGCTGACTGTTGAATTGCCCTTGCCGCAGCAATACGAGCAGTGAGACCTACAGGCTTGAGCCGCCAAGATCTGCAAGGAATCTCTCACATGGGAGCTTGAGGACCGCCCTTGCGGCAGAATGAGCTCATCGATTACTTGATCTGACGCCTGCCTACTCCGTCAAGCCGCAGACATGCAACCCAACCCACAGGAGGCACTTGTTCAGCTCGAGATGCCCACATGCTGGCAACTTCAGGCCGCAGCACGAAGGCATGTCCATGCAAACAGCAGCCATGTCGAAGATGCTCTCCTGCGTGCTGCTTGCTGAAGCTCGCAGACGGAGACGCACTGCCAGATACCACGAAGCTTTGAAGATATGCCCACCTCATCACAAAACAGCTGCACCTGCTGGCACCTACAGCTGCCATGATGTTGAAGCAATCGGCGCAAACAACCTCGGGCCTTCGGAACACTGCGCGACAAGGATGCACAAGGCCCGGGCGGGTCTTCTGCCAGCAGGACTCCGGGCAAAGTTGGCCTCGCAGCTTGGTGCCCACAGAAACCACTGAAGCCTCTGGTTACTACAGCTGAGTATCTGACCTTGTAAATTTCCAAAGGCCGAAATGTAATTACGCTACCGGTCGTGCTAGGAAGGGTCTGAACCAGCAAGACCGGCATGTCAATCCCTCTCTTACGCCATCTCTGCAGCTAGTGCTGTGCATGGACGTCCAATGGGTCTAGAGTCTAGAGCTGCAGCAGCATTGCTAGCGAAGCTTTTGTGCAAGCGTGCCGGGATGGAACAGCAGCTGCCATGCAGCAGCATCCAACTGCGCCATCTCGTGTCACCGTCTAGATCACTGAGATCATGAAGGCAGGCCATGCAAGCAAATGTCCTGCTCCTCGGCTCACACAGAGACTGGCCCTAGGATCGGTTGTAGAGGACACCCCCAGTCTTTCGGGGCTCGCACTCGAACACTGTAAGCAAGGCAGGTGCAAGAGTCTGACATCCAATGCTTCAACCAGAGTTTGTAGTCTCACCCTCGGACACTCCAGGCTGCCCTGCAGGTTCTAAGAGTTGACCGACTCCTATTGCAGCTTCAGGCTGACATCTTCACGATTGTTTGCCAAATTTGAATTTTCCAGTTTTCATGAAACACCTGCCATCTGCCCAGATGGCTTTCGCTCTGTCCCTGAAAGTATCTCTTAGCTGGATGTGCGCATCGCAGAGGCATCATCCTCCAAAGTTTCCAGTCTGTGGCCGCATCTAAGCTCGCCGAGCAGCATCCAAGTCGTCCACGATGTCTCGGCCACATATACGCTCGTGATCGAGAGACCGGCGCGCATCGAGATCAATGAACTCGGGACACTCGGAGAGGCGTGCGACGTCCACGTTGAACCTGTTCACTGCCACATTCAATTCCAATTCTTGCCTGGATGAGTCCTGACCGCTTAAAACGTCTAATGAACCCCGAAACCTGGTCACGATCTCAACATGTTCAGTTCTGACATCAGCCGAGTGGCGTAATCCTTGTGAAATCACTCCGGTTCGCACTGCGTCGATGGAAAACATGCGAAGTGCGCAAGATACACATCTGCCAGGCATCAAGCACCAGAGACTGTACACTGGGCCTTGTGTCGGCGGCACATGCCAGATCTGACAGTTCAACTGTCATTCCTTTCTGTGCGAACTGGCGGGCGCGAGCTGCAACTTCTGAATTCATCTCACCAAACATGAGGCATTCTGTGCAGTTAGAGGCTGTTGATGGAGAGGCAGAAAGAAATATTGTTCGCACCTCGCCGAGAGTGGCATGTGACAGAAAGCAGGGTAGAGAGAATGCAACAGCTCTGCACAATCGGACCACCTAAAACTCAGATCCCTCATACCCCCACTACCATACCTAAACTTGCTTTGGCATGCCTCTGAAAAATGCTGTGCATAGTCCAGATGGAAGGGCTGAGCCGGAGAGCCCGGCGGCGAGAAAAGCAGACGAACGCTGATAACATCCATGCCAGGTGTAAGCGACGTCGCAAGGCTTGCAGCGTAGTCTCGGAGAGCAGCCAGGTGTCTACTGTCCGCCGTCTGCCTGCAGTACCGTCAGAAGCTAAGCCAGGCCATCTAACCCAACGTATTGCGAAGATGGGAAAGACTTCAGGCACACAACAGCAAAACAAAACGCACGCGCGCACACACACACACACATCCACACACGCATGCAAGCAGAGCCCCCAAACCTGGCCTTGCATCCCCAGTATTCCTCCCCCAGATCATGTAGTGAAAGGGCTCCGTGGGCTGGACAGCCATTGCTTCGCAAACAACCTTCGTCAAAAGCATTTCTTTTTGACAGCAGCGGCACCACTCAGACTGATGCAATTGATATCTTCTCTGCCTGCGCCAGCGCTTCGCGAATCTCGTCTGCAATGCCGCCATTGCTCACGTACTCTACGTCCATCAAGAAGCAAAACCAGCAGAGTTTTGATGCTACTCTAGCGGTGCTTGCAAGCAAGGCTCAGCACCACGTGTTGGCAACTGCACGTGTCAATCAGTTTTTATTTGCTGATGTGGAGCTTAAACCTGTGCCAGGACCAGGGGGGAATTACCATGATGGTTCCTGGTGTTCCTGCCGAAGAACCCACATGTTTCAGTATCTTGGGCAAAGTCGTAGGAGCTTGGTTCTTGGCGAAGCCGTGTCCTGCATCGAATAGGGCCGGCTCCTTTGAGCCGAAGCTGGGGTCTTGGCAGATGCTGCACTCGTGACGGACTGCGCAGGTGCTGGTGCACTTCGAGGGCAGCAAAGAAGCCACAAGCTTATCTCGCAGCGATGCGCCGCGGAGCAAGCGGCAATACGCGGCAATAAGAGTGGGGGCTTTGCCAACGCCGGCAAAGGAAAAGTTGCAATCGGGCACCAGTCGGAAGCGAGAGCCCGAGCCCGGCCCGGTATTTTTAATTCAGGATCTTGCCACCATGACTGCGGTTGAGGTTCTCACATCGGCCCCGAAGCAGAAAGTCCAGGACAAACCAAGTGACGTTGTTCACAAGCGGCTCCGAGGTGACATCCTTAGAACCGTGACGCAGAGTGGAACGGGTCGAAGCTTGAAAGCGGAATTGGGCGCCCTCTTCAAATCTTAGCAACCAATCCAAACAGGTTGCAAACTCGATCGTGTCCTCCACCAGGCTCCCACCCGCAGGACTTGTTTTGACCAGGTGGGTATGCACGAAGCCACCGAAGAACGGCCCGATGGCTTGTTCCTAGGCTTGCATCGACGGGCGAAGCAGGGCTGAGCCCGCTTGTGACACTTCTGACAGCTTTCAATCAAATCAAAACGGCCAACATGTTGCCAAGGAACGTAAGTCAGTTGGTAATCGGCGCCCGAGCTGTTACATCTCTCGCATTGGGTAACTTTGCTTGTCCAAGGGAACGGGACGACGAATGCTAGCCTGAGGCTGTGCAGGTCGGATCTAGCAGGAGGCAGCCGCTTGCTAAATCGAAAAGGCAAAGTCTTAAACTTAAACTCTGGCTGGGAAAGTGTTGGTCGAGAAACATCCAGTAGTTGAAGAAGAGAGGCAGCTCTAGCTGGCTTTTCTGCTCCTCGGCTTCAAAACTCCCCACTGTCGGGGCAAGATGCACACGGAAGAGCAGTCCTTCAGAAGCTGCGGCTCGGATTTGGCCAAGAAGTCTTCGATGTCCTACGAGTACCAGCCACTGAGATACTCCAAGAAGGAATTTGTCCTACGGGGCATTAACGACAAACATCTTAGACTTATATATAGACTTGGGAGAACTGGTCCGCATCATGCAGCAGATCAGTCTTGCCGGCACGGCCTGCTGGGACTTCTTGCGAATTATCAAGCGAAACCAGAACCTCATGTGCCAGATGCGCCAGTCAGGAGCTTGGCGTCTTCCCTCTGAGGTGCGAACGGCGTCGTTTCATCAAGAAGGCGGGGATTCCGAATGACGGCAAAAGCTTGGTCTGTGTTGAGATTCTGCAGAGTGAAGTCCACCCGGACCTGAACTTGGGGTACGAGTAGCTTCTGCCAGCCAAGACAGCCCCGCCGACGTGGACACTCAGCTTCAGCCGGCTTGTGGGGTCCCCGGATCTTGATGTAGAGGGCTCCTGGTTTGGAAAATTGCAGCCACTTTCAAGGACCCTCGTGCAAACAAGGTACAACAGAAAAGGGGTCCACTACCCTGGGACTGCAACCAGACTCTGTAGCCGAAGGCCGCAGCACAGCAGCCGGCAGATACCAAGAGCACCGGCATGGCAGGGCAGCTACAGCAACTGTCGGCTATTAGGCTGATTCACTTTGCATTGCTCCTATCTGTTCAGGAATCAAGCTCTTTTACCATGTAGAGCTGACTCATTGGCCTCCTGGTTGCACCTTCAGGCCGCAGAGATTTGCTGCGGCTATGAGAACCAATAGAAGCTCCAAACCACTGCCTCCCGTTATAAGAGCTGCAAACAAATGACGTGATGATGTGTCGCACACGATGCCCTTTCCTTGGCAAGGCCTGCAGCGCAGGAAATGCTGGACATGAAGGGACAGAGTCAGGTTTCCGGGGAAGCACCGCTTCGAGCTCTTTCATCTGCTGACACTGTCGCAAGTTGGCTCAGCAGAGGCTAAGCTAAGGCTGACCTCACTGGGAGGAGACATACACCAGCATGGACCTGAACATGTCAGGATGGGGAGAAAATCACAGGACCGACCCAACTGCTACCGCCACCAGATGGGCCCGCCGCCACTTTGGAATATTTATGCTGATTTTGCCGGAATCATCTGCCTTGCGAGCCAAACCGGTACTTCAGTTCCACAACAGTGGCTGTGCTTCATCTGGCTCGAGCCCTGCTCTCCGTAAGGACTGTTTTCGTCGACCTCAATGCGCTTTCTCTTGAGTTCTCTGGGCCGTTCTGCTTCGTACATCCCCAGATCTTTTGGGTTTTGGCGAGCAGCTTCCCTCAAGTCTGGCAGCATCTCCTTGGAACTCTATGGCGTGAAGCTGCGGGGTGAGCTGGGTCTGGGACTGTGTGCTCAGAACAGTATATAGTATAGTGCCCCCATATATGCACAAAGCATACACCACAATTTCGCCGGGGAGCAGCGAACTCATCATCCTCCTGCAGTGACCGGATCTCCTCCTCCTGCGCTGCCCTCAAAGCTCTCAGAGCAGGCCCATCCGGCATCGAACACCTCGGTTCCCCAGCATCCCCGATGTCAAAAGCCCTATATAGTTGGTACCCTTTTTGTTGGGTCCTTCAGCTCGTCCTGGTTAAGGAATCCTTGCAATGAAAGGGCAAACGGGTACGAACAGGGGGCCCAGATACTCTAAGGAGCTCAGATACTCCTTCGAGTAGATCGCCGGAGCAAGAAGGCGCTGGAGCAGCGGAGGCCATGCTTCCCCCCGTGGTGCGTTCACAAGCTCACCGTCCAACCACACAGTCAGTAACCATCGTTGATGGGCCTAGTTAGTCTCAGGGTGCTGTCGGGCCGCGAACATCCACTTGAGAAGTCATTGAACATGAACCTCCGATCAAAACATGAGTTTGAAGCAGGCGCTGGCCTGGCCCTCTTTGCTTGGCGGCAGCGAGTAATGCAAGATACGATCGGAAAGGAACAGAACGCCGCGGTTGAAGCAAGGTGTGACGGCCACCCTGGAACCCAGAAAGGGTTGTATGACCAGCTCTGCACCAAATTCCGGCTTCCAGTCGGCGCTGAGATACAGGAGCCAAGTTATTTGCCGTCTTGGTGCAGTCTCCGAGGTGTCATAATGGCAGGGTGCACTTCCAGCAGGCCCCTTCGTCAGCTGCAACCTTAGAACAGAAAGGCGAGAAGCAGAAGAAATTGTTTGACTTGGGTTCGGGGCTGGATCAATGCCTGCGAATTGCGTCCGGCAGCCAAGATGCTTCACTTGCACCTGCGACACATCGCCCATGCTACCTGCCAGTGCAAGCCACGGCAGCTGTTCCACCAATGCTTCTGCCAACGGTACAGCAGCTTCACGTGCAAAGCTCGAAAGGTTCGGTGCCAAGGCAAGATCCTCAACAGCCTCAGCTCCATCCAAGTCCACGAAGCTTCCTGAGCCAGGATGCTCGCTCAAGCTAGCAAGGGATAGCCTAGTCCTCTTCAAGGAATTTACGACACCAGACAGAAACAGAACGGGAAAGAAACCGGTCGGCAAGTATCGCCCCGGATGCCTGTACTCACAGCGCTCTCCAGCTGTTGCTTGAAACTCGAAGCAGTGTGGACGTAACATGCCCGCTTCCTCCAGCAGTTGGCATTCTGATGCAAGCGCACCCGCCCAGTCGTCTGCCAAGCAATGGTCAACGCTGGCCCAGCCCTGCTCTGCCAGAAGCGCCGCGCTGCGCGAAACAACAGAGCTAATCGAGGCTTTCTTCGCCATCTCGGGACGCACAAAAGCAACACCCGGCGACTCTGCAAAGTTATGCGGGTGTGCCATAAGAGCAAATTCAGAAACAAATTGCTGATTTGATGTCATCCTTGCAGATAACGCCGGTACATTGGTGCACTTGCCACTTGCATAGCTATGCTTGAGAGTACGCTCCCGGTCCCTGGTGCTGCCAACAAGAACCGGATGCTGCTAAGTCGTTGGGTCCAGCCTAGCTTCTGTACGGGAAGCTGGGCACTAATGTCGGTACGACAGCTTCTTCCGAGTTTGCACGTGCTGCTCTGTCCTTCCATCAGCCTTGCAAGCCGCAGATAAGCACAAGACGGGGCGTCGTGACTACCGACACACCTGCATTTTGTGATGCATCATGCCGACCGGCAGACCCCTACTAAGGCCCTACTAACTGCGGGATACAGGACTTGTAGTCATGAATGTGTCGCGGTGCGTGTTGTAGCTCTTTGACTCTTTGCGAAGCATGACGCACCTTCGCCTCCGGGGTGGCACTGCCTTCCCAGCCACCAAACCTGACTACAGGAGATGCAGAGACTTCGGCATGAGGTGACGAATGTAGCTTAAACTCATTCGGCACACTCAAAGCATGCCCTGTGGTTACACGTTTACATCAAACTTCAAGCTGGCCTACTCACCTACTCATACTCCAATCCCCCAGAGGCTCCCGCTCTTTGGCCTGGGAGTTCAAGACCAGCTTCCAGGTTCTGCCTTTCGCTGAGGGAGGTGGTAAAATTCTCTCCGAATTCTGTCCGAGTGCCTCCACCCCAGCCAGTGCTAACCTAGGCTTCAAAGGGCTGCACCATGTTCTGCTCTCCAGTTGCAGATCAGATGTGCCTGAACAACACAATACTGGGAAGCAGGCCCCATAGCTGTCCTTGAATTGCTGCGGCTCCACATGCTCATCATGCGGTGCTAGTGTCAACAAGAACTTAGGGCCGCATTCTTAGCCAGCGGCACTTTCCCACTGGGACTCAGCCAGGTGGGCAATGCAAAGCGCTGCCGTCTCCTGGCCAGATTCCTCCCTCGAAGCACCAGATACCAAGGGGCAGCCGCCAGCTCTATCGGTCCTGGGTCCAGCGCATGAAGGCCAAGATTGTGCTGCCACCATCCTGCTGTGATCTGGCAAGGCAGATACAAGTAGTATCAGAGTCCAAGTTGTAAGATCTTGTTGGCCAATGCCGAATACGCCACGAGAGTCTGCGCCCAAGCCATCACACGCATGGCAACATCGCAGCTCAGAAAGACTTCCTCATGGACAAACTTTACCTCGTCGCGTGTGAGCGGCTCCTAAGCAAAAACAACAGGCATCTTGTCTTCCAGTTAGGTCTGCTCCACCACAAGCAGCTCAGGCTGTGGCACATGAGACTCTCAACTTGTTAGAAGCAGTTACAAACGCTCGCATCTCTGCTGTGTGCGGATCGCCGCCTGCACCGCTGCAGCTTTGCCCACCATCAGGGCAATCACCACTTGCAGAAGCGGCCTTCAAGCAGCCCCCAATTGAGCCGATGATGCTTGTCCTCGGTCCAGCAATTCGGGAAGAGGCCGAACATGTTTCTGCCAGGGTGAAGCGCTGGCACAGTGCAAAGCGGTTCACCAATGGTGAAGCACGTCTCGACCGACCTATCTCTTGGGCAGACTATGGCGACATCACGAATCGTTTCGCCCATCTCCAATTCTGAAAATCTTAGTTGTCGGCCAAAGCCGGGTGCAAGAGATATCTTGCTAAGTCTCTTTTCGACGAACCAGATCAAAAAACTGACTTCCCTTCCCGTCGTGTCGGGCTCTTGGTCCCTCCGTGTTGTCTGAGCACGGCGTTGCAGAGCAGAGTGTGGGCCATGAACATCAGAAAGAAACTGTGGTCACGGCAACATGCCACCAATCTTCTTGGAGATTCTCGGTGCCTGTCGTGTTCACATCATCTGCATGCAACCTCCAAGTCTTCACCCGAGCTCCCGATCAAAGAGCCGAGTCGGCCCATGAAGGTCATCGGCAGACCTCTTGCCAAGAGCGGGAGTGAAACAAAAAGGCGTTAAATGCATGCCCGGCCCACCTTTACAGCAGTTCTGGAACCCAAACCACGCTCGGCACTGCCTTAATCAAACAGCGGCGACGTGGACACACTTGGGATCACGCGCTTTCGAGATTCTGAGACATACACGCACGCGCGTGCCAGTTGCCCTTGCCACCAAGCCGGCTGACGTAATAGCGATGGGTTCCGTGCCTCACAGCACACGGTGCAGGACTCTGAACAGTGCTTTGGCATCGCCGCAGCGGTACTAGTAGGACTCTAGGACCAGGGCCCATCTTGGTTTCCGTTGTGCCTGTCTCCAATCTGGTCATGCCTTCGCACACTGCGAGCTTACTCTCCGAGCTCCGCGTGCCTGTGCTTGAATTATTTCTTGGCTGCTAGACGTTTGTCCTGCTCTGATGGAGGATCTGGGGGCCAGTCGATCCAAGCAAGGAGTGCACTCCGCCAATGTTTCCAAAGCCGTGAGGGGCGACCTTATGCAGAGATGCAGAGATCTTCATAGCTCAAGCTCAAGCAGACTTGCTTGTCATCGGTTCCCTTGTACGCTCTCGCTGCAGTGTAGCACAACACATGAGTACTGCCTCGTCGGTTGAGGGACAGACCATGTTCTTCAGCATGCCCAGCCGCTTGTTCGGATCGGCGCCTCCATCAGAGCCCTTCATGATCTTGACCTCAGCAGTCACCCACGGCTCCACGGAGATCTCTTCAACAGTTGACAGAGGGGGGTCGAAGACGGGTCAGAGATCCCTTCCTGTACTAAGCCGTGCACCACTGCCGAAATTCCAAGGCACCAACCGAATCAAAGTGAGTAGCATGCAACCAGCAAGAGTGGAACCTCGTCCAGGCACACAAAACACCAGGCATCACCACGCATCTTGCCTGATGCCATTCCACTCTGGACATGGCCTGAAAGCCTGTAAGCCTATGGCCCAGCATCGTGAAGCACCTTGCGTAGCGTCAAACATTTGCCGAACCAGCTCCAGTCACGTTCTGCGTCCATCATGCCTTGCCTTCGGGTTCTCTGGCGTGATCTCCGCGATGAGGATTTTGTCTGGATAGTGCGCCTCTTGATGAGGATCAGTCTTCACAAGTATCTGCATGCGCCGTCTCTAGGCGGTGGTTGCAGAAGATGATGCGGTGCTTTGCTGGCTTTATGCTCCATCATATCTCAACACGCTTTTATAGCCGCTTGTGCCGAGCTAGGTGAATGAGCCAGTTTAGCTATGTGTAAGAGGATCCGCTATGTGATCGGCATCGTGCCGACATTTCGTGTAGGCTTCGCATGAAGAAGGGCTGCCTTTCGAGGATCGGCGCTTGTTCATTGCTTTGCTAGCCGTCAATTGATTTCAATGTTTTCTCGTCGCGCGGCACGCGGTCTGTTTGTCCTTCTCCTAGTCCTAGCCGCTAGCCTACCGCGCTCCGTCAATGACTCAACTTGTGATATGCGAAACCAGAAAACTTTTGATTGCGACTGCAAACTGGCAGTCACCCAGCCCACGAGCTTGAAACTCACAGACGGGAGCAGGCGCCTTGATCTCAAAGGTCAGCTGCTGCAACAGCCACCAAGGCCTGTCCGACCCCCTAGAATCTAGAAAGCATTCCGAGCGTAGAGAGCTGCAGGCTTAGGCAGCCGCATGTTGTGCACGGAGTCGAACCGCAAGCCGTCCACCCCGTACTCTTCAATGCAAGTCCGGCAAGACTGGAGGCAAGGGAGGCAACCCATGCCAGAGCGAGTGAGTGGCCTAGCAAATTGGGGCCTGCTTGAGGTAGTCCTGCACCTCGGCCTTGTGAAAGGCAAACCGCTTCCCCCAAGGCCTGAGACAGCCCAAGATGTAGGCGCATGACCGTAAGCAACCCACCCGGTCTCACTCTCTTGCCAGACAGGGCACGTATCCTTCTCGCCCTCGAAATAGATTCCTCCACAGTTGTCGGGCCCTGCGCGATGCAGTCATAGCTGAAATAAATCTCATTCTGGCAACGCATTGCACGTCCATGCCCGTCATAAGTCGGCTGCCAAAGCCGTCCCAATTCCAAAGAACGTTCATCTTTGATGAGCCTGTGGTCCCCGCCGCTTGATGCTCTCAGCTAGGTGAGCTCATGCACAGTCTTACTCGGACTCCAGGCCATGATTGAGAACGACGTCAAAGAGCACGGCCATGCCGAGGCTGTGCCTCTGCGCCAGGCCAGCGGCCAGCAGGTCCAACCAAAACTCACATCAAAACACTTTGCGAAGTAAGTATGTACAAGGGGGACTCAACCAAAAGAATGCGAGGTATGCGTGCTACGGAAGCTACTACTCGTCCGTGATGGACATCATGCGCGAAAGTGCCGATAACCATTCAGATTCTTGTGACATTTTAGTCTTGACTTCTCGAATTACATGGCTAGCCAGACGACTGCATAGTGATTGCCCGGCTGCATGGCCGCAAAACTGGGTGCTCCAGCGCGCGCTGCACCATCGCATGCATGTCGGCCGCCGACCCCCAAGGTCCGTGCCTCAGTGGCCCCACGCACAAACGCGGAAAGCCAAGGTGACTCTGACAGGTCCCCTGCGCCGCCAAGAGCTGCCGCGAGTTGTACCCCCAAATGCCGCCGAACTCAGCCTGACATTCTGTGCCGACATACCAGCATCACGAACGGCTGCTTTACAAGCTCAGTCAAACAAGCCGGAACCAGCTGTGGGCATGAACTGAATGCAGTTGAAGCCTCACACGGGATCAAGCCAAAATAAGAAGCGATGACGCAACGCCAAGCAAGATGCTTGTGTTGCAAGCCCTGGTGTTCGCTTTCGATCTATGGGTTCAACCCGAGAACGCGACCCAAAGATGCTATGTGCTCAAGCTTCTCGGTTGTTGCAGCGAAAGCTCGTCCTGCAAGTCTTCGACGGCTGCAGAAGCATTCCGCTCGCGGTCTTTGGGCTCCGGCGTTCGTCTGCTTCGGATACAAAGCTGCCGATCTGAGCTGGGCGGCTGGGTTCGGTGGTCGTGTGCCGAATTGGTCCAAGGCTGAAGTGAAGGCTCCCGGCGTGCAGCTCGTAGATGATCAGCTCATTGAACTTCGGAGCTGTGAAAGCTGGAGGAGGCGTCAGCGGAGGATGGAGTATACACCTCAGCGGCCGAAATCAGAATCCATTTGCGGAGATGAGGTTCAAAGTTCAAGCATCCAGCCAGGAAGAGTTGAAGTCGCACTCTCGAGCACATGGGTCTCGACGAAACAAGCGTGCTCCTTCCTCTCCAAGTTCACCCCGTTGGTTCGTTCGTACTACCAGAAGCTCATAAACGAGGCTTGAAGTAACTAGTTTTGACAAGCCGTCCTGGTGAAAGCAGTCGTTCCAACTCGAACCCAATGCAATCCTTCGCCAAGGAAAGCTTCCATTTTTTCTGCACCCAAGCTTTCCGTGCTGGGGCTTTCACACGCAGGAGAGTTCGAGCTGTGCAAACGCTGCTTTTTTTCTGTGGTCTCCCTGCGATCCAGCACTCCAGCCGCTGCCTTGCAGGGCAGTGCTTGGAGCACAACTGCGCGACCAGCAATAGATGCCCTGCCTCTGCGTCAGACTGGTTCCTAGCTCCAGTCATTCGTCAGTCCTCTTCATCATCGCCTCCACCTCCGCCACCTCTCACGGCTTCAGTCGTTGCGAAATCCCTACACTCTACAACATTTGGCGCGATGGAGTACCATCTGGGCCTTTGGATGCCATCATCTTGCGGCGAACACGGCCTCACAAGCATGGTGACTGCAGACGTCCCATGGGCGTCGGCACTCACAACTGGGACATGCGTGGCGAGGTTACAACAGTCTGCGAAGGAAACTGCATTGGCCAACAAAGGTTCATCCCTCTCCACTAAACCCGGCTACACACTACACGTTCTGGTCGTCGTTCGTTCCATCTCACACTTGCGGCGCTCATACACCCCCGTCAACCAGAATGCAGCAGTTCTTGGTCATGCCAAAGGCGGCCGTTCGTGCGACACTGCTGTGACTAGTTCTCATGCAGGAGTTTAGGATAAAGCACGTGGCAGCATCTCCCCAGTAACCGACGCATCACATGCTCTGTATCGCATGGAGGACCCTTACAAGGCGTAGAGGATCTGAACTCAATACACTCCCGTTTGTTGTCGCTACGGCAAGATTTGACTGAGCTGCTATCCAGCTCATGCACAATAGAGCTACGACGGGAGTGATACCATGATTCTAACACCATCCCGCAGGTACCCGACTTTGAATGTGGCTGCAAGCAGATCCGATGGTGGTATGGAGCATTATATGCTATTTGGTCTGCGCAGTGTTCTGGGTTTTAGTGACCTGATCTCATAGCTGCCATAACTTCTGTGCTCCCGAATTCTATGGTCGGCTCCATACTCCATACCTCTGATTTTTGCAGGAGCTACTGTCATCTTGGCGGACTGCCTGGCCGGCCCCCACCGAATGGCGATGTAAGGGCAAAGTCAATGTGCTTCTCACCTGGCTCCAGTGAGCGGAGGGCCCTGGGAGCGCAGGGTTCTCCGGGTAAGGCGTAGACTGTCCAATCGGACCAGGAACGATGGGATGTCACCTCGTCGGCGGCAGGCGGCAGGTACTGGAAAGTCCAGGGCCCTCTGCACAACTGGGGCGGGTGCAAATCTGCTTGCCCACGCGGATGTGTCTTTGACGAATCAGGGTGCGCCTGGGTCAGGGCTTCAGCCCAGCTAGCACCCTCTTTTCAGTTAGTAGGAGCCCTGCGCATGGTGAATGGACTTAGCAAGGCCCAGCTTGAACACCTGACGAAGAGTCCGAGTTTGCCGGTTGTTCCTTGGCCGGAGCAGTGTAAAAAGGCCCTGCCTTCGTCTGGAGCCTGCGCTCCATGATCTTCGCAGTTGTGAGCCCTAGGACAAAGTCCAGCTTCCTCGAGCGATGTTGAATTTTGCTGACTAGTGAATTGCGACTGTGCTACAAGGTGGCACATGCAGAAACTCCGCCAGCTTAAGGGCTGAAGGACACTCAGAAAAGCTGATCCTGCAGGCGGCTTGGTGAGCGGAGAAGGAGCGCGGCTTTATGATCGAGCATGCGAGCTCTTGGACAGACGCTTGGCATTAGAATCTCTGCCGGTGTAATAGCTGCTCGTTGAGTTTGCCCAAGAATCTTCTCCGACTCCAGCAGAAGGCCAAGACGGACCATGCGGCGCAGCAGAGCTTCTCCCTGGAGCAGCGATCGCGAATCATCTGCTCCCGCGCATGCTTCTGCACTATCTTGTATTCCATTCCGTTACAAAACGAAACATTACACTACACTACACTACATAGTATACGACGGCACTACACTATTTTACACTACGCTACATTGCACCGTACTATGCTGCCCCATGCTACACTACATCACATTACACTACATTACATTACACGACTTAACATTAGCAAGCACTACGTACGATACACTACGTTGCGTCCAGTATGACATGTAATTGCAACACTAAGCTTGCTTTCTGGATCCAGCGAGGGCCTGGAAGATGCGCGTTTCGCTGCGCTCCTCCTGGGTGAGGAGCGTGCGGGCAGCTGTGCGGATTTTCGCCAGCCTTAATGGATTCGTGGCGCGAAGCGTGTGCTGCTCTCAGGCCCCAACTCCAGACATGTTGACAGAGCCCATGATGAAGTTGCAGTTGTCTAACGTGGCATCCCGACAAATAAATTCTGACTGGATGCGCATACTGGACTCGCCAGACCTGTGCCGAGGCAAGTAGCTTCACAAATTCCCGCTTCGCGACATGCCGAACTGAAGCCGTCGTCGTCAGAAGTCTATCGCACGACTCCGCTGGACCAGTTTTGTCAGACCTGCCTCACGCTTGTTTTTCAAGCCATACTCGCCAATGATCTTCATCTCTCCATCCAAACGCTCCTTCCGCATGAGACCGGCAAGAGATGACTGGCAAATTCCTGCCTAGCGAGCAAAATCCAGAGATCCCGAAAACCACACCTTCTCGAAGGGGCGCTTCGGCTTGCGGAAGGTCTTTCCATAGTTCTGATAGCCTCAGACATTCGGAAAAAAGTGGCAAGTCAATGGAGCCATGAATCCAAAAAGGCCGGAGCTTTTCTTGCCCATGGCTTCGCAGGTCGCGGCCCACAAAACACAAGCCGCTGCAAGCAAAACGAATCATGCAATCATACATGTGGGTCATGTGATCTGGTGGAAGCAGCTGCAAGCAAGCTCAACCTGATTGACTGCTCATCCGTGCCAAGTATCACTGCGACTGCAGTGGGCTGCAAATCAATCTCTTAGGATCTTAAAAGACAGGCTCCTGTACCGATCTCCCGGTTTGCATGGAGCTTGCCCTGTCCAAAAGTTGTCTTCTCGCGTCAACGGCACCTCCAACAATGATTCAGCAGCAAAGACCAGGCACAACAGGAAGATGTTGCGAGCAAACAGCAACCATGACCATGAGAAAAAGACGGCCTCCCGCACCTCTCCACCTGGAAGAGTGCGGCACGCAACAAGCTCCAGCCCTCTTCGGACGACGTGCACTGACTCGCCTTCCGAGTCTTGCAGCTCAACAGCCTAGCACAGGTTCTCTCATCGCATGTAAGAGTTCGTGCTCTCTAGCCAAGCTCAGGGCAAGATCTTCTCCGTGCGGCGCCCACACACGGAAGGAACAAACCTGGCGCTCAACTGCTCAAGCTTCGTTGAGCATGGGGAGGTCCGCCTCTGCCGAAATCCATCTCGGGCCACATGCGTTGGCCTTGCAGCTCAATCGGGCACTTTCTCGTCGCACTGCAGCGTCGGTCAACGAGAAATCTGAAGAGAATCGACTCTGCCCGCTGGACAATGCAGTCCCTCGGATCCCATCTTGAGATTCGCTCAGGAGCTCTTGGCAAAAAACTCACGAAGCGTCGGTTGCCGCATGGTCAGGGTGGATGAATATCAGTTTCGGTTCTGCCTTGCTGGGCTGTATCACTTAGCGGAATTGGCTCTGCAGAGGTGCCTGTTCAGCTATCAGGGCTGCAAGTGCTTTGGGAGCGGCTGATGGCGGCCGACGTGTTGTGTTTCATTGGGAACTGCCGGAGTCAGAAGGTCAGAAGTATTGTGAAGTGTCGTGCAATACAACCGCAGGTCTCAGCACGATCTTCGAGCACCACTGTCTGCAGAGGCCGCTGCTAACTGCCAGCGGGGCTCTGCATCGCCTGCAGCCGTTCAACTCCCCCTTCTCTCTGCGGCCAACTCGTACACGATATATATGTATATCTGATATACAAGAACTTATAATACTTTATGATGTATACTACCAACATATAATCTAACGTACAACATAAAACCTCTACGACTCTACGTCCAACAGACAGCATTTAAGTCGAAGCTTCGCCGCAGGAGCCTGCCATGGCTCAGCACGAAGTCGGCCACTTGAAAGGAGTCCTCCGGCCCTTTGGTCCATGGTCTCTTGTGCTCTTGCAGGCTGCAGCTACCCACAATGCTCCGATTGAAGGGGCATGTATTTGGCCAAGTCTGCGCCTCTGCTGAAAGCGCTCGCCTCTACTTTTGCCACTAATTTCTCGACGATGTCCCAAATTCTTCACTGTTTCATGACGCTCCGTGACACCATTATCTGCGTGAAACCCATGCAATCTGCATTCTTTGCCTGGGCCACTTGTCAAAGCTCGTGCACCTCGTCACTCTCAGTTGTTGTGACCTCGAGCCCTGGCTCGGTGCAAAGCGCTTTTTCGACCGCTAGCCACTGCGCCTCCCGCCTCTCTCGCTTAGAATCACTTGCGGAGGGCCTTCAGTCAAAGCATCTTCGCTTCATCACGACGGTACTACGCGTGGGGAACGGATGCCTTGAGCCGCAGCTCGATGACCCAGTCCTTCTTCTTGAAGCGATCGATCTGCGCGGCAGGCACTTTTATTGGCATGCACGACCAAGACTAGCGATTAATGCCAACATCGCAGTGAATGGATCAGAAAGCTGTATGCTGCTCTGTGCATTCTGTAAAACTACTCCAATTTATTCTCCAATAACCTTCATCTCATGGCGAGCCTGGCGTTGTCGGCCCCAGTCATTCGGCTTGGGTGCCAAGTCATCAGAAACGAAACCTCACCCCAGGCGAGAGTGCATCTGACGCCCCAAGGGCCCCTCATGTTCACGGCGGTTGCTTGGCACAGAGCCCAAATTCGGAGGGACCTGAGCCAGAAGGAAAGGAGGATCCGGCAGCCAATGGAAGAAGAGGATATAAGCTCCTGACGATGACCCGTCTTGTCCCGCCGACTCGCATACCGATCAATGCCTTCAGATCTCAGACATAGGCATTCCAATGGAATGCACAGGCGTGGCGGCCAAGCCTTTTTGATGCCTTCAATAACTTTGTCGCCTGTGAGCGTGCGCATGCTGATGTGCAGGGCCCGGAATCAAAAACACTGAGACATGAGCCATGCTAAGCAGAGCTTATCCGAGTTTGCTTGTCTGTGTAGAAGGTGTTAGGGCTCCAAAAGCAGACCCTCAATGACCCTCTGCCACCTTTGTCTCCGATCGGCGAGAAGCGCAACTCAGGCGAACCTCCATGCCGAAGCGATGCAGCCAGCACAAGCAATCAGCCGCTCCACAGCTCTACTGAAGGTCGACCATTGACACCAGTTGAGGCTCACGCCGACACCAAACTTCTCATCTATACCTCTTCCCTTTGCAGGAACCAGTGACTCCCACACGCCAAGGTGCAAGTTTACACGGGCCGGGCCGAGGAAGCGGCTGGATCAAAACCAAACGAGGCATCCACGAAATAGCCATTACTTCTCCTCAGACTCCAATCCACCTCAGCTGTTGGACAGCAGTAGGCACTTTGACAAGAGGCCAACCTGAATCCGATACCGGTATGACAAGTGACCAGTACGACCCGGACTTTTGCCATCTCCCTCCTCGCACTTACCGTGCACGATTGCACCTGCCTGTTTGGACAGGCCAATGCCTCCAGCTGCCCGGCTTGAAAGATATGCCAGGCTACGCAGCCACGCACATTGAGTAGGCGTCTACTGCCCTCGATTCGGACGGTCGACCCACCTACTTGCAACACTTAGAGGCAGATGGAAGCCAAGAAGACATAAATTTTGATGGCAGCAATGACAGTAACAGGAGGCTCTGGAAGAGCGCTGGGATTGAACTCCCAGATTTGGCCTGAAACCTGCCTCGTAATCCAGGCACTTTGTAGCAAAGCTATGCCGGTTGTATACTAGTTCCTGCTTCTCTTCTGCTTAGCAGCGGCAGGAAGCTACAACCTGCTCCTGCAAAGATCGCCTTCTGGCATGTACCGAGACTGCACCAGGAAGTCTTGAAGGCGCGCACCGCCACTTTGAGATGCGAGTCAGAGCAAACGAAGTTACAAGGGGTCCAAATATTCTTGTCTTGGCACTCTCTGGCTTCACGTTTCTTTTGTTTGGCTTCGTTTGCGGTCTAGGGAAACAACCTATGCACAGGATGCCTTAAGCCTCCTTGTGCCGAGCTAGAAGCCACAGCCAGGCTGCGAATTAAGTCTCACAGCAAACCGTTGGTGGGATCTGCACGAATACACACAAACTAGCAGCAAATCAGCCCTTACAGCTGACGACTTTGACGTGAGGTGCAAGCTGATTGTGCAGACCCTCGGGGCTTCTCACCTCGTTTCTGTCCTCCAGCTCGCTTCGAGTACTGGGCAGCTGCTGGCGTGGCCCCAGCCACCTCGCCTTCGCCCACCGTCCAAGCAGAACAGCGACTCGTTCTACTGCTCCGAAGAGGCTCATCAACGTCGCAAGATATGCACAGCGCATGACCAGGTCTCGGGTGAATGTGCGCGACAGCCCAACCAGGTTGCCACTTGCGTCCCAAACAAGGTATGTCTTCTCCAGGAACTGCCATGCAAGGATCAGCTTTTGGAGTGGTCCTGCCTCTGCGTAAAATTGCGAAATGACGGCATAGTTATACAGTTGATTCAGTGGTGCACTCAGCACTGCTGTCAGAATAGATGCCAGAAAATCACCGATAAATGTCATCAGATCTGGATGCGGCGCCCTGATGTTGGCACGTGCCAGCGAACGATGGAGACCAGACTGGACTGGATCGGACAGAATCCGAATGCCACCTCAGCTTGGGCGGGGCTTCAGGAGGAGACGGGATGCCTAGTGCACGCTTGCAGCCGGAAGCGACACCGAACCAGGCTCTTGCACCGGTGCATCTCGACGCATCTACCATCTACCAAAAACTCATGAGGAGTCTAAGTTGCCAAGCGACTCATTGCGAGACAGTTTCCTGAGCGCATGCAGGTTTCTGGCTGTAGGCAACATTGTCTCTGCCAACGTGGCCAAGCTGCGGAGAAACAAGAATATGACTCCCGGGCCGAACAGGCTGAACACGTTGCCAACATCCATGGAACCATGGCCGGCATTGAATGCCATCCTTGCGTTGACCGTCTGTGGTCCATACCTCGAGACCGCTTCATGCTGTTTCCCAAGGATGCACAAAAGTCGACCTCCACTTCCTGCATCCAAGCATCGTCAGCAGAGTCTCGGCGAGAGCTGCCAGCACCACCGCATAGACAGCCCCACAAGCACTGTTCAGCATGTGGTAGAGCGGCCCCAGCACAACAAACTGCGGGCAGCTGGTCCAAAGCGTGACTTTGGCACCAGTCCAAGCATGCAAGCCATCGGCGTAGAGCGCGCCATAGATTTCCTCGGTGGAGTAAATGCCTGAACCCCTACACCCTCCGCCTGAAGCTCCGGAAGTCTGGAAATGATGTGAAATGTCGCGGGTGGGTTCACTGTTGAACATATCCAAAGATGGTACATAAACATGGAGGTCTGCATATTCTTTGGGTAACAGCACGTCTCAGCATTTTTTGTCGACATCTGTATGCATTCGCGTCACATCTCCGGTTAACTTATCACCCTATCCTACCCTAGATGACATTATACTAATATTATATTGCGGCGGACAGGCTGTAGGGTTCGGGCAAAGCCACCGCTACAAACATGCACAGCTACAAACATCCTATGTTACATGCATGCATCTGTGCTGCATCCTTGTGTGCAGAATACCCCCCCTTATGGTCACGTCTGCAGGCATACCGTTTTGGTTGTGACCTGTTCAGCAACAAAGGAAGAGGCCAGCAATTTGGAGGAACAGTGCGACATTGCATGCAAAACTACTAATTAGGAACAAAAACGAAGAACGACGAAGGAAAGCCAATCAACTGAAACATGTCTACGCCTGATGATCCCTGCAAACCCCGTACGGTTGACACTATTGAACTATATCTAGAAGTGGCCGCGCATGAATCCCGGCATGACCATACCCAAGACAAGAGGCTTGAGAATCACATCCTGTTCAACCGGAAACCGTGAGGCGTGTCATTCACAGAATCTGGCAGGTCACCGAAGCAACAGTCTCGAAAAGTCATACTAACGGCCTGCATGTGTGAACAAAACTACAACCCTATAAACAAGTGAACATAGTACGGTTCTAACACGACTTTGACTGAAGGTTGTCTCCTTCGCACAGTATCTCCACAAACTCGCTGGCACATGGAGTTCAAATGCCAGAGCAGGCTTACGCGCGCAAGCGTGAAGTTTCTGGCGAATTCAAAAATTAGCGCTGCAGCCGGCACAACAAGTGGACACCGGAAAAAGCAATGCCAAGGACGCAGGCAAGACCTGCAGAGAAGTCTCATGAGAAGTCTCATTCATGGAGATGGGGACAACTGCTTTGTTTGTGGTACTTCAGTTCGCTTGCGTGGGGTCAAGAGCTGAGCTTCTCGGGCAGTGACGGGCGCACCGTAAGCATTCTTTGCAGAACGCAAGGCACGATTTGTGCGACCGAGTATCAAAGGCCGACTGGTCCGGATAGTGGCTTGCTATCGTCAGCGCATTTCGCAAGGGTGTTAACAAACAGATGCAGAGAGGACCGCCGATGGCCCCTGCTAGAAGCAATGGCAGTTCCGGCAATGCGAACGATGTCACCCTGGCGCCGGTCAGACCACTCTCACGCACTGGCTTGCTGCTACAGCCTTCGACCACCATGACACTGTGGTAAAGTATGCAGAAAGCTCCCCGTAGAACCGGCAGGCAGAAACTGTGAAGATGCAAAGCTACAACAGCTCCAACCTCGCCCTTCGCGAGCACCATCGTTCCCAACAGCGACCTCCAAGAAACCAACTACTCGGGATCGAAGCCTTTGCACATTCTCATGAAATTTATGAAGCTTCTTCGGGCATTTGGTCCTCGGACGCTGAAGTCGGCTGGGGCTCGCTTGCTACTTCCAGCTAGCATTGCTGTGCATGCCAAGTGGCTTCTCTTGGGCATCGACCTCTCAGCAGGGCCAAGCTCTCTGACTGCTGTTTTCCTTCGGTAGCAGGCCCCGAACTCGTGCATGCCCAATGCATTATTGGCTGAGTTGCCGGCGGCTGGCAGAAAACCTTCAGCGCGTTGGGCAGCTCGGCAGAAAACTTGAGCCGACACCATCCAAAGACCATGCCAGTGCGGCTCGAGATGTGCCTAGCGTGGTAGTTCTGCTCCCTTCAGCATGACACTGAGCCTCGGGCCACAACAATGTCATCTTGAGCGCAGCATTCGTCGCCCTTGCCTGCCAGACAACAACAACCCGAGAGCCCTCGAACACAGACAGGAGAAGCTGATGGATCGCTCTGGTCTCGTGCTTCGAGGCAAGCTACCTGGTGCCAGATCGAGAATCCTCCAAGCCAAAGCTGATGACAAGCGTCGAGGCTCCGTGTCATCTTTACAATGGCATCAGCCGGAACAGACTGCGGTTGAAGTTTCGTTCGTCCTGAGGCCATCCGGTGTCTTTGTGAAGTCGGCGATGCCACCGCCATCCAATTTGACTTTCTGCGGGCGGGTGAGTGGAAACAGAGTCGATTGAAAAGCAAAGTCGCGACGTGTTTCAAGAATAACACCCGAAGTTTGGGGAGCTGACTTCTATGCCAACCCTGTACGCATTTCTCTGCTCGCAGTCGTCAGCTCTGGCAGGAGTGCTGAGAGCTCAAACTTTTTGGTGGGCAAGCGAGACAATGGACGTTGCTGTTGTCCATGTCTTTGGCTTGACACATAAATCGAAACTCTTAACACGATCTTTTGGATGCCCTGGCCGTGCGGCACTAGGATAGAATGATAGGTATGTTTTTGAAGCAGTGGACTTAGGTATGTGTTCGACATATTTTCTTTACGCCAATTCACAAAAGTTCAGGCTGCCCGTGCCAGTGTCTTCGCAGACAGCAGCAGGGCATAGTCTGTCAAGATAGACGGGCAGCAACTTGCAGCTACATTCGTAGGCAAGTAACTCCCAGTACTTTCTTGAGCCCGGAAGCCGGCGGAGGCGAAAGCATTCAAAGTCACGACTGCTTTGTCCAACCGAAGACCAGGCTGCTTCCGCAGCATGGATGGGGACAAAGAAGTGCACGCCTCACGCGAGACTGACGGTATCTACTGTTGCCTCTCTCCTCCAGCACACTTGCAAGGAATGTGTTGGCAAGCCTCGTGGTAGTCACTGGTGCAACAACTGCCACTGCATCTTCTGGCGTCGGGCAGTCTGGGTTCGCCAGATCAGATTGAAAGGGAGGCACCTGTCCGTGCACTTGAGCATTCACACCATCAGCAGAGCATGCCTACTGCACCACCTCAAGCACTCACAAACACACACACACACACACAACACACACCACCAGGCCTGGTTACCTGTTCTGATGCCATCTGGTTCTTGTGGATTGTCTTGCGCGTTGTCTGTAACCGAGAAATGGTTGTGGAAACACTCCTTGTGGAAGGTGTGCTTGCACTGCATCACCACGACGAAAAAGCCAGCTTTGATGTCTCCGTTGCACAAATTGCAACGGACGGTAGAGAAACCAACATCCCGCAAACTCGCATTGACGCATTGCTTGTGGCTTGCCAAGTACAGGCGATCGTGCTCATTCACCACTTCCATTGCAGTGGACTGCTGCGCCGCTCCATTGCTTCGGGGTGCGAACAGCCACTCTGTACTGAATTGGGAACCTGCTGATTCTTACATTCAAACTTCTTGACAAACTCGAGTACTCGCAGGCGAGCTTCTAACAACTCTTGTCGCTTTCTTGGTTGGCTACTTCGAGGCATGGCAGGGCAGGGATCATATCAAAGCACAAGCAGGTCAAAGGCACCTCTTCAAGCTCCTCAGGTCATATCGACCGATCCACACACACACAGTCAGCCCTTCAACAAAGCTGCCTGGGGGTGTGGTACAGCTCGGGATGTTGCGGTATAGTGGGCACAGGCACTCTATAGACTCTCTAAGTCCCGCCCTTTTTTGGAGGTCATCTGTTCGGCAGCGGCTGCAAACTCGCGAGAGCATCGCAAAACCTTGTTTGGTACGGCGCACGGATCCCTAGTGAGATGCAAAAAAATATTTCAGGCATCAAAACATGTGCATCATAAAAAGCAGGTATATCGCGGCTGCGCAGCGTCGAGGTTTCACAAAGGTTTGCGGGCCAAGCGGCTCTTGAGCGGCAGCCGCATGGTCGAACTCGAAGAAGTACAACTTTTGCTCCCGAGCATCTGACCTGGACCCACCTGGCAAGAAGGCGTTCTGACTCTGGCACTTGCTGTAGCTGCATGCTACTACGCCTATCAGCTCTGCGGAGATGCAACGGTCTGCGGCACGAAAGTGATATGGCCCCACAAGTGTCAGCCTCCTCTGTGCGGCGATGTAAACCGTCCCAGGCTCGACCTCTGGCAAACTTGCGAGGCAATCTTCATTGGCATTCACGAGCATGTATTCAGTGCTTCTCCGCACCCGTACTCCTCTGTCACCCTTCCGTGCCTTCTTCCCTTCCTATTCAAACCTCTCCGATGGGCAGGACCGGGTGCGCTGCGAGCGTCTTTTCTTCCGATGCACTTCCAAGGACATGATTCCCGGGCCGACCAAGCAGCACCTGATACAGGTGCCAAAGCAAACACAAGGCCAGATTAGCAGCAAAACTCACTCGAATGGCGACCTCTCCACCTCGCCGGCTCCGACATCCACCACTGTCTTGACTTGGTCGACCGAGCCCTCGACAGTCCAGTCACGATCGAAGGTTTTATGCTGGTGGCATGAGTGGCAGGCTAGAAGGAATTCTAAAGTGGATGTGCCGCGAGCATCTACGAGCCTTCTCGTAGATGAGCCTCAAAAACACGAACACTATCTCGCAGCGCAGAAGGCTCGACCCGCAACGATGCATGCAGGCGAGGCACAACTGGCTGCCAGTGACTAACAGACTCCGGCAATCGTGCCGCTTCCATCCTTGAACACCAGTCGTGAGTCTGTGCACCTCCAAGCGTTTATTGCTGGATCATTGTCGGTTGAAGCCGCTTCTCCCTCAGAGAGCCAGACCTCTGCTCGAAGGCACCCAGCACGCAAGCCGGTCGAAGGTGTCCCAGCTGTTGCCTGCAGCATTTGCGTCCACAATCGAGAAAGCGATGCTCGAAAACATCCCGCCGACTCAACCAGGCCTTTCCGGATTCAGCATGGAACTCTCGCCCCCTGTCTCCTTGAAAGCCCGCTTGCTTCTGCTACGCCATCCTATGTGTACATACATACGTATATATATATATATATATGTCTACAAAAATCTATACAGCGTACATGTCATATACCTCTACATGAGAAACTAAAAACACACACGGACAGACACATAGATGGGTAGATAGTTAAAGCATAGATAAATACTTTTTCGATGTAATAGATACGTACAAATCCCTAACCCCCCATGTTTCTCGTTCATTGAAGAATGATAAAGAAAAAGTTGATGGTGGGAGGCGTCGCAGGCAATTCTGCAGCCATCTCCCCCCATTTCTTCTTTTACTTCCTTGAAGGGTGATAGGAAGGGGCCCAGTGGTTCCCTGTCTTGTCGTTCTGTGGGTTGTGGGTTACCCCTCCTGCTCCCCCCGTTTGCTAAGGAGAGGTATGTTTTGCGGGGGAGTTATGCGGATGACGTGTGACTGTTTGCTGGGACGAGAGGCCTGGCCGGGGGGGGGGGGGGGCATACCAGGGGGGGGGCCCTTCGACGCGGCACCATGTATGTATGATTTCAACCCAGCGGGCGCTATGTTTATATGTATATCTGAGATTCATAGATATAGATAAATAAAAGAGATGGTATGCAGCCGAGGAGACCATCAGGTGGCATCTTCTTGCCGACTGCAGGTGATGCTCCTAAGAGTCTCGAACTTGTCGAAGGGGTGTCAGAGCACCTCGCAGCGAGGCGCAGGCGATCCTTGTCACACGAGGCTATAATTACGCTACTGGCTTCGTGCTCAGCCCAGCTGCTCTGGAATGCGCGTTGGCGCAACCTGTGGTGTGCTTGATGGCGTGAACTCTGTTGAAAGAGTCCTCGCTATAGCATGCACGTAGTCTGAACTGCTGTCGTGAAGGTTACGCACTGGTGCCGTGTCAGCTTGTCTCCTGATGGATTCTTTGTCTCGCGGCAGAGACATGCTCGAGTCAGCACCTCACAAACATGTGGAGTCTACGTTGTGCTCCTGTGTGCCGCAGTATTCTCTCTCGCTCTCTCTCTCGCGGACTCAGAGGTCTGTCAGCACAAGAATTCAGATCACATTATCCCGGACTACCAGAGTCGCAGCCGTGCTTCGTCGGTCAACGCCCCCGAAAGACAGCGGAGAGAGATGAGCCACATCGGGAGAAGCCTCACAAGTCTGGCCTCAGATGTCTTACGCAAGTCGCTGATGCGTCGTGAATTTATCGAGACTTTCGAAGGCGGCTGCCAAACGACCGATCCTGAACAGGCTCGGCCGATTACCATGTGAGTGGTTGTCAAAATCATGGTGCCTTTTGGGGTCCCTAATATGATACGGCACCTAGTATTTAGGGTACCCGAAAAGGGACCATAATTTTGACAACTACCCATGTCGCACTCTGCAGTTGCTGGCGTCGCTGCAAATCTCTGCCGGCCAGATGCTTCCCTGCGTCCCCATCTCGACCGGGTCCTGTCTCACGTCATCTGAAAATGGATTGGTGTCCTTAGCTTGAGTCCATTCCGCTCTTGAGGTGGGGAATCGAATCGCGTATGTTGGAGTCGCGCGGTGAACTAACTCCCGGGGGCTCGCACATCGGGCCATGCATTCGGAACCTGTACACCGTACAACCGACGGACGGCAAGGAAGTCAAAAGCAGAAGGATATCCACAAACACGAAACCCCGAAAAACCTCACCCGACCATGCAAGTAGATGAGCGGTAGAATTGGATGTGTGGGAATGGGTGCATGTGTTGGTGCTTGAATTGGCAGTGTTCGCATCGCGCGTGCTCGACGGCTCGAATCGCGGGGCCGTGGCCGAAGGGCGCCTTTTGCTTGCCCAGTCTCGCGTCTCGGACCACGAGGTGGACTGAGGGTAGTCGTATCAGCCACGGAAAGAGCGCTTGCCTGTCACAGGGAGACACAGAGCACAGAATGCAACAGCAGTGTGACATGACAGCAAAACAACGGCAGCAGAGGCAGCGAACACCCTCTCGACTTAGGTACACTCGAATAAACCTCGAGCTCCAAAAACATACCAACAGCAGCCAAACTAGGCGAGGTCGCCGGCGTCGAGTAGTCCTCTGGCCGATTCCCTCGGCTCGGCTTGGGGCGATGCATGGCGATGCTCTTCACAAACCAATGCAGATGAAAAGAGGAGATGCACCCGGACTCGCAATTTCAGAGGTTTCCCCCCCTACCCTTTCTAAAGGAAAGCCTTCAAATAGGCAAGACGCCCCAGGGCGCGGGTCCCAGGGATTTGTGGTGCCAGGATGTGCGGCCTGCACAGGAACGGAAAGCTCAGATCTCGAGAAAGCCGACATGAGCAAAGCCTCTTGGACCAGTGTGGGAAATCCATCCGTCGCTGGGGAGATTCTTAGGTCATTCACCAATGATGCGTGCACTGTTGGTTCTGTGGAGTGTGGCACTGCCCAAGCTTCGCACGGTCACCAAGTCTGACGGTGCGCCGGAGTCGGGCACGCGTGGTGCGTCAGAGTCATGTGCAGGAGGCAGAGCTGCCGGGAAAGGAGGAACTGGCAGCATGGCAGTCTCCTCGTTTGACAAAGGGGCAGCCTGTCACGTCTCGTCACGAGCACCCCCGCCACTACTGATTGCTAGCTATGAAGTGTTACCAGTCCTTGAATCCGCACAAAGCTCGCCAGGTCGCGCGGATTGCGGCAGGCACACTCCCACTCCTTCAGCCCAGCTTTCAGTGCTCAGGTCCGCAAGCAAAGCCAGCTAAGCCCTCCCGGCCTGAGACTGTTACACACACCAAGGCCAAGGCACATGTTAGGCCAGACACAGACAAGGATTCCTGCCTTTAAACCCAATCTCCCCGCCTGCGCGACGACCCCTGCCAGGCAGGCAACATTTCATCGCAGCTGAAAGGCGTCGTCCTCCCTATCCCGCATTTGCAACTGTGCATAGCGGGCTCTTTTTCACCAGTCACACTAGTGGATCGAGAGCACCGAAATTTGCGACAGTCTCGTGCCGTCGCAGGTGCGGCCGCTCGCGGGGTCTCACACTCGGACGCGACCAGATGATGCTCTCTGTTGGCAGGCATAGGCAGCACGAGCGCTAACCGAACAGATCAAGGAGGTCAGCCGAAACTAGTCGCTATTCGAGGATTTCGTAGCCTTCTGGCGGAATAAGCAGCATGGAGCGAGTCATCAGCTGGTATCGCATGACAAAATGAGAGAAGCGAGCACAGAGCCTTCTCTCGGCCTCGAGCATGTCGAAGTGCTGCCTATGGTGGAAGTACACATGGGCGAAGATTCGGTACAAACGTCGAGACATCGACTGAAAGTATTTTGTACTGCTACTCGGCACCTGCGATCGCGAAGAGAAAGGACACGCCACAGTGAGCAAAGCCGTCGATCCATCAATAGTATGCGTCATGTAGTCAATAGCTGCACATTCCTGCGGCTTCCTGTGCGCAGCGCACAGATATTGCCAGTCGTTGGAGGCTGTCATTTTGGGGCATGTCTCCGGAGTGCATGTACCAGTCAGTGCGACCAGGAGCAAGTTAAACTCGATGACAAACTGGCGCAGATGCTCATACTGCCATACCAAAGCATCAGTATCGGGACTCGGTAACTCATAGATCCTGTCCAAGTCTGAAGGGTCCTCCCGCAGCAGATCTTGGATGTACTCAGCAAGCGCGAGAGGACCGTGGTATGTTTCGAAAGGCCGTGCCCGCCAACTCCACATCTGCGCAGCCTTTGTGCCAGGAAGGTTTCTCGGACGGGACGGTCTTGCAAGTGGATCCGCATTACTCCGAGCCATCGGGCGGATCTGAGGCGGAGAGAGTAATCTAAGAGATCATGGACTAACTTTTGTGTCTCATGGAGGTGTAGGACCATTTGAGCATTGCGCGAGAGAAGGAAGGCAGCAGAAACGACAAGATAGGTGCATCAGTGGCAATCAGTGGCAGGCTGCTCACGCTTTTTCTGAAACGGCTCATCCGACGAAAGCTGCTGCCATTGACTCGGGATCCGCAGCTGCAGCAAAGAGGCGCTCCACCTGCAGCCCGTTGTGAAGGGTGGCGAAAAGCCCAACGCCACCACACCCTGTCGAAGGGCTCTTCAAAGGTCCCAAACCCAAACACTGAACTCAAACCCTAAACCCTCAGCCCTGAACCTTCAACCCTCTCTGTCTCTCTCCCAGGCTTTCGACACCTTCAAACCTGTCTGTCTCTCACAGGTGCTCGAAGCGTCAGACCTGTTGATCGGAAGCCGAGTTTCACGGCTCCAGCCTCAAGCCCCAAACCCTTCTCTCGCCCGGAACAGCTGTCGCCGCGAAGCAGTGCAGCACTCGAAACCCTCAACCCTAAATCCCTCTGCGGCTGCCTGAAATGCTGAGCGCAGCAAATGCAGGCGCTCCTTATGAGAGCGGCTTTGCAAGAGCAGCTGCCCCAAGCTGACCTGCTGGAAAGAAGTAGACGAGGATGTCAAAAGCAAAAACAACAACTGTTATAAGTATCAAATATAAATGTTATTCTTCTAAATGTGATTGCGTTGGCGTTTAGCAGTATAACTGTCATTATTATGAAACATTATCATAACAGTGGTACTGATAGTGATAATAGACATGATGCACATTATTAACAAATAGTATGCGTACTGTCGTTACTGTTGTTGCTATTGCGCTGTTGTTGGTAGTATTGCTGCTGTTGCTGTTGCCCTTGCTATTGCTATCACTATTGCTCTTGCCATTGCTAGCAACATTGCTAGTGTTATTGGCATTGCTATTGTGTTGGTATTGTTATGGGTGGTTTCATTGTTAGTACTGCAGCTCGGTTAGTACTAATACTATGACATCTAAAATTACTACTATCTTTTGAACCCAGGCTCTATGCCATCATACTAACACTACTCTGACTAGCACTACTCTATTACCGTTACCATGACGGTTGCCATTACCATTACTCTTACTGCTACCGCTATTATTGCTGTGAATACTGAAATTCAGAAGTAAGTGAAGTGTAAGAACAATAACAACCATAGACGAATAACAACAACAATAAATACAATAAGAGCACGTACTCATTAGAAGGACAATGAAAGTACTTGTAACGACCGTAAGCACAATCATGATAGTGGTACTAGCAGCAGTAGTACGAGTAAGAACAACAGATAACAACAGCAACAACAATCGCAATAATGCGATAACCTTAAAACTGGTTACAAAAAATGATGATGACAATTAGAGTGAAAATACGACCAAGAAGACCAAGAATAATAGAAACAAAAGCAACAGGAAGACTTACTGTACTAATGATAAAAACCATACAAAACACAATAACAACAGTAATACAACAGTAATAGTTGTAAAACGAATCACACTAGCGTGTGTAGGTGTATGTATATATATATATATATACACTGTACACACATGCTTCATATAAACATACATGTGTATATATATATATATACAGATAGACGGATATATGCATGTGTATATATATATATATATATATGTATTTGGATGGCGTGCACCTGCTCCCCCACAAGGCGAAGAATCTCGGCGTCAAACCTTCAAAGTTCGAAACTCCCCCCAGATTGGGTCTCTTTCCGTTTCTGAGGATCGGACAGAGACTTGAGCTCACGCACCTTGGATGGCAGGTGCACCCTTCGTGGCCCCATTCCTCCAAGATGTCCTAAACCCTTCTCACAGCATGTTATAGAATGGGCCTCTCCATGTACAGACGGCGGCATGTCGCTGGGATTTATGCTCTCCTGGGGCAGCCCGGGGAAAGGAAAGAATGCTGGTTCAAATCACGACAGCAACAGTCCTGCATGTGCTGGCTGGCGTACTGCTCATAGATCTCCTTGACTTGGGAGAGCATCTGCTGCTCGATCGCTCCTGAAGCGTACACACAAATGCACCGAGACAGCGAAACCGCCAACAAGAACGACACAACACCAACAACAAGCCCACAAGAAGGAAAGAGCAACAGCGCCCCTGCCAATCGACCAGGCACTCTCCAGTTTCTCTCTGGCAACAAGAGTGTCAACAAGACAGTTAGACAACTTGAAAAAAGGAGTCCGTTGCAGTCCGTACGAGCCGCTAGGCCAAGCCTAAAGCTTCAAAGATATCATGTCCTTTAAACTTACCACGCCGAGTGTGCAAAATATTGCAAAATGCTCGTGTGCTGCTTGGTCGTGCCTCTCAGGCACGCTTTTTGTTACCCGCGTGCGCAAGGGCACTCCGCGCCCACAAACGGTTCCATGCGCTGCCACACCCTTGCAGCACACACAAGTTTACCAGCACACTGTGCCTACTCCTGCGGTCACTAGCCAACATGCACTGCTCAAACGGACGGCATCTTCCTACCCACCATGCACCGGTGTCAAGCACGGAGAAGAACGTCCGGTCGAATCTAGTTGACCTGATTTCTTCTTCGCTCGCGCATGTAAGGCTTTCCGGGGTGTGAACCTGCTTGTCTTTCGGTGGGTAAAGGTACAGCGAAGGGCAATCAAGCAACGTCAATGCTCGCCGATGATGGAAGACATTCAGCACCAGGCGGTACATCGATGGTTATAGGAAGTGATAGGCCAGAAAATCATACGAAATAAAAATGAGCCTCATGATTACCACTTTGACTCAGCCAAGCTTCGCAGGCGGTACCCAGCGTACTTGTCCAGCCACAACCTCGCGGGTCGCGTGTACAACAAACGACAAGCACAACACCTGGAGATCGCAAAAGGACAAGCAAGAGATCCCTTTAAATTCGTGTAGGAATCCTTGGAGAAAGCCGAGGAGCGAAGACAGCTGCCACAAGCCGCCCTCGCGCGATGCATTCACGCGAAGCCCTCGAGCTGCAACTTCAGCCTGCAGATCCTGGGCCACAGGCCGAGGGGTCCGCAGAAGGCCACAAGTGGTTACCTTCCTTGACTGTCTGGGAAGCATTCTGCGGCCACGGTGCGTCGACGTCCTGGACTAGAGACGAAAAGAGCTCAGTAACCTCGGCCTTGCTTCGAGGCAGCCCGGGCAAGCAAAACACACACTGCAACCGCTCATGGTACCTCCAGATCGTGCAACTCATCCGCATCATCCGAATCGTCTTCCACCTCATCAGTTCTTGCAAGAGCAACAGATCACAACATGAGCAAAAGACAGATCTTCTCCGATACGCCCATGCTGCTCAGGCTTAGGCCGGAGATGCTGAGACTCGAAGGTAGCCCTTCTGGTCCGCTCTGTCTTCTGGATTGATGACTCGGTGAATTTGCACGCGAGACTTCACTGTGTGCCTCAGCTACTGCTTGCAAATCCTCATCTTTGCCTTGACGCATGGGTGGGGCAACGATGCTGTAGCTGCCCGGGCGCTCTGCGATGTACTTTATCTTCCCATCTGTCTTCTCTGCCACATCCACAACCTGGTCCACCTGAAAAATCACACCTGGAGACAGAGGAACAGGTTGCCAGCAAGTTTTCAGACACTGGTAAACTCTGCATCCCAAAGCCCCGCACCATAAGATGCCAGGCGTGCAGTTTCCGGATCTGTTGCAGTCACCACGAAATTTCTCTGTCCGGACGACAGGACGTCGTGGTAAAGCTGACGATAGCCTGCGCGCATGAAGTTTGAAGCCAACTTGCCGCAACGGCGCAAAACACCTCCTACCCAAGCGGAAGAATGCCCTGCTTTCCTTGCTCAGCCCACGCCCGAGACTCCAAACCACAACAGTACCACAACTCAAGCAGGGAGGCAGAAGGATGTCTGCAAACCTCAAGTATTTCCGAATTGTGGCCATGCGGCGAGGCTCGAAAATCTGCAAGGTCTTAGCAACAGTACATGCACGGATCTATCATGATTTTAAGATCAGATCGCACGAATTGTCGGAGGCAGTCACAGAGGGCCCATCTACTTCGCTGAGCCAACCGCTGGATGTGAACTCAAAGCGTAGAATGTCGTGCCAAGCCTCGGGCAGAGCACCAATGTGAACATTCCGTGCCCCAAACAACATGTGCCCTCCGAAGTCACTAATGGATGTCGATGTGTAGATGTAGAATCGTCTACACCGGACAAGGCAAGAATTGCTTGACGGAGCCTCAAGGGCAACTATCTTATTGCACCACATTGGTGCGGCCGGCCATCCAGTGATCAAATCACAGTCAGGCAACGGAAACAAAGGCAGCTCAGTAGTGCCCGACCTCAGTGCCAAATGACGCTAAACAGGGCGTACGTGAAAAAGTCGTAATCCAGGAGCGCTGCAGGCCAAAGCTGCTGACTTGCCTGTTCTCCCCGGCCGGGGTGAGCCATTTCACCGACTTCTCCGAGAGAACAACCTGCTGGCATATGCATGTGCCCAGTAGGGCTATCCTCGCTTTGGCGGTCTCCTGCTCCTTCTGCTCATGCTGACGCACTAGTACTGAGGTTTTTGTCGTGGTGGTTGCTGCTGTTGTTGTTCTTGTTGCTGCCGCTGCCGCTGCCGCTGGTTCTGGTGCTGATGCTGGTGCCTTGCTGTTGCTGCTGCCGTTGCGGCCCACTGCGGCAGCAGAGCTTAACCGCTGCTTCTGCTCTCTATGACCAGGCGAATACCGCAACAACCTTTGCTGCCACCGGCCAAATCCTTGTTGCTCATGCCTCCGTGGCTCGCCACTGCTGTGCTGTAGGAGGACCTGACTGAACCCACTCCAGTGGGCGGAGAAACCACGATCCTGACTTGTCGATATCTTCGTTTTGCAATGCTTGCATGCTCATCCTTGAACCTGTGTCCCAGCTGACCGGATTGGTTTGAACAAGTCGCAGTGGCTTGTTAAAGCTTCTTACTATTCTTCATACTCTTCTTGCTGCAGTTTGAATGTGGCAATGGCTGATCACTCCTGATCACTCCTGCGGTCGGACTTTCACTTTTGTTCTGGTGCGGTGTCCAATGCCGAATGTAAACTCTTGCCACGGCTCTGCCTGAACATGCGCATGCTGAGGATGCCAAGACCAGCACGTCTCCTACCTCAAAAGGCCAAGGGGCCTCGTCGTTTCCTGCTGGCCGCTCTGACTCCCCGTCCGTCTGCGTGGCCGTGGGAGCTGCTGGAGCCTCCGCTTCCTTTGGCGGATGTTCTGCCTTCGAGCGTACAGGCTCGGCCCGAGCTCCACAGGCTGACAGGGTCTGAGGCTCTGGCCAGGAGGGGCAGCTCATCCGGGAGGTACGGATAAACATAGGACCTCGGATCGTAATCTGCTCAAAACGACAGGACATGATCTTCAGTAGGTGGCCACTGCAAGAAAGCTCAGCCTGCAGCCAAAGCAGTTGGAGAAGCAGCAAAGACGCTGGTAGCGTGAGCTCCAGCGGGAAGCGCACCATGCTTCATCCATGAACCGTGGTTTGGCTCTAGCGTTTCAATTCAGTGGTGCTGATCGTCAGCAATCGGCGAAGGATAAATTCATTATTTCGTGCTCGCTATGCTTGCCTCCGCAGTGCACATGCATGCAGGATATGCCTAGCTACAACTCTACAATACAAACCTTGCTGGGCTAGTCTGGGGGAGTTTGCTTTTCGACATGCAACAACTGTCAGCTTACCGCTCGTCGACACGAAGTCCCAGCTCGTCAGCGGGATGCCGTGAAAGTCCTAGCCTTGTAGCCCTGTGGCACCCAGTTCAGCCCACGTCTTTTAGACCAAAAAATGAGCGTCACACAGAGCCAAGAACGACGCATTTCTTGTTTCAACCACGACAATCGACCACACACAAAACTGCGGTCTGCCTGCGCGAAGAAAAGACAGGACTGAAATGCGCTTTTGTCAGGGCTGTCCTCAGGCTCAGGGGTGATCAGTGTCCATGGCCTTTAGGCGCACACCCAACCGCAATCCAAAAGCCAATCGTCCTCTCTGGCCCGATCACGATTGGGCAACGGCAGCGAAAGGGCCTCAGAGGAAGTACACAGGAAAGAGCATAAGCAGCATGAGTACAGAATCATCTTTGGGACTGTACGATCTGAGGACCTGGCTGCCGCGGCACTAGCGTCCTTCCCGGCGCTGGTTGCTGGCTGGGGAGAACGAGCCCTGAGCGTGCAAGAGTGCTCAGTCGTCTTCCGAGAAAGCCCCCGACACGGCATGAAAGGCGGCTCGAAGAGTTCAGGATCTTTTGAAAACGCCGAATGGGGCAGTCTCTAAGCTGAAACAAGCGCACAGTGACAGTGAGAAGGCGAAGGCAAGCACTGGATCAAGTTGTATCCCGCAGAACGGAATCCATGCCTCGCCTCTCGCCGGCACTGCTTCGAGGGATACATCGAGGTCCATGCATCGGGGCACAGGCGCTTGTGGCCTGCCGCAAGACCACATGCAAGTGGCTAAGCACAACAAGCACATGGCGAATCCTGCATCCAGAAAAGACTGCGGACCTGTTCTTCTTCTGGCTCGCTGTAGTCACCCATCGGAGCTTCGTCCTCGCACTTGCAACAGGAGCAGCCCGGCCCCACACGATGTAAACAGCGCTGTCCTCGATGGCGCAGCCGTTTTCTATACGAAGCGCGGGCCGGCTGCTAGCTCGCCCCATGTTGGCCTCCAGCTGAGGCGAGCCGGCCCGTGCTCAAACGAGACTGCCGGTCGAGGACAAGGCTAAAGGAGGAAGCCGTGGGAAGGCATCACCAACCTCCGAAGATTACTAAAGCGAGCAGCCATAGAAGCGGGCTCTGCGCCGGCCAAGCACCGGACACGCGCACGAAAGTGCGAGGACGAGAGCACATTCTGGAGCTGAGACTCGGAGAGTGCGGCACGACGCGCTTCAGCTTGCATGGGCACGCGACATGCCTGCACTTAAGGTATCTCCCAAGTGCCGGGCGCAAGCGTCGCCCAGGCCCTCAACGACATGCGGAAGCCTCTCCGGCGATGAATGAGACTTCAGCTCCTGGCTCAAAGGCCCAGTCATGACATTTAGGATTCTTGGAGCTTGCGACAATTCTGTGTCTGAGCTGCTGTTTCTGTCGACCGCTTATGGCCCGGTTCACAATTTCAGTCGTTGGCTTCCGAAGTTGCTTCTTTCCTGTTGCCGCTTGCTTCCTGCAGCTCAGGCAGGACTTGATCTAATAACGTTGCCAGATTGGTTCTGGTGTGGCGGGCTCGACTTTGAAGCCACACCAGTCCGGAAGGTTGCACTGGTAAAGCCACTCCTCCAGGCTCTGCAGCAAGGCCGCCAAGTGACCTTGCTGGCACTTCGGCTTCAGCCCCCCGCCATCACATTGCTGGCAGGCCGGGTGTCGCGCAGTCCCGTCCATCCTCAGAGAGCCAACCAAGTGTCTCGCACAGGCGTTTCCTCCAAAAACGGCAAGCAGCGAGTGCTCGCTGGATGGCTGCATGGCCGCGAGCAGACATTCCTCGGCTGCGGACCCGATACATCGCACCCAAAATGCCATGTAGCACATTCACCGTTTGCAGTTCACGAGGCGGCTGTTGCCAACAACATGGTGCTTGCAAGAGGCGTTCTGAAGGCAGTGGCTTCTTCAAGCTTCTTCCACGCGCTTTTGCAATCACCAACTCTGCGTCCACGGCCCTATTCAGACCTGCAAAGCACAGCACTTACGGAGCCTTTGTGAGCGTTTTGTCTTCTCAACCAGATGCATTTAACATGAGATAACAAATCTTACCACCCTCTCGTGCCCGCCTTTCAAGCTGCTCTGCAGCCGCTGCAGCTTCTCTACCATGCAGTCCAAACCTTCCAATCCAAACAGCGCGTGCCCGGCGCTGGATGGGCTCTGTCAGCCGAGGTGCAGGGATGGAGCCACAAAGCCACGCGGATCATTCCATAGTCGCCCAAGCTGTCGCTGATTCGGTGGAACTGTGAAAGCACCTGGCGTTTTAGGGAAGCTTCGAGCAGCTTCCAACCGTCAGCGGCATGGGTTGGTCTGTCTGGCCTCTCCGATCAAATACAGTAGGTCGAAGAGAGACTCAACAGCAACTAGCAGGTTCTCCCGCGCATCCTCGGGATGAGCAGAAGGAATCATGGAATGCATGCGCAGGCGCTGGGTAATTTTTTTTCGAGGTCCTGCTGCGTTGGCTCTCGAAAAGGCCCAGCTAGTCCGCTGGTCTTGAAGTGACCAGACTCGAACTCCTGCGGCCCCACAAGAACGAGTGAATCATGCGCGGCATATCGTAGCATAACCCGTCCTCTCGCACCCGTCGCACTTGCGCGGGAAAGCCAGCAGGAATGCTCTCCGGAGCCTCGATCAGCGCCGTGCTGCCTGAGGCTTGCAGACAACGCCGCGTCGCGAAGACTCACTTGGTTTATACGGCCTTCCGGCACAGCATGCGCAAGCTCCTGACAAAATGCACACATCATGCACGCAATTTCACACATGCAAGTGCAATGCACCACGAAAGCCGCGTGGCCTCCTCTGCTCCGTTTCCAGCGAACAGGTGAAAGGTCCAGCGAAGGCTGAGCAAGTTACTGACCAGCATTCCAAGCATGCTTTGCCAGGCATCCTGCGAAACTAAAGCTCTTCACTTGGCTCGCAAAACTCATCTCCCATAACATGACACATCCGGCAGAGGATCGTCCTGCATGACCTTCTGGAGCTGGGGGTCAGTTCGACTTGGCAGCGGGGTGCGACCTCGGCAGCCCGCAGCGTGGGAGAGGAAGCCCAGGACATCTGTTGCCGAGCATCGCACTTGCGGGCAGTGACTGCCAAAGCCTCAGTCGCAAAAGCCGTGGCATCACTTTCTTTGCTTCAGGGCTTGACACAACGAACTTCCAAATACAGCATCAATCCTGAACACATCTCTACAGTCACTACACTTCATGCTACTACTTGGCCATCCGAGGGGCACGACCACCTCAAGCGAAGGCAAGCTGTCCGTCTGTGTCAAGTGTGTCGCCGCTAGTAGCAAGAAGGCAACCACGTCCGAGATCAGATTGCGACCTGACGGCTTCTCCAACTCAGGTCAGTCTCCATCCCTCATCATCGCTCCTCATAGACAGCTTGCTCCTGATCGCAAAGCTCAGCTGGACGCTCAGTGACAAGCATCTCGCCGCAAGTTCGGCCTCAGCTTCGACAGGTTCCCGTCTCTGAACGATTAGAGGCCTTCATTCATGCTTGCAATAAGTATACTGTAGCAATACTGGGAACGGTAAGGGGATGCTACAATGAACTGTTCAGGCCACTATATGCGAGTTTCCGAAAATCAAGGGTACCTTCTTTTGGGGTCCTTCTAATAAGGATATTTTCAGAAACTCCCATATTACCCCGGATCCCGGCCCGGAACACTGCACCCTCGGGTCCTTGCGCATGTTCTGTCACGTTCCAAAACCTGCCGCAGCTGCAGCTCCATGTGCTCATAGACTTCGCCTTGGCTACGGAAGGAGTAAGCTTCATAATCTTAGTTTTTGTGCTCCCGCATTGAAACTAGAGTAATGGCCCTGGTCATAGCTTTAGTCATAATCATGATCATAGTCATAGTGATGTAAGACTAATAGTCAAAGTCATAGCCATACTCATAGTAATAATAAACACAGCAATGATACCAATATGAACAATATGAAAAATTACTGATACTACGAATATTAGAAAATTATTCATATTAATAGTATTCCTAGTAATATGGACAATATTTCTAGTATTACTAACATTACTACGATCACAAATATTTGTAATATTAGTAATATAATTAATATTACTAATATTGCTAATGTTACGAATATTATTAATAGTATTCATACTAGTATTCATGATATTAATAAGATTACTATTAACAATATTATCAATAGCGGTAATATTACTAGTATGAACAAGATTAAGAATATCATTATAATATAAATTTTATTAGTAACTAACTATGTTAACGGCTTGGAGGGTTTGAATCCTAGTAGCAGTAGCAAATCCGGCGAGAACACGGACTAGTAGCAAAAAGAGTTAATACGATGGACTAAAAAAGGCTACAATAGACAAAAACAATGAGTGCAGCACAACCAGTTACACAGATTCGCTCTGGATGCATCCAGCTTTTCACACGGCCAGGGAAGCAAGTCTTTCAAACTGCCTGCAGCGCCCAAGCCTGTAGTAAACCGATGATGACACCTAAAAAGCCACCCACCACCAACAGGATCCATTCATCATCTTGAAATATTGGATGAATGATGCTTTCGAACTCCGGCGGCGAAATGCGCGAAAGTCGCCAGGTCAATGTCTCTTGCACATTCATCGTCCTGTCCATGTAATCTTCTATCGCTCTTGAATGCTGTGGCAAAAGCTCCAAGGAAAAGTCTATCACATCCTGCTTCATCTCATCAATCTGTGAGCCCAGTGTGGCGGGCGCGACCATTGCCATGTTCTTGGCGATGCCCATACTCTTGTCGACAGATCGACCGACATGATTCCGATAGATGTCCAAAACCTTTTCCACCCCTGTGGAGGAAGGAGATCGCAGCATGTAGTTGAGCATGGCTCTTGCATCCACCACGTTTCTGCAGATAAGCTCTGCCATCTTCTGCGAAGCTTCGCGCTGTCGCTTCAAGAAGACCCCTTGAACATTTACCCGTCCATTACAGAACTGATGGGGCCAAACAGGGCGGAAGGTCATTTTCAATGCCAACAAATTGGTAAAGTAGCCAATGATCAGTCCAGACACTGGCAGCATGATGTAGTCCATTCCCGGCTTGTCCTTCAACATAATGTAGAATACCACTTGAACGAGCCCGAGGACGAAACCCATCACGGCTGCCACCCGCTGAATGAAAACCAATTCCTTCAAAGCGACAGACCTGAACATGTCCACCATCATGCGAGGGTTGTTTACAAAAGTCTCGACGGCCATTTCCTGCAGGTCAAGAATAGAGCTGATGTTTGTCTTTAAGTCCACCATAGCCTTGCCGAAGCTCTGCTTGGTGTCCTCTAGGACCTTCAGTTTCAGCTCATGCTGCACAGAGCTTGGCAGCGCAGTCCAAACTGTCGGCAAGCGCTTCAACATGATCTTTTCCAAGACCTGGAAGCAGAGGCCGCCCATAAGGTCTTCCAAGGCATCAAAGAAATGCTGTGGCTCAATGCGGTCCATGAATTCTTCAACGGTCACGAGGTTCCCGATCCTGCATCACCGCATCGAGAAGAACCCTGGCAAACTTCCAACTTCCCAGATTTGTTTCGTGCAAGTGAGTTGCGAGATCAGCTGTGTAGAGCCTACCACCACCTCTTCACACAAGCAAGCTTGCAGCTAAGGCACATGCGCTGCGTGGCTCTGCGGGCCATGACACCAGCTTTTCGTGGCACAATGCCCTGCCAAACAAGTCTTGCTGCCGAACACGTGCCACATGTCCGCCGTTTTGTTGGACGGGACGAAAGCTAGACTGCAAGACTTTGTTGTAATTCTTAAATTATTTAAATTAGCAGGATGGCTCTTTAAACGCTCACCTGCGGCACGACAGCAACCGCTACAGGCCCATGCGACACCAAGACATCCTGGAAGCTGGGCAGTTCACCGGCGGAGGAGTGGGGCACGATATGGCGCGATGACCCCCCTCCGAGAAGCAAGGCTTCATTGCCACGTGTCTCGTTAGTAGCTATCAGAATGCTTTTTTGCCTCAGTTGCCTTCTATGTCGTAGTATCTGCTACCAAAACATCGACAAGCAGGGCCAAAGCGCCTGCCAGCCATTTATGGGCAGCCCAAGCCATCCGGGAACGATCGGGCGTCGTGGGCAGCCCACGAACTCGATTGGAAAGAACATCCTGGGCTTGCATGGGGCAGTCGTGGAACACATCAGCAAAAGCAAATCACCCAAACAGCTTGGTGTGCAATTCCAGGCCAGTCCAGCACCAACCCACGATCTGAGCCACTAAAGGTTCATGCGCTCGCACCAGGCACAGGGAGGCCGTCGGAGAAAACATCAAGCACAACAGGCGAGATTGAAAACTTCCAACATGGACTACCACAACATCGACTCAAGAATAAAAGAAAGGTCTTTCAGTCAAGACAACGAGGACCTTCACGAAACTTTCAAACATGTGCGGTGCGAGGCAACAACCTGCCAGCGAGTTCACATGCAACTGATCTAGCTGTCTATATGGAGCATCCAACATGGAGGTGGTTGATACAATTTCTACCTGATGCAGGGGTGCGTTGAACGAAATACCCAACAGGCAAGCAAGGCTGTCATGCAGAGAGTCTGAAGCATGGACAAGCCCTTGAGTGCACAGTCCACCTGCAACACCAGGATGGTGCGCAAACCCTCGGAATTAGCAGTCATGCCGAGCATGCAAGTCGAACAAGGACTGTTGGGCAAAGCATCCAACACAAGGGGAGAGACGGGAGATGCCAACAGGTCGATAGCTGAACAGCAGCCATCGTCATCCAACACAAGGCGAGTCGTGTGAAGCATTCCTTCGGAGGGGAGTTTGCATCCAACACAGGTGAGGAGTGAGAAAGGCAAATCCAACACTACGGGGGAGTTGATGTGCATCACAAAAGGAGTTTCGGGCGAGATGCCTCGCTGCTAATGACCAATGCTTAGTCAAGCAATCGAAACTTTGTTCAGCAAGCTCGTAATCGCCGTAACGTCTAAAACTACCTGGTACATGGAAAGAAAGGCTTTCGTGCGGCATGTCTGCCAAAGTAAGTAAAGCAAGTTTCATCTGCAACGCCAGCCAGACATGAAACCAGGTGAAAAGGAGACAGACCAGCGGCACCGAAAGGAGCTTTATGAGCGGAATCAAATCCATAGGCACACCACTTGAGTATTTTTTCGCATTGCTGTCTTCTGCCAACTGGACCCATGCGACACCAATCCAAATGGCCGTCCCAGCGAAAACCACGAATATGAATGCATTGAAAGCTTGCCCCTTGATGAACTCGATCACAGGCGGATAGGCCACTCGCGGTGGAGGCTCATAGCCTAGCAAGTTCTTGAGCGCTGATCTGCTGATATCACGAAATCACTGTTGGACATCTTCATTCAGGCTCCAAGCGGCCAAAACGCTCCAAAGAGCTGCCCTGCGGTTGAGTCAGCTGAACGCGAAGCGATCTGCTGCTTGCGTCGTGCGAATCCAGCATGGCTCCAAGCAAACCATGGATGGAAGACAAAGGAATGAGGCCGGGTTATGCATCTGCATTCACACCTATGTAGGTATGTATGTGAGCCAATGCCATCAATAGCAAGCTGTGGGCATACTATCTGACCACAAGCACAAGGAATCCGTGGTGTAGCACAGCAAGGTCATACCTGATCTATATAACAAGCCTTAATGATATCCTCTACTCAATATCCTCTACTGTGCCGTAACCACCCGTGCGTACTGACATACATACAAACATGTGTGTGTGTGTGTGTGTGTGTGTGTGTGTGTGTGCGTGAATGCGTGTAGGGCCCGAATTGCCTCATCAGCGAGGCATGTCGTAGAGCCCCAGTTCCCATGCAATTGTCCAATGGGGAATTGAACCACCGAGATCTCGTACTCGGTGTGGAAGCTCAGCGCGGGTCGTGTTGCGATGTTGTGGGATCACCTGCTCGAGGAGACAACTGCCTGATGCAAATGTAGCAGCCCTGAACGAGATGATGTCGCTCAGATGGTTTTCTGGCCGAGAGTTCAGCCAGGGCATCCAAGTACCCAGCAGCCAGCTGAATTTGTCGTCTGCCCAACATGTCACTGCCAAGCAGCCTGCAAAGTTTGATGTTGGACAATGCAGCCTGGAGCCACCCCAACTACCCAGAAGCCTCCAAAGTGTGATGTTTGCCTATGCGTTCATCCAGAGGGTGGAGGACATCCAACTACTACTCAGCAGCGTGCCGAATTCGTTGTTTGACTCTGCACTCAACCAGAACCTGGGGGAATGCAACTACCGAACGGCCTGCAGACTTTCATGTTTGATTCTGCGTTCAACCAGAACATAGAGGGAATCAAATCCTGCAGAAAGTAGTTCTGCACAGACGACGCTGTGTTCTGATGACCCTGACTCCACCTTCTCGATGTAGCAGTTTTTGCAAGTGTGAAAGCGGCGACAGTGACGATTTGCAGCATGATGGAAATCTAATCGTTTTGTCCCTCCATGGTTGCGCATACGACGTCACTGCTCATCCGCCAATGTTTGAGCGGGCACAGATACTTTGAAGTGTGGAGCACGTTGACTTTGTTCTCGGCCTCTCCCGGCTCCTGGAGGAATGCTCAAAGCTTGACTGCAAGGACATCTGTTGGTCAGCTTGCTCTGTTGTCTTACGTAGGTACCTTGTTGGCTTCGTGGTCGTTCATGGGATGTTCATGGGCCAACGTTGTTGTACTTCACACTCGGACTTGCCTAGTCAAGGTTCCTGGTACGACGATGGCACTTTGGCCCCCTACGGCTGGTTAACCGTAGATCTCATTTATTAACTCTAGTGGTCTGAGCTACCACATCCGCAAGTGGCACCGCCAAAACCCCACGTTTCACATCACCTTCACAACTCCCAACATGTTGCAGACGATCATTCCTGAAAGCTGCCGCCTTCACGCCCTATCAAGACTCACGCCAGCACGCATCCACATCGCCACAATCAAAGGTCACAGGACAAGACATCTCGCGATCCTTGTGCTGTAACCTCGACTCTGTCAACATGCAGCAAACCGGAACGCAGCGCCCATTAACCATTATACTGGCAGGCCGCGAACCAACACCACGCGTTTGCTGAGCCCTGTGACTCGCATGCCGAACCACCAGGGTGCATGCATTGTCTTGTGGCGCCCGCAGCCCAACGAACGCTCAGCGTCGTGCAACGTTGCCGTATTTTAGGAGTGTTGCTTTTCTTGTCTCCGTTTGGTCAAAATGGTAGTTTACGGGAATGCCATGGGCTCAGTCTGCCTTCCACGGGCCGCTCCAGCCAATTGAATCAGGCTGGTCCCGCATGTTTTTTCATGGTTACGGGCTGGTTTGGTGCCGCAGAGAACCTTGACTTGTGCAGTTGTCATGTTGCCTTACTTTCGCCCCCCTTTTTTATTTGACCGGAGGGGCCACCGCCTCTTTCTGGTGGCACAAAGCCATTTGCAAGTGAATGCGAGAATTACTTGCTAGGCGAGCGTCTGATCAAGACTCCATCGCTGCGTATGAAATGAAATGTCTGTGCGTGTGAATGAAAGTGCATAAATACACACGTTGATACATGTACATATATCTATATATATATATATAACGTATATACACAGCATATTCGTTTATCTATTCCATTTTTTCACGATGTTCTGGTCATGATAAATCATCATAGCCTTGTCTGAAGCACCAAGTGTGCCTGAGCCGATCGATGCAAATGCATGCAAACGCCTTCCGCAGCTCTGAAGGCCTTCATCATCGACGCAGGGTACCAACATCTGTCGACAGCATGCGCCCCACTGCTACAAGCAACGACGGCTCTACAAGCTGCCGAGGTGCTGAGCGCATGCATAAAGCTGGTCCTTAGGACAACCCCCGAAGTTACACCAGCAGAGAAGCGGCGGCTTTCAAAGGTTTAGGCTGCGGCTTGTTGCGGGATGGAAAAAGGTTCGGATAGTTGAGAAGGTCTCGGCAGAGACCACACATCCGACGAACCTGACGGTGCAGATTGCCACATGTGCGATTGTGCTATAATGCCCTGCTTTCAAAAATGCAAGATACCAGCGAGAGTGGCAGATCAAACTCTGGCCTCGTCCTCCGTGATGTTTGGATTTGCTGCGTGCGTCCGAAGCCACCGCTTCAAGAGCTCGATGAGCCGCGTGCGAGGATCGTGTCGATATGTTCCCATACTTGCAGGGAGCCGACACAACAGCAACGGGCCCCTCCGACAAGCTAGATTAAACAAGAAGTTCATTCGCCAACAAAGACGAAGCACGAACCGGCGCTGTTGGCGCTTGCAGAGATGCAAATCACTGGAACCGTGAAAACTGAGGATCTCTGTGAATGATAGACCCGAAACGGAGGCCAAAAAACTTCGCCGAAAGCGACATCACATGCCTCTGTGGCACGTCGGAAAGCCTTACTTCTATACTCGCTTACGGTGCTAGATTTCAGCGCCCAAATCCCATCGCAGCGGTTTCCAGTGCTCTCTGGCAGCTTAAGGGGCTCTGTTGAGGCTTCGGCTGGGTCCAGCAGCCACGGGGAGTTTCCGAAAACAGGGGACCCTAATATAGTACCCTAACGAGTAGGATCGATCCTTCTTATAAGGACCCCAAACTAATATAACCTAAGTAGTAGGATCCTTCTTATAAGGACCCCCAAAATGAGATACCCCGTATTTTCGGAAACTCCCACCAGCCAGGCCACAGAGGCCCGGCCCTGGTCCTCGCGTAAGCGAAGCCCGTCCTCGTCTGTGCTCGAGTCCCGAGAACCGTGAAGTAGGTGGTCTTTCGGTTTCCTCAAGGCTCTTGCGACAGAAAGGTCCAGGGCCGGAACGGCTCGACTTAAGCAACATCTCGCAAAGATTGCACCATACGTTGATTCAGGCCATGGCTTCCTAATCTCTGCACCCTTGGACACTGCTTCGAAGCGTCTCTGGTACTCGAGGATGACATCCAAAGCTGCGACCAGGTGAGAGTGCTCATATCTCCTTGGCTCGTCGTCACCCAGCTTGGCTCCCCAATGTTGGATGCATTCAAGAAAGCACTGAGTTTCAGACGGAATTCCGCCTCGGTCACCAACACGATGCTACATGCACCAGAACTCGTGCCCCTAAAAAAACTGTTCGGGTGGGGGCTTACCAGGCCGAGCAAACGACGGCAAAAGGCTTCTGCTAAGCGCAGTCAAGCTACGTTCGGTTGATGTGACCGAAAAGTCATCTGCACCTTGGGGCAGCCACTCGAGCCTACTCTTCCACTGCCAAACGCTTGTCTGAATGTTCGAAATTTAAGGCAGTCACTTGCAATGTCAGTGAGTGAGGGGTCCTCCAAATGCTTCTTTACCTCGCGAAGTGGATCGTGTTCGCAGAACCGGACTACGTGCAGTGCACGAGCAATTGCCCATCACCCCTGAAGATTATTAAAACGGCTACACCGGCTACACTTGTAAAGACCTAGGAAGAGGAAGAGGAGGAAAGCCAGTGTGTCGAGCACATGTCCAAGTGCTGCCAGGCCAGCTAAGGACTGCAGAACCTCCAGCTGAGAGCGTGCAAGCGAGCTCCAGTTGCCGGAGCTCGGCATCACCGCCTGAAAGAAAATACATCTAATCAATAGTGAAACTAATGATAATAACCAAAAAGATGAATAACAGCAGTAACAAGTAAAAATTTTGATAATAAACCTAATGGTAGTAATACACTAACCAGTAACTGCCCAATTGGGTCTGCATTCACGCTCCTCAGGTTCCGGCACTCACAAGCGAGGCCATGCTAAGCAACTCTCGCTGGAGCGGGTGTGCTTCAGCAGAAGGCGTTGCTGAGCGTTAACAGAGCCATGCAAAAGGTAGCGCTGGGCTTCGCCATTTCTACCAGGTACGAAGGCAGGGCTGCGTGACATTAACCCCATCGAAACTACTAACTACTACGAACTACTAAGGTGTGCGGGTGGCATGACCGAGCATATGGAATGTATGCAGAATGTATCGTCAAAAAAGTTCTCTATCAAGTCTGAGGCGGCTCCTCCACCTTTGCTTCATCTGAGCTCCGTGTTTGGAAAAATTAATTCGGATGGCTGAGCCGTGAGAGCGACCAGAAACTCACCACAATAGCGTGAACGAAGCACATAGCGGCAAGCCTACTGCAAAAAAACACACCGGCAAGCATCACCCAACAATTAGCCAGAAGGAAAGTGGGCGGTGCCTCCTCAATCTCTGGTGATCTCGGTGCGTCTTTACCCCAGCACACACGGCTGTGTCTGTTGACATTCGAGGAAACACGAAGACATGCGAAAAGTTCTTCAAAATTCTTCAAACGGCACATGGCAGGTCGCGCAATCGTACTAATTGCATGCTGCCTAAGACTGATACAGCGTAGAACCGACGAGAGCTGAGGCCTCAGATTTCGGGCACCGTTACACCGGCTACGCTCTGCTCGACAGTGTGCTCCGTAGGCAGCAAGCAGGAAGGAAGGGTCCTGCCTGAGAATGAGCAGGGCAGGCCGTGACTCACGTCCGATAGCTCACGAAGCTGGGTTTGCAGGAACTGAGGCTGCTGCTGCCAGACCAGCTACATGTAACATGGCTGTTCGGCGCAGTGTCCTGCACAGCGCATTGTGTCCCTGGTGGGCAACCGGCAACTGTGCAGGAGTTACAGTCATGATGTTGAAGGCAGGGTGATGCTGAGCAGAGCACGAGTGCACTGGTTGCACAGCCGGGACGCTGGTCCTGCTGAGCAAGATCGGTCAAGCCTGTCTCGATTGACTGCATGCTTCCTCGCTCGGAACATGTGCAGCACAGTGCCAACGCTGCCCAAAGCGAACAAGGTGAAAGTGCGCAAGCACCTGACCGTCAGAGCAGCTTATGCAGCAACGGCGATCATGTCTTATGTTCAACTTGCCCCCCGCCGAGACAGCTGTGTTAGGAAGCCCACAAAACAGTGCCTTCACAGCGACCCTCGTCTAGATGCCCCATTACCATCTCAACTGTATACTTTTTCTTCATGGGACAGGAAACAGTAAGTCCAGCCTGAGCCAGCCGAATTCCATCCATCACGCTGCTGCAGAAAGCACAGAATGATTAAACGATTTCAGGTCGCTACCACGATGAATGCAAAACCAGGGTCTACACGAGCTGTGCAAAGGGTAATATCGGGTCATCTTTGGCCTTCTTGCGCCGGGCCTTCATGATTGCTGGCTGAGCAAACTTCAAGACCACACACCACAGCCATGGCTTCCCTGGTAAATCCAAGAAAACTGATGCATGTCCTCCCTTAAGCAACCAGGACGAGGAGTCGCTTAAGGGTCAGATGGACACCAGCTTGTGAACGTCCGGATGGAGGCTTCATGGCTGAACCTCTAATGGCCCTTGCTCTGTGATGTTCTCCGGCCCGGAACATTGCCGACTAGCTTCAACTCAGCAGCTGGCCTCCTGCGCGGCACGCAGAGCTGAGAAGGCCTCGACGACGCAACTTCAGAAGAATACAAGATGCCGTGTACATGTGTGTGTGTGTGTGCGCGCGGGTATGTGTGTGTGTGTGTGCGCGAGAGTGTGTGTGTGTGTGTGTGTGTGTGTGTGTGTGTGTGTGTGTGTGTGTGTGTGTGTGTGTGTGTGTGTGTGTGTGTGTGTGTGTGTGTGTGTGTGTGTGTGTGTGTGTGTGTGTGTGTGTGTGTGTGTGTGTGTGTGTGTGTGTGTGTGTGTGTGTGTGTGTGTGTGTGTGTGTGTGTGTGTGTGTGTGTGTGTGTGTGTGTGTGTGTGTGTGTGTGTGTGTGTGTGTGTGTGTGTGTGTGTGTGTGTGTGTGTGTGTGTGTGTGTGTGTGTGTGTGTGTGTGTGTGTGTGTGTGTGTGTGTGTGTGTGTGTGTGTGTGTGTGTGTGTGTGTGTGTGTGTGTGTGTGTGTGTGTGTGTGTGTGTGTGTGTGTGTGTGTGTGTGTGTGTGTGTGTGTGTGTGTGGGTGTGTGTGTGCGTGTGTGTGTGCGTGTGCGTGTGCGTGTGCTGTACGTGTGCGTGTGCGTGTGCGTGTGCGTGTGCGTGTGCGTGTGCGTGTGTGCGTGTGCGTGTGCGTGGCGATGGGCGTGCGCGTGGGCGTGGGCGTGCGGGGCGCGGTGCGCGCGTGCGCGCGTGCGCGCGTGCGCGCGTGTGCGCGTGTGCGGGTGTGCGGGTGTGCGTGTGTGCGTGTGTGCGTGTGTGCGTGTGTGCGTGTGTGCGTGTGTGCGTGTGGGCGTGTGCGCGTGTGTGCGTGTGCGCGTGTGCGCGTGTGCGCGTGTGCGCGTGTGCGCGTGTGCGCGTGTGCGCGTGTGCGCGTGTGCGCGTGTGCGCGTGTGCGCGTGTGCGCGTGTGCGTGTGCGCGTGCGCGTGTGCGTGTGCGTGTGCGTGTGCGTGTGCGTGTGCGTGTGCGTGTGCGTGTGCGTGTGGGTGCGTGTGCGTGTGCGTGTGGGTGCGTGGGTGTGGGTGTGGGTGTGGGTGTGGGTGTGGGTGTGGGTGTGGGTGTGGGTGTGGGTGTGGGTGTGGGTGTGGGTGTGGGTGTGTGTGTGTGTGTGTGTGTGTGTGCGCGTGCCCACCCATGTTCCCAAACGTTGGCTGGTCTCCAATGACGAGGCCCAAATCCCCCGCCCGGGAAGGGCCGAAAACCCAAAACTGCATGACATACCAAACCCTATACCCTGAACCCTAAAGCGGGTAGATGATTTTTTGAAGGGGTGATAAGAATCGGTCGACGTTCATCTGTTTCAGCTCTGACCTGATTCTCTTATCAAGTGTGTATTATAAATATATATATATATATATATACACATACCATGTCTATATTATATATATATATAGATATGTATATGTATGTATGTTTGTCTTTGTGCGCGCGTATGCATGAGCAAGTCTCGAACAACCGGCACAAGCTCGAAACCCAAGACTACACACAGAGGATGCTGCTGCTGTCGGAGATGAAGTTGTCTCGCCTAGGGCCTAGGGCCTAGAGGGTGTGAAGATGGTTTTCGGGAGCGAACCCCTGCTGAAAGAGTGGCTTGTCACTACCCAAGACTACTGGAGTATCTTGCGAAGGCACATCTTCTGCCAGCCAGCACGCAGCTGCGAGGTACCATGTTGCATGGCTACGTTGTTGGATTCCTGCTCCTGTCCTGCCACCTGTCGAAGCTGTGGTTCCCACATGCGAACTGGCCAACTTCGCGAAGCCTGCTGGACCTACTCAAGTCTGGCAGAACTCATGCAAACAGTTATCGACGCAGGCTGGCACATGTTGGCACATGCTTGGAAGGCAGGCACTGATGATGGAATATCTGCTCCCGATCCACCAGCATTCCACAATGATACATTGCCACAGCTGCGATGAGGCCGGCGAGTAGCAGATGCTTGCAACGCAATCGGCCCACGGCATGCTACATAAGACCTGCTGCACAAATCGGAAACTTTTGCTAGTTGCTCGGGTCCTGGTTCGAGTAGGACCATCGAGCAGTCAATGGGTTTCGCGGCTTTGTCAGAAACCACCTGAATTCGGACAGGCGTCGCCTGAAAACGCATACTGTAACCTTGATTCTGACCAAGTCGACCAACTTGGGTTGCCGCCTGCTATGCTTGTCTCCTAATCACCTGAACCACGCCACCTGCCCAAACAGACAAAGTTTCATGTCGGGCGGACTTAGGCAGGTAAGCCATACGCTTAGAAACAGATGCCATCGCCTCACGTGCGCCAAACTAATGGCTGAATGCACGAATCCATGAGCTGCATCATGGATCTCAGAGGGCATCTGGGGTGAAACTCGACTACGAAACTTCTGCGGCTGTTGCGCAATGCTCCGATGGTTCACAGAGTTAAATGCGCCACATTGTGTGCACAAGCTCCCTCTCTCTTTCAGAGACGGTTGCGCCGAGTAGTCCAAAAAAGGGAAACTGATCGCTTCAGGTGGCTCTGCCCGCTACACCACATCGCACTTATTACAGCAGAAAGATTGCTAGGATACTGTGGCTGACTTTCATCAATGCCCAAAAAACACCAATAAAAAACACATGGTTCAAGCTGTCTCTCAGAGGACATCTCGCAACTCGCCTTGCAAACGAATCACACAGAGGAGCACTAAATCAGCTAAGTCTGCGTCGGTGAAGTGCTCAATGGGTCTTACTTGTCTTGGGCTTTCGACGGAAACGACACGTTTCCTTCACTGAGCTTGGCACTGCAGCCGAGCTCTTGCAAACGTACCCAAGCCTGGCGTGGTTAGAGGAACGGCTGATGTTGGTAGGAATGCACACATTGCCACAACCCACACGTTGTTTCGAGGAGCCGGTGCAATCAAGGCCAAGTCTTGTGTCAACATGCCATACACTGCATGAAAAGTTCACGTCTCATCTTGGGGTGGCACCTTGTCGAACTCCGAGAACCAAGACTTCTGGTCATCGGCGAACTGAATGACCTTTGCTTCGCAGCGGGTGTCAGCGAAGCATGCCTTTCTGACAGTGGTCACGCACGCAGCCATTGACGTCAGAGCCCGACATACCTTTTGAAGTCAGGGTCGTTGACAAGTGCCATGTCCTTAGACACGCGAGAGGAGAAAGGCGCCAATCAAACGGTCCAAATACGACGGGTACCAGCGCACACCTACATCTGCCCTGTCCTGCCATGAAAACAACGAGCATTCACACACGGGTGTAACCACAGTTCTGAAAGGTAACATAAGGTTGGAATCAGGTCGTGCATAGCTGGCGCCGTCCACGGGCCAAAGGCGCGATCGAAGCCAGAGTTGCTCTCTTGCAGTGGAGTAAGGCTGAGTAAGGTTTTGACACACACACACACACACACTCGCACAGGCAGGCACGCAGACAGACACGAGTCTCGCGCAGCAGCTTGCTTCAGAAACCCGTGGGATTCTAAGTTAAGAAAGGACACCCGCCATAGAAGTACAGCAAAATGCAAAAGAACCTCAAGTGCTGACCACCCCAAGAAATAAAATGTAATCCCACAATCCCGGGAAAGGAGAAGGCCGAGCGCGACTCACTCGGCTCCCACGACAGGAAAGGAAGATGCAACCAAGTCAACCCAAGGCCAAAACATGCACTTCGCGCTAAAGCAAGCTCCCTGCCTTACCCGACATTTTGTTGTTTTGTCCATCGCCGCGGCTTCCCACGAGGATGCGCGGCCCCTATCTAGAGAGAGCCCGTCGAGTGGGCTGATGCTTCAAGACGGAATACCTCAAAGCGAGACAAAGCCCGATGCCAATCAAGGTTTAGGGTGAGCGTGTACAAGTGGGAATTCGTCTCGCTGTGCGGAACAAAAGCACAGTCTGTGCTTCGCTTCCAGCCACCAGACACACGATGAAAAAGAACTACATGCTAAACAACTGCACGGCTTACTAACCAGCATCTGGAGGCTGTCATTAAAATGAAACCCGGCGCCCTCACTTGCACAAATCCTTCAGCTCGCCCGGCGGTGGGCAAGGCTTGAATTTCTCACCAGCACCGAAGGTGAACTTGCAGGCGGCCTTGCCAGCAACTCGGCCAAATACGACGCAGTCCAGCAAAGAGTTGCCACCCAGGCGGTTGTTGCCGTGGATGCCACCAGCCGCCTCGCCAGCAACATAAAGTCCAGGAATGACCTTGCCCGACTTCTTGTCAATGCATTCGGCGTCCACGGTGCACTCGAGCCCACCCATGCAGTAGTGGATCACCGGGGTAATGATTGCCACGTAGAAGGGCTCGGTAGGCACCTTAGAGCCATCGATGATGTTGTGGAAGAACTTCTTGCCGCTGCCCGTCTTGCCGCTGGGCTCGTCCCAAGTCTTGCCGGACGGGTAAGCAGGGAACGGGCCACCATCGGGATCCTTCTCCTGCTTCTTTGCCGCCTCGAAGTGCTTCTGGTGGGCATCGACAATCTTCTGGAGAGGGACGCCCATGTCCTTTGCCAAGTCCTCGCCCGAGGCATAGAACTTCATGACGCCACGGCCGGTGTAGTGCTTGGCGTGCCAGATGATCTCATCGGCTGCAGCCTTGTTCAAACACAGGCGGAAGGGTGGCTTGTTCTTCCACATCTCTCCAGTGACATAGTCGCGTCGGCCCAGCTCGTTGCAGAAGCGGTCGCCATTGGCATCCAGGACGATGCCACCAACACCTCGAAGGGCCTCCGCCGCCAAGAACTTCACCTGGGATTATATAATAACACCCTACAAAAATCATTATCCCATAATGGCGTTATCGTTTTACTTTCTTCTTCTCGTTTTACAACGAAAAATGCGTTATCGTTTTGTTATCGTGTTATTCTCTTCTTATCGTTTTCCACGGAAAACCATCAAAATCGAACACGGACATGTCAAGACTAAACTTAACAGCACTGGATTATTATAGTCCCACCTTGGCATCGGGATCGTCCGGCTTCACCAGACCGGTTGGGTGCACCTGGACCCACTCGAGGTCAATGGTGGCTGCACCGATGGCCTCTCCCATCTTGATGGCATCACCGGTGCAGTGCTCGCCGTTAGTGGTGGGGAGGTGGAGCAAGTCTGGCCGGTACGTGGCCAACAAGGAATCGGCTCCGAAGTCGGCACCGAAACCGCCCGAGGCCAGGACCATGGGCCCGAACTCCTTCACGCTCTTGCCGGCCTTTTTGTACTCGCAGCCAACGACGGTCCCAGCATTCACGAGGAGCTTGTACACCTCCGCCTTCGTCACGATGCGAGCTCGGTTGGTCTTCTCAGCAACCTTCTCCAGCATCTGGATCAATGCATAGGTGATGGTCATTCCTGGGAAGCGCTCCTTGCCGCGGTGCGTGCGCGGCTGGGAGTGGCCTCCGAGGCGCGCGACGAGGGAGAGGTCGAGGTCGAACTTGTCCACGAGCCAGTCAACATCCGCAGCGCTGTTGGCACACAGCACCTTGGCAAGCTCCGGCTTCTTCGCGCCGCCCTTCAGCGTGTCTGCGATGAAGATCCTCAGAGCAGGCATATCCGTACGCTGCATTGATTGTCAGAATGGGGGCTTGGGGTATGTTCTACTATTAGCTTGATAAGGAAACCTTGAAAGAAGCACTTCAAACAAACATTAAATCCTAAACATCCCCTGACAGAATCCCTGTAGATCCCTGACAGGATGGCCTTGGTGCTGTTCCCTCCGCAGAAGGAAGACTTGTCCAACAGAATGGTGCGGCCACCAAGCTCCACCACGGTGTTGGCGGCGGACATGCCTGCCAGGCCGCCGCCGACCACGATCACCTGATTGGCCGGGAAGACTGCAGCCATGGCGTCGGAGTTGCGGCGAAGAGAAGGAATCGTACAGCTTGATGCTGAGAGGATCAGGGTAAAGTCACTCACGGTAAGTCGTGGAACCTCCCATAACGTGACTGAGGCCAGCACCGTTGTCAGCATCATGGTCTTGGACTCTGCACACCTGCCGAACGGCTGAAGCTACGTACCACCCGTTGACCTACCGTGAGAACTTCGGCACTGCATGCAGTCCCCCTTGCCTGAACTGTGGGTTCCCCTTGCTTGTGGTCTCGGACGACCAACTTCTGTGCATCAAGTCCTGCAAGGCTACCATCGAAACCCAGTAGAAGGTTGAGCTTACTGCACAGGACCTTGAAATATGAGTTGTCGAACTTGAGCTTGTCCTCAAGGGCAGGGGTGAAGTGTGCGACTGCGTGCAAGCCCTCGAGATGATGCAGGGTTCTATACTTCGCGGGCGCAGGGTGGTGAGGACATTGATCAAAGCGTGTGCCGAGACCGAGGCTGCTGTCCAAGCTCCATCGAATCCAGAGCGGTCCAAATGACAGCTCCTGAGTTGAGGCCAAGGGCGGTGCGCAAGTACTGGTAGGTGCCCAAAGCTTTGAAGGTCTGCGCAGCTGACCCGACAGTGTGAGCCCCAGAGAGAGCGACGATCGCTTTGTCATCGAATCCCTGAAAGGCAGATGTTGCAAGTTGAAAGGATGGAGGAGGGTTGTCAGCTCTGAAAGCAAGGTGCAGAGACCTCAGTCAGGACGGGAGATGGCGGCCAGCCTTGGGGTAGAAAATATCTCGCAGATGTCTCGCATCCTTGTCACCGTCCTGAAAATGTCACAGCACGCATCGCGTAGTACTCGCCGTTCGCACGTGCAACACGTCAGCAGTGCCTGTGTTAGGTGATCTGACACAACAGACTACAGTTGACTGCAATATACTACTTGTAAAATCTACAAATTGAACTTGCATCTGTGTCAGTGCAGGGTTTGGTTCAGGTCCACTTTCTGCGGCTGTCCGGAAGTCGTCCCGTCGCTGAGGATGCACCATCGCCGACACGTTCGGCCTCAGACAACGTGATGTCTGCCGTACCGCCGAGTCGCCCTACAGCCGCCGTCAATCGAATTGTGAAGACCCCGACATCTAAGCGTCCAAAGCGAGTCGTGATTTCTGGACCTCCCATCACCTCTTCAAAGTTCGAAGACTGCCGTAAGCATGCACTGCTTAGCATCGCGACATTCGACCGGCTTCTCATGCCCCATCAGGAACTTGTAAAGGCCTTGATGGCAACATTGGCAGCCAGTGCCCACAGATCTGCGTGAGAGATCATTCGTGGCACGTACCTCAGTCAGATGCTGCGGGCGAAGCCCCACTCACGGCCACACAGTCGGAGTCGCAGCCTTCTGGGCTCTTGCTTTCACAGAAGATGGAGGGCGCACTTGGCTGCGAGAGGTTCTAACAACGGAATCGCGACCTGCGGCCTGCATCGCAAGAAGAAGCTGCAGCAGAATCCATCCGCGAATAGCTCTCACGCAAGCTATCGCTCCTGCAGCTCAGTTGTCTTGCTGCCTGTTGCTTTGCAGCGAGACTGACTGTAGGTGGAACTTGGGCTCCAGCAGTCCAGCATTCGCTGCAAGCGCATGCTCGCCTCCTCCTTGACAAAGTGTAGATGCATCTCTCTGTAAAAAGCACTCGTGCACGAAGCTCTGCCATGCTGGAACGCGAAGCATTTAGCCAATCACCAGGCAGGCGCATCGCAGCATTCGGGCAGCCATCAGCACCTGCACGCTTGCGAGAGTCAGCTGAGGAATGAACCAGCGAGGCCGTTCCCATGCCGACTCAATTCTGCGGAGGTGACACGAATCAAAAATTGTGATTGAACGCCGCAAATCCTGGCACAAACGGCAAGTCGAAAGAGCGCTCGCAAGGTCTTGACTGACAACGTGGCTGCACCAGAAAGGTGTTGCTTCTCATACTCCCCAGATTCAACACGTTCCAAGTTTCCGGCAACATCAACAAGTGTGCGAAGCCAACATTCTACGTTCACCTGTTGCCTAGTTGCAACACATCAACCCAACTCTGCGGGCAAAGCATCGGGCGGCACCGTTGTAGATGCCGGCATCGTGCCAAGAAAGCCGCACCCTTAGTCAACCGCGGTCTCACGGGCCGAAAGCAAGTTCATCAAACCTGTGCATTGGACCTCGTGTGTTCGAGAGACCGCCAGATGCAGACACACAGCCATCCCTGGTAGACAGCTTATCCAACCGCAACCTGCTACTTTCGAATCTTCTCAACTGCGACTTCTGAAATCTTTCGACGAGTTTCCCTACCTGGGAGCAGAGGGCCGTGCATTATAGGCCCGCATTCTTTTCTCCGGACGAGTTTTTCCAAGTCCTCTACCTCAGCACGGGAAAGTTGAAGTAGATTCAAGCCAAACCGACCGACCACGACTACCGGACTTGAGCTGGCGACCAAGTGCTCGTAAGTTAGGCATCGGCACAGCTTCATCCTGGGACGTCGGAGACTCGAGTTTTCCAGTTGTTCATCATCGGGGCCAGGATCACTTCAAGCAATCAGAACTTGAAACCCTTGCTAGAAAAACGAGGACGGAGCTTGAGCGTGTCGTCCGCTTTGCATCTCTCGAGCATCTCTACGACATCCCCTGATAGTAGCCATGAAGCACTCAAGCTGCGTAGTCTCACTTTACCACCAGCCTGAAATGCCGTTCACCTCCAATATGCTATCCTCAGCTCTAGCAGGCTTTGATGGCATCTTCATTGATCGAACCATCACTGGCCAAGCAGCACCACTGTTCAGCTTCCTGTCCGGGTACTTCTTGTTCCATTCCCTGTGAAGAAGCCAAACATGTCCATCGTAAACTGACGTTCGCTGCTACATGGCACTGCTCGTGCATGACCCAGGCTCCTCGCAGACTGTTCGCGATCCATGCTACAGAACTGAGGGTGTCACTCGGCAATGCCGCCAGTAACGTGCATGATGGGCAGAATCTTCCGCCTGCAGCCGCTCCGATCCAACGCCGTCCGAGGGTTTCGAAGTGGCTTCCGTTTAATGCTTCGTCTCGGGGCGCTGCTCTGCCATGTAGTCGACATCCAGACCTAGCTTCTGTCCCGGTGACCTCGAGAAGAGCTGGCAATCAACTCAAGTCCCTGACGTGCTCGAGCATTTATTATCCTGAGTGCCAGACTTTGAAAGTGTCACCTGATAGATCCGTTCCTGCGACTCTGAAAGCTCTCCGTTTCGTCTCGTCATGTCGAAGGCTGGCAGGCACGGGCTGTGGTGCTGCAAAGTGAAACTTCGAAACTAGTTGCCATGCCTGTTCTGAATCACCGCCAGAGATGAAAGGTGCTGCTGGCAGTGCACTTTCCTGCAACAGAGAAACCCGTGTTGCCAGACGAGTCTCTTTGGCAGGCTAGAGACTTTCGCAAGACCTGAAAAGCTAGAAGCTGGAGGCGGTCCAGGATGGGTTTGGCATCCACGTGCGCGTCAGCGACACCATCATTGGCTTCTGACTGGCAGCACCTCGGTCTGGCAGGCGCCAGGCACCCAAGCCGCACCAAAATTATGTAGCATCTACTCTTATAACATTCATCCGGCAGAGGGGGGCACGCAGTGTTGCCCATATCTGGGTCTTTGAAAACGGAGCCTTCCAAGGCAACATGAGCACATGTGCATGCTGCACACGTGTGGTGGCGGGTGTGTAAGCAGTCGCTGACTCTTGTATGATCGGACCAGCCTCCTGCGGCGCAGGCAGCGGCTCTGCCCGCGAACCCGCTTTGAGACCAGCCCGCAAGTCACACCAAATGTTTACCATGGCTGTTCGCAGAGCATTACCATGCATTATCATGCGATGACGCAAACAAAGGGCATTCGATCCATGAGAGCAGGGTGCTGAGCACTTGTGCGCCGTTGGCCGAGGGCTAGTACTTCGTAAGGTCACTCCCGTTACAGCTTTCCTATCTTCAGCCCTTGCCTGATTTTGTGGGGCCTAACCGGGATGCTACAGTAGACGTTCGGCAGGCGCTCTCCTCTTTCCGCTGACTGCACATGAGGTTCCAAACAGTGCGAAGAACAGCCTCTCGCCAAAGACTAGGCGAGAGAGCTTTTGTGACATGCGCGATGCTCCACGTTCAACAGAGAGATACAGTGACGAAGCTGGAGGAAAGACTAGGCCGTCCTAGCGGTTCGTGCGAAGGCTGCGTTGACCGTCGGCACCGCAACTGAGGATCCTTTACGGGTCCCACGTCGAAGCTTTCCAGAAACACGTGCATGAGCACATGCTTCATGCTTGCAATGCACCATGAAAAAGTTTCGGAAGGCAAGCCTTTCAGGCCTCCTTCATTGGCGGACGATAAGCATGAGTCCCGAATGCATGTCATCTGCAGAGCGACATATATGAATAGAGTACCATGTATACGGCGACTGTCAATGACAAGGAATACTCTGCCCACATGTCCGCAACTTCAACCTGCTTGAAAACGACATGCAGGATTCGCAAGCCGAATACCGCAGAGCTGAAGCTTGCAGAGCTATGCCCTGGGGGGCATGAAGCTTGGCTGCCTGGCTGACAGGGCAAGCCAAGCCGTCTTGATTCGGAACTTCCTGGGCCGTGCTTAGTTTCTTGAAGAGGACATGTTTTTGCACAAGTCGACGCGGAGACCTAAAATGGCCTCAGGCCTGCAACTCGGACCCCAGACTTTAGACTAGATGCGAGGCGCTTTTGATGTACTCAGTCATGAAAGCTCGAGGCTTACCCGCAGCCCTGGCCTTTCCTGTGAAAGGCTGGCCATGCACGTGTTTCTGGCACTGCGCTTCTCTCCTGCTGCTCATATGCTGCTAGAATCCCGAGAGGGTTCTACGTTGCATGAGATTTATGGCAAGCCACGTGCACGGTTCGGCGGTCAGGCGAAGGCCAACCTGCAAAAGGCAGATTGCCCAAAGACCAGGCGGCAGCCTTGCTCAGAGGATGTCTCGCAGCTGGCCTGGTGCAAAGGACGACTTCCCATCTGCGCCATGCATCGGAGCGAAAATGGATTTCCACACAAGTCGCGGACCACATCCGAGCTCCTGCAGTTTCACCCATGCCTGCGCACGGGTGACTCACTGGCAACTCAGCAGGAACATGCAAGCGCGTTGAAGCTAGACAGCGCGACGGAAACCAGGGGACGCAGCAACATGTATCGTGATGTGTGGCCTCCTTGAAATCATCGAAGAAAGCACCCTGATTCGAGGCGTACTTGACCACCTCAACAATGGCATGTCGTCGGGAAGGGGACAAAACACTCCCGACACTCTGGGATAAGCTGCACACGAACTCCTTGAGCTTGGGGTCTTCAACGAGAGCCATGTCCTGAGCTCCAGAGAACTCACCACAGCTCCGGTCGGAGATAGGGCTGAGATCCCTGCAGTTGTTAACATCATCTCCTTGCCAGACCTGCCATCGCGGCACGTGGCAGAAAGTCAAAGGAGACTCAGGGCCAAGCTCACACCTTGTCATGACTTTCCCGTAGGACTCCCCTAGCCCACCTGTATTGCTTGTTCCCCGACTTGACCGTCTCCATGCTCCAGGTCTTGTTCAGCAGGTCCTGAATGTTCAACATTGCGCCTTTGTCCTCAAGGGACTCCTACGCGGGCCTGGAAGTAGGTGTTGTCGAACTTGAGCTTATCCTGAGCTTTGGCACCAGCCCGTGGAGAACTTCAGCAGCGTCTGCACTCGTAGAATCGCGAACGGAGCGACACGGACCAATGACCGGGGCACTCAAGAGCTGTTAAAACGAGTCATTCTCTCAGCTCCCGACTGCTGTCCATGGTCCTTCAAAGCCAGATCGATCCGCATGGCAAGCCCTGAATTGGCCAAGCGAAGGGTCTATCAGTTTCGTCAGTTGGACAGCCACTATCTGTGAGGCAATTAGCACATTTTTGCTTGACACTGACAGAGACCGGCGAAGTATCTACACACCACACTCCCGGTTCTGGTAATGATTCCCTCTTCTAGTAATCTTTCCGCGTCTTCGTCGTGGAGTTCTGGAGTCATGCTCATGCTTGCCATTTGCTGTTGAATTGCCATCCTCAGATCGCGTACGTGGCCTGCCTTCTGAGTTCTGTCGAAGTGCAATTCGTCTGAACGAATGCCTTTGCTGTGTTCAATTCCCTCAAAAACATGCATATTTCCCTGCTCGAAACATGCCGACACTAAATTCGGAGAACCCGTGGCAAGCCTGCTTTCAAAGCCAGACACTGGAGTGTTGCCTGCTGGTTTTGTGAGCGAAATCTCTGCAACCACGGAAATTACTTTAGAGAGCGCACCATACAATCACACAGGAACCAACGCATCAATCGTGGCACTATGTCGCTCTGCCGATACCACTCTTGGGTAAACTGCCGTTGCTCCCGTGCGAAGCTTCATGTCCCGGTATGGAGTCGACCCGGAAGCCTACATGCCAAACCTTTGTGCAAGCTGTCTTGCAAGGAAAGCGTGCCCCCCCTGAAGACTCCTCCCCTTCCTGCCCCCATCGCATCCCGGATCAGCTCGGAGCCAAACCCAACTGTGTGCGCACCGGACAGGGCGACAATATCCTTGTCAGTGAAGCCCTGCAGGACGAGTCACGCAATCGGAGCTCTTCCGGAGGCTTCGGGAGCCTTGGGCCGGAAGATGTCGCGAAGATGTTGAGCATCCTTGTCGCCATCCTCCGAGACTTCTTCGGTCGTGGGCATGCTTTGGGCCTTTGGGGGTCTTGAGTGGCGGCCACGGTCCGGAAGTCGCCCGACTGCAGAAGTAGCTCCCTCGGAGGGCGACTGAGCCTTCACAGCAAGTGGCTGTCATCTCACGCTTCCGTGAAAGAGCCAAAGATGGTCGAGAGTTCCCGGCATCCACACGGCCGAAGTGCGTCACGATGTCAGGTCCTCCCATCACCTCCGACGACAGGCCATGCACCCATTAGCACCAGTTGCTTCTAATGTTTCCGGGCGGATGCCTTGATGGCCACGTTGGCCGCAAGTGCCCAGAGGTCCGAATGGGAGATGAGTCTTGGCACGTACCTAGAACGGAAAATTCGAGCTAGGCTGGCGGCCGAGTCAAGCCAGCAGCCCGAACAAGTCGGCTCACTTGTCACTGATGGCCTGCAAGAGAGGAATCGCCACTTGCGGCCTCAGTTGCTTGCAGGACCACGGCCGGTTTTCGCTTCAGAAGCAGAACCGTCCGTGGTAGAAAGTCCGAAGAGTGAAACCTCATAAGCGCTCGGCAGCCCTGCATTCGCCCCGAAGGCGTGTTCACCCCCACCTCAGCAAGGCTCCGATGTTCGATCTTTGGTGGCTGTTCGAAAGCTGTCAGAACCTCTCTGGGGGAGAAGCCAGCAAGACGCATTGCAGCGTTGGGGCAGCCGTCAGCCCCTGTGGGAGGAGGACTGTATAGCTTTCGTGCATAGAATAAGTCGGACTATCACAGTCTCTGCTCATTGCATCGACAGCTGCGAAAGCAAAGAACAGGAAGGCGGCACCATTAAATACGCCGGCGTCGTGCCACGAGAGTCGGACCCTTAGCTGAGAGGTCTGCTAGCCGGCATGTGAGGGGTGCTCATTTATTCCACGTAGGCTCCTGGCATGATGGGGCCACACCCCTTCACCAGCATCAGCTTCTCCAAGTCCGCGACCTGCGAATTAAAAAAGGGGTGTCGAATCGCTCGAAGCGGGGGGGCAGATGGTGCGCTCCAGTACAGCTTGCCGACGGGAACTACGATGCTGTTTCCTGGCTTGACACATCCGCGCCCCTCCTCGCTGGGATCATGAGCCGAAGAATGGTTTCCCATCACCACAGACCAGACGATGGAGCTGATTCAGAATAGCAAGACATAAAGCATAAATTAAGTCCTTTGCAAGCTCAGCTCCGGACCAAATGTCCATACGTCAAGCACTTAACAACGGTCAACCTGGCAGCAACGTCAATGAGTTGGTGAGCTCTTGAGGATCCTCAGCGAAGTCTTTGGGCCGGGCTCCAAAGTTTGGTCTGCCTTGCATTTCTCCAGCATCAGGGCGACATTTCCTCAGCATGGCTCTTCAAATGCCTGGTCCCAGCAGCGGCACAGTCCCGCCTTTGATGCCATTAACTTCGGTGATGCTGTCCTCATGGCTTCAGTCTTGATTCATGAGTGTTCAATCTGAAACAACTCCGGAGCTGTGCTTGGGCACGGGCACCCGTGTTCATCTTCTTGTCTGGGTGTTGCTTGTTCCACATCCTTATCACCCGCCGGTTCTTCGACATGCTCGTGTCGCTAGTAGGTGACAAGCTCCCCACTCAGCAATGCCTCCGGAGATGACCAAGATTGGGAGCACGCTGCGCCTTGGTTCGGGCGTGCTCTAGGCCGTGCCGCAGCACAGTACCTCCCTCCTCAAGTTGAGCCCATGGCTCGGCCATGTAGTCCACGTCAAGACCCAACTTCTGACCTTCTTTCCTTGAAGCAACGACTCCATCTAGCTTTACCACATGTTCACAACTTCCTCTTGCATCACTCTCACGGATACTGAGTACGGAGTCTGAGGCCAAGTCTTCACCAGTCGCACTTTATACGTACGCTCCTGTGCGAAAAGTTTGCACCCTGCTTCTCCCAACCGCAGCGATGTGAATCTCATGACCCGTGCAAGGCGTTGACGGTGGATCGTTGGCTCTGGCTTGGCTACCATGAAGAAGAAGCTCCACAGCGATGCTGCAAACTGGCCAGCCTGTGCTGTGTTGCCACCGGAAACAGTTGGCACATCCTGATCACGGATTCCGACTCAGGCAATGTACATCAAAAGCACGCAAACGAAATTGCTGCTTGCTGCGAAAGTAGGAAGCTTGCCAGCGCCGACTTACCAGGGTTGGCCGGCCAAGACTCCTCCCATGGGTCTCAATTGCATTAACATGAGCACGTCTCCAGCAGAACCCCCGCCCCCCCGCCCCCCCCCGATATGTGGAACAAGACCAGCTACACAAGCGGGCAGAAGACACGACTCGCATGAACGTACGTACACCCAACGCAAACAGAAGCGCTCCATCGCTGGCATGGCTTCGGCAGCGGCATCGGGGCTAGTGTCCGAAGACTGGCAGCACCTGAAATAGGGCTTAGGGTTTCGGCGCTCACACTCGGATCATCCAGGCGAGGCATATGGTTGCTCTGCTGAGTGAAACTACAACTACTTGGGAGCATGCAAACAACAATGACTGAAAAGATTTTTGTCCAACCCTCTCCGACGCCCGCACTCGGAAGGTCAGGGAAAAGATTGACTGAAGAAACTGAGTTTGCTCTTCGGTGCTCTCCTCGAGTCGAGTATACATTGGCTTTCCACCGTGTACAAGCCGCCTCCCGGCACTGTCAAGCGAAGGAAGAGAAAGCCGCGGGGTGTGGCTGCACCGCCCCGTTCAGGCAGCCGAAGGAAGATCGAAACTTCCCCTGTCAGCCGCAAGAGGATTGAACTTGGGTTTTCGGACGGGGCTTAGGTACGAACGATGCGCCATGGCATGGCTTGCCGTTGTATCCCAGATGCCGGCGGAATAGATGGCGCCAGAAGTGCGATTGCCCCACTCGTGGTGCAGCCTATCCGCAAGAACTGAAATATGTCGTCCCATCGCAAACTCTACCCATGGGGCTGCTAGGCTCGCGGCGGCTAAAGCTGCCACTCCAGCATCTCCGATCATGTAACACTCGTCGAGAGTGAACCCGGTCAGCTTCTTGCATTCCAGGATTGCTGCAGCCAGAGCTGCTGCCCCAGCATCCCCGATGTTGTCACTTGATATATAAAGATTTGACAGCTCCTTGCAACTGGCGATTGCAGCGGCAAGAGCTGCAGCACCGGCATCCCCAATCCCTTCCCCCTCCACTTCCAAGCAAGTTAGCCTCTCAGGACGAAGACGTTCAAGGCCATGTGCCAGATCCATAATGCTATTCCCGAAGTTGAAGTTTTCTGGAGGTGAACATATGCTGAGCTGTTCCAGGTTCACGAAATGCGGCAGCGCGGTCGCCAAAATCACAACCTCGTGCTGAGGCAGGAACGATGCAACAAGCACCTTGCGTTGCTTGGAATGTTGCAGGAAAACCTCCTCCTGCAGTTGAATCACCAGCTTTGAATCAGAGCGGTGCGTAAACTTCAACGGCAAGCCATCCGAAAGTCCGTGCTCGCCTCGCGCCACCCGTTCCTGAAACACTGCTGGGGCCATGGGGGAGCAGCCAAACACCTCGTCTTGGGTGTTGTTCCACTGAACTTCAGCAATACACCATCCCCTTTGGGAGGATGGCGTGCTGTTCAGGACCAACTCACTTCGAGGCCTTGCCTCAAACTTGCCTGTCACCTCGCAATACATGTCTATAGAACCCTCGAGCGACTTCTGGCTTTCGGGGGTCAGCTTCTCCAAACGAATCACGCGAAAAATGCACCTATGGGCATACAGCAAATGCATGGACCTCAGGGCTCTTTGAAAGAACTGCTGTTCCTCCTCACTGCGCTTGTACTGATGCAGGCACATGAAATCAATGAACACCCAATAGTGTGGATGCTCGGGGGGCGCAACGTGGCCTTCAATGTTCTGCAAGAGACTACGCAACTGCCAGCCCCACGGGTCCGGATGCTGCTGAGATTCCCATGTATGTGACACAGAGAGGATGACCTTTCCTTCTCCAAGGTGCAGCTTGGGATCCTGCAACTCCTCCGTCGTCACCAATGCTGTGCGCATCGTGCCATCTGCAGCCTGAAAGACTTCGCTCTCCGCCTCTTGGCGCCGTGGCCAGACACGGCCGGCTTCCGCAAGCTTGAAAAGGTACTCAAGCCGCACCAGTCGTATGTTGGCATCGACCAAGAAGTTTTGGAGATGCTTCTGATCTGTCAAACTGTACTCCATGGCTTCCTGGTGCAGTGCAGCTGTCTTACAGTGTGCTTCTTGGTCCTGATTAGCCTCTTGTGGAAATCCCTCATTCTGCAGGGACTCGCCTTCTACGGCATTCCACGGCATAGAAGAATTTCAGCCACCAACGTTCACGAACGCCACTATGTCACATCTATAACCCACAGTTTAGGTCAAGAAACAGTTCGCAAATGTAGTGTCGGTGGAATTATGTCGGAGCGAGTAGTTCTTGAAACAGAAGCTTGAGCCAGAATGGCTTGAGCCAAAGGGTTTCGGGGCAACCTTGTTCAGATGACTCGCAGGTGCGACAGCTTCCATCCCCGGATGTCTTCGAAAGGCTGCGGCTGTGTGTTCCCCATTGGCGAGTCTGGAACAAAGGGTGCCTTCCACTCCAAGGGATCCGGCAACGTGAGCCACACCGCCGACAAAGCATAAACAGGCCGGGCAAGCGTGCAAAGGCCACACCCGGGACACAAGAAAGCAAAAGCTGTGGGCTTGAAGCCGATACGGAAGCGAAACCAGGCACACCACGCTCCACACAGTGACTGAAGCAACCTCAAGAAGCAACATGGCGCACTGAGGAAAAGTTATGTTCAATCTCGTACCTGTAGCAGGTGTCCAAGCATCTGGGATTTTCCTTGCACGACGTGCTCAGTTTGTAAGTCATTTCTGGACTCTACCTGCATAAATTCGGGTGCAAAGGAAGCAGCAGAACGAAGGCCGCTGGGTTTTGCTGCGGACCTGCGGGTTTGGGGCTGACGGGAGCTCGCTGTGTGAGGGCTACAAGTAACATTCTTGTCCTTGCTCTGCGGGATTGTGAGATTTTCTGGGAATGTGGTGGATGCTCTGCAGGTGCACAGCAATCCAGACGGCCATGGCTCTGGTGAGAAGTCCGGTGACATTACTCACGGCACCCACACTCAAGCCATGCGAAGGTGCTGCATGCGCAGCGGGGTCGGCCCGGCCTCTTGCGAAGAGCCGAAGCCCAAAAGGTGAAACAATGCGCTATCAGGTTGCCGGGCTATCCAGCTTCACAGTATGTCACGCAACTCACCTAAGGCATGGCAGCCCGGCCGCAAAGGAGAGAAGTCTCGCACATGTACTGAAACTCGCGCCGACATCGGCCGACTGACGATTAAGCCCACAACCGCTGTTGAACTCCTGAAGCCGGACCCAGGCCTTCCAGATCCATCTGATAGGGCAAGAAACCAAACTTGAGATGCCGGAAGCACATCTACATCAATCCCATGGTTATCTTAACAACATGCTGGACACAAGCCTTTGCGAAGTCGTCAAACCAACTTTTCTGGTCTGCCGCATACCGCTCCACCTGGCCACCGCTTGCTCCGCAGGAGCGCTCAGGCAGGAAAGAAGCGTCGCTCATGGCAGCGAAGCGGGCACTCTCGGGCAGGCGCGTGCTGCTTGAAGGCCGGATCTTCTACCAATGCCATGTCCTGAATTGAAAGTACTGGAGTACAGAAACCTAATCCTAAATAGTAGGATCCCCTTGTGATGCCCTGTGCCCCTGAGAATAGCAAAACCCACACTTGCTTCTGCCATCTCCCAGCGAGTTCACAAGCTGGGGCCGCAGCCGTTGTGAGCATCATGTTTTCACCCGACCTCCGCCACACCACAAGTGTACAAGTCTTTCTCCAAGATACTCCGTTCAGCATCGTATGACATCTGATGAAGCCTGTACTGTTGTTTTCCGTGCCGGTTCGTCTCCTTCGTCCACGGCCTCTGGAGCAAGTCCTTTCACATCGCTCGCAGACAACAGAACGAGACCCTGCCGATGGAAAAACAGCAGACTCAACATTCAAGCCATCCTTGAAATAGGAGTTATCGAACAGGAGCTTGTCCTGAGCCAGTTGAAAAGGAAAGACACATCCAGCTCTGCTGTGCCGAGAGCGTGACATCAGTCCATGGACCCTCAAAGCCAGAGCGATCGCCATGACACATCCTTGGCTCAGGCGTTCCGGGCTGTGAAGTTCTGGCCGGACAGGCGCAGCAAACCCTCAACACCCAGCGCCCTAAAACCCTCAACCCGATCTCACGAAGATCTCCTCGCATTGTAAGGCCGAGCCCGCGACCCGACCGTGTGTGCACCCGACAGCGCGACCATGTCACGGTCCTCGAAGCCCTGAGGACGCGCAAGTGATAAAGGTTAATAATTACCTATACCATTCCCGGGGTTCCCTAGTATACTTATCGTATAATGAGACCTGGTTCGAACCTGTCTTGCCACAAAGATTAGTTACTGAGTTTTTAAAACAGCCCGGTTCGAACATCTCTTACCACAAAGGTTAGGACATACTGAGTTTTTACAATAGTCTGGTTCATCAGGACATACTGACTTCTCTTGCCACAACGGTTAGGACATGCTGAGCTTTTAAAACAAAATGTGTGGAACATCTCTTGGTACAAGATCAGGATGAAAATAACCTAGTTCGCACATCTCTTGCCACAAAGATTGGGACAGACTGAGTAAATTACTGTATAAGGCCCCTGTATTAACTCGAAGCTGATGAGACACGCTGGATGTTTGAGGCGGTGCCTTGGGGCCGAATATATCTCTGATGTGCTTGGCATCCTTGTCCCCATCCTGCAGGTCCAACATTTGGGAGTTTCCGAAAATAGGGGTACCTTATTTTGGGATCCTTATAGTAAGGATCCTACTATTTAGGGTGCTATATTAGGGTCCCCTATTTTCGGAAACTGCCATTTACTGCACAGCCAACGCAAAAGAAACAGCTGAACTTTGGGTTGTCTTTCGGAGGTCGTAAGGCAACTTCGCAGCACGTGCGACAGGCTTCCTGAACTCAGCCTGCAGGCCGCCTCACGCTGCCTACTGCCTCAGCAAGAGGTTGGCACCAGAGATTCCTTTCCTAGACATCATCAACGGGGCGTAAGTGACAAGAATAGAATAGGGGAAGCGTTTCACAAGCAAGGCAGAGACAGGTCAGATGCGACCTGAGCGTCGCAGGAAACAATGTACATAAAGGCAACGTAGTTGAATGAAGTGAGACCCTGACGACCGAAGGTTCCGATCCGCCTGCGATGTGCTTGGGCGGCCGAGATGGCATCCGAGTTCGCATCACGAGTTTAGACCTTCATAGGTGAGCAGCTGCCGCTGCATCGCCTTCGGCAAGCTGAAGCAAAGAGGGCGTGGGTGGCCCATGGATGCTTGTGATCTGCGATGGTCATTGAGCCAACCTCGTACATCCTCCAAAAACTGCGACTCTGCATATGAATGTCCGGGGGCTTGTTGGAAAGAGACAACACCACAAGCAGCACGACAAGTCGGAAGGTAAGAATGGACGACTGAAGAGGATCGCTTTTGAGATCACGGGGCAAACGGAAGGAACAACCCAGGGCCTGTTCGTGGAAATTCACAGGCACAGGAAGGAGATGCCAGAAAGATACCATTGAACTTCTTTGCCGTCCCGGGAACATTTCTGAGTATCATCAACGTAAGGGACCACTAAGGGGCCTTATGCACTGCCAAGTCCGTCCTTAGAGTAGGATCTTAGCAGACCTGCACTAGCAGAGCGTACGCAAACCCGAAACGGCTTCCACGACTGTCCGGAAGGCGCCCCTCGGCTGATGAGACCCCGTCGGACGCATGGTGTGCCTGGTGCAAAAGGACAGCCATAGAGGGATGAGCAACATAGGCCTTGCACCATGGCCGGGCTTCTCACGTCAAGCCGACCAAACCGGGTCGGAATCTCGGGTCCCCCCATTGCCTCATTGACATCCCGTCAGTCAAGGCTACTCGTACTTCTTTCAGCATCGAGCCTTGATGGAAACATTGGCAGCCAAAGCCCAAAGATCGGCATGAGAAATGAGTCGCGGGACGTACCTCCGATCTTACCGAAGTGCAGGTTGCATGGCGCACAACTCCAGAAGCTGTGTCTTTTCGGCTCACTTCTCTGTGATGGGAGCGAGAAGCGCAAGTGCCACCTGTGGCCTCACACAATTTGGTCTGCGACTCGCAGGGTCCTTCTGCTTCCGCACATTGGGCTATCCAGTTGAGCATCCGGCAGCCCTGCATTCGCCCCTAACGAATGTTCGCCGCTGCCTCACTGTCTGCAAGAACTGGTGGTTCCAGGCCATGTAGCATAACAATCAACACGAGCTTCGCCAGGATTGGTGTTCCCGTGTCTGGTGGAGCAGTCTCGACTCGCACATTTCGAGAGACCGTCACATAGACATGTCTGCGGCTCCAACAGCAGCCGACTGCGCAGGCTTGGTGGCAAACCGGCCAAGCGCATTGCTGCGTTGGGGCAGCCATCGGCACCTGTCCCAGAGCACAGAAGCAGCTGCACAGAGGCAACGACTGCGCGAATCGCTCGCGTGCAGGTTCATGGCAGCACAGGCTGGCGCCATTGAAGACACCAGCATCATGCCAAGAAAGACGGATCCTTGGCTCAGAAACAAGTACTCACCTATGCAAGATCGAAATCTTTCAAGAACCCTCCGGGCTTGAGCTCCGAACATGATCGGCCCACAGTTCTTGGCCGAGACCAGCTTCTCTAAGTCAGCCACCTGCGACATCCAGAGCTCTGAGCTCTGAAGTTCCGGTGCTCAAACCCAAATTTCGGCAAGTCGCCAAGTGGTCGTAGTTCAGGCAGCGGCACAGCGTCAGCCTGAGACAACCAAGGCAAGAAATGCCGGTGCAGCAAGGAGTCTAAGGGAGTTGATCGTCAACAAGCCATGTTTGCCACCATCGCGCACGGCTGAGTTTTTTTTCCCAGGGTCCCAGTCAGAGAGCTCCGAGACAGAGCCGGGGGGAGAAGCTGAGAAGCCCCTATGCCAGCAGTAGCTGCTCGGCACTGGGTTTCTCCTCGTCGGCGATCCAGCGCTGCATGAGAAGCCTCGCCTTCTGCTTCGCCAGGGACACCAAGGGCCGAAGCGGAGCGGCATCGAAGCGCAGGTCTTCGTGGTGAGCGGCACCAGGGATCAGATGCTGATGTATGTCCAAACCCTCTCGAATCCTCTCTGGCTTCGGCGCACCAACTCGCCAGGGATCTTTCTCCCCATTGGTGAAGAGCAAATGGCCAACATGCAGGTCACTGCCTCCGAAGTTCACTTGAAGCCACGAAGTTCTGGGGCGAATACCATAACGAAGGTTGCAGGAATCCGACACCTCCGACAACTGCCCATCAGCAGCGGGATAAAATCCCATACCATCGGTTGTGAGGGATTGCATTGGCAATTCATTGCAAGCCTGATACTGCCATGGCCCCATGTCTGGTGGTGTGGATGGCCCATGCTGGGTTCCGTTTGTAGGGCGACCGACCATCTCTGCCAAGAAATCGTAGCACCGGTAGGTTCCAGTTGCATTCAAGAATAAGTCCAAGACCGCTTTGAGCCCCTCCAGTGGATTCTCAGTTCCAGCCAATCTTTGGCAGGCAACCTTTACAGGATTTGCCGGCAGCGTTGTTACAAAGTCACTGGCCACAGGGTAGTCAAGCATTGCAAGGGTGCTCACTGCTCCGCGAACGAAGAAATCCACCTTGCTGCCGGCAGTCAACTCTTCTAGGAGCGGGTCACACGAAGCGAGGAGTTCTCCGAGGCGACGTCGCCCCTGAGGCGAGTCAGATGTGTTTCGCAAGAACTGGAGAGAGTTGTCCAATTCATTGGCGCACGTCCGGCTTCCAAAAGACTGAAACGTGTGCAGCGTTGCGGACCAGAAAGCATCTTGTCGTCCATCATGGGGGTAGAAATCGATGGGGGCCGAGGAGGCAATGCCACCGGCGCTAAGGTGAGGGTACTTCTGCTGGAACCACGCAACCAGCATGCCACCATAGCTGCCCCCGAGGGTGATAAAAGCGCACTCCTTCCTTTTGCAGTTCAGCTGCTCACGGAGCTTTACGATGTACCAGGCAACATCTGCCAGAGCTTGTTCCACCGTAAGCCGTCGAAGGCAACGACTCAAAGGCACTTCAGGAAGGGATTTCCCATAACAACGGTGCTCAACAAAAACCACCATTGCACTCAAGGCTTCTGCGTGCTCGAAAATCGCACCTGTAGCGTTGTAGAAGCCTTCAACCGAGCCCTCTCCTCCAAAGAAGAGCAGCACCGGCTTCCCTGTTGTCCACCAGTCCCTGTACATGAAGATCCTTTGCTGGAAGGTACCATTGTTCGTGAAATCGAAATTATCTACGAAAGACGTTGCATGGAGGACCTGTGGAGGGAATCTTTCCAAAGCGCCGCCTGGGCCAGCGGTCGCCAAACTCACCAGAAACACACTGGTCCAGAACCTGGCAAAGACCGTAGCCATGGCTCGTGGAAAGTAGCAGTATTGCTTTATGGCCTGAGCCCAAACGCTGATAAGTTGGCTTTTGGGTGAACTTGCACAACAAAGCAGTTGCCACCACGGGGTGAAGGACTCCAAGGCGCGCTCTCCAGCTCTACGTCCGTCTTGCACTTGTCGAGCATTTGGGCGACGTCACCTGCACCCCGGTGCGCCCGACCTTTTGCGAACTCTCCACGGGCGACTCTTCACTGAGGCGGTTGCCAGTCGTGCCATTTACCTCCACAATGCTATCCTAAGCAGCGACGCCGTGTCTCGGTGAAGGGAGTGCCAAGTCAAGCTGGGCTCAATGCCCCTTTTCGGATTTGCATCTCGGGATTGTCTTGGTTCCACTTCCTGTGATTTCGGTCTCTTCTCCAAGCGAGTCGCAGGATGGTGGAGCTAGGATCCCTGCTCTGCCACTCCGCCGGTCACTGACATGATCGGCAGCACAGAGCGCCTCGGCAAAATCACCACTTGCTGCAGGAGAGTTCTTGGAACTTCCGAGCTGCCGGCTCCGCCATGTAGTCGACATCCAGCCCGAGTTTCAGGCCTCCCGACCTGTGCTCAGGGACGGCTACTGTCAGCAACATCGGCAAGACAGGGCCCCGGCTTCACAAGCTTGATGCTGTAGAGTCTCTCCTTGAAGCCGCAATGCAATAAAGCAATAAAGCCAACAGGTTTCGACAGGCGGGCAACCTTAATTCTCTCCTTGTCGGTTTTCCCGCCGGTCACGGTGGGCAGGGCATTCAAAGAACTGTCCTGGAAAGGGCACAGATGATCGGCACGAATCTTTGGAAGGAGAGCTTACACAGGCAACTGTGTGAGTGAAGTCCAGAGCGGGCTTCGCATCCACTGTCGCCTCTACGCCTGGGGCGGTGTCCGATTTGCAGCACCTGCAAAGCAACTTCCTGCTTTGCTGCTCCGCTCTTACTGAAGCTCCATCCGGGGCTTGGGCGAGGCATTTCCCATCTTCTACCTGGAAAAAGCCTCAGCCACTCGCGCCGCCCAGCTTCGAGTCTGCGCACTTGGACACACTCGCAGACTCTCCGCTGTCAAGTTGCTGGAAGAACGGGCAGAGCTTGGGTAGCCGCGGCGCGTGGCGTTGAGCCCGCGCGGTCTGCCCCTCGAGCCCTCGTTGCGGCCGCGGCCCGACGCACTCGCAACTTTGCACGTCTAAACAAGCACGTTCGGGAAATCTTACACCATCCCTGACGAAGCCACAGATCAACTCGGCTTTTGTGCCAGCATGGAGAGTTAAAGCTGTGCAGCATGGATGCCCTTTTGAGCTTCCAGAGGGAAGCTTCACCTTTGGGGCTTGGAACATGCTTCCCTCGCCAGGCAGCTAGCCTCCTTCAAGTGAAATGTTGCCAGTGGGTGGAAATGCGCCCTTTGAGCACCGCAATTTGCACGTGGCAAGATGAAGGAAGTCTTTTTCTACGCGGCACCGTCAGAAACAGTGCAACTGGCCAGATTCCATTTGCGAAGCCAGTGGGAATTGATCACGAAACTTTCCTGGCAAAGTAACTTGTGAGCTTCGTGCTCGTGGTAGCAGCGCCAAACCTCAAAACGTCCTCGTGTGCGAAAGGTCCGCTCCACTGGATGCGGCAGGCAATGAACTGGCTCCCGGCGAAGTTTGCGACCTGCTGGCAGCAAACATGCATGCAACTTGGGTAGAACATCTGCCATACTTGGAATCGGGCAGGCGAACAGTCTTCCAAGAAAGGGAAGTGGCACGACTGGAAATGGCACCTCCACTCATTTCACATGCACCACTTCAAGACTCTGACTCCAGTATCCCAAGACAAGCCCTGGAGCATCTTTCAGAATAGCTTCTTGGCTCCCTGGACATGCTCGGCGAGTCTCTGAGTGCGCGGCTGCGTTAGCAAACAGTCTGCTACCGCATCTTGACCATAGCCCAAGTTGCAATACCTGACTTCACACACGCAGACGAGTCACAGCAGGCAGTGGAAAACCACAGCTCAGGATCTGCAGACTTCTATCGGCGCACTCGAAGCGACAGGCGCTTGCAACGCATGCCTGCAAAATGAATCTGGAAACAGGTCCTGAAACCAAACGTGCAAGAATCCGAACAAGTGCGCGCCTGTAGGCCATCTTTGAAGCGGACGTTCACAAACCGGCTGCTCCTTTGGCACTCTGAAGCCCGACTCTCCAACTTCAGTGTTTGCACGACTGAAGGGGCCTTGGAAAGACGATGTCGCAAACTTTTGTTGCAAACTCGACCTGCAAAAGCATGAGACCACGCACGATATGCACTTGTACAGGAAAGAGGGGTCATCAGCCGCTGCCTCCTGGAACTCACAGGGCTTCGCACAGTGGACACCGCGCAACTGCAGCCTGGTTCAACACAAAGATGTACTTGCACAAGCAAGGGGCTGAAACAAAGCAAGCCGAGAAAAGCCTTCAGCGAAAGGAGATAAACAGCAACTGTGCCAGAAGGGCCTCATCCCGTGGAAGGTCAATGACTCCAGCAAGTCGCAGTCCTGGCACTCTTGCTAAGAATACCCCCTTTGTCTCTCCTTGAACTTGCAGCCTTCAGAAAGATTCATTATGAATTGGAATTGCCGAGCTCGGGGGGTTTCTTGAGAAGGATCCTCAGGGGCTTGGGTCTTCGTCGGCACATAGCACCAATCACAAGTGGGTTTGCTTCGTAAGGACTCTCTGCAGGGCACAGGGGGTGACAAGCAAGAACTCGAAACACTACACCGTCCCCGCGCCTCCAAGCACAGGATGATCTTGCCCTCACATTCCTTGCAGGCAACAGAAATGCGCTCGTTAGGACTGTCGTGCTCGAAACACCTTCGCGGTGCCAGTTCGACTGCCTATCTGCCTCGCTTCTTTGCAAGTTCTTCGCCTCAGGCTGGCACTATTCTTGGAAGGGTTCGCAGCTTTGCACGCCTCAGGCTAATCGTGGAGCCACCTGCCCGAATGGTGGGGGACGGCATGGCTAACACTGGCTCCGCGACGAGCTCTGCTCTGTGCACCCGCATCGGCCTTTGGTCATGCGGAGGAGTCGGCCATGGAAGTACGTGCGCTCGCACACCACTCGGTCAAACGGTAAGGTGATGTCCTCAGTACACGAGACCGCAAAAACGCCTCCGTGCCACCAAAATTGTTGTTGACAACTCGCGGGACGGTCCAAGCAGTGCTTTTTACACCTCGGCAGGTGCATCAGGTCCAGGAATCTCCCCTAAGGCGTTTTTCAGAGAGCGCAACGCGCGCATACGCCTCAACTCCTCGTCAGGTGCACAAACTGCACACCCGGCTTGCTGTTTACGTCATCTGCCTGTCCTCTCCCCAAGCTGAAGGATTGCTGCAATTCGGGCTGGTTCTAGTCGCTGCACACGAGGAGCATGCATCAACTCCCAAGAGCCCTAAACTTAAATGCCAACGCTCACAGATGAGAAAGATGCGGGGGTAACCGTCAGAAATGCTTCACGGAACACCCTGTGCTGACAGGCGATTTGCAGCTGAGGGCCTCTATGCTACGCCGCACGCCACGATTCTTTTGACTGCAGGACCGGCGTTCGGAGTGTCCCCACCGGGTTTTCGTTTCACACACTCCTTGCCTTGTGGGGTCTGTGTTATGCTTCTTTCTTACATTCCTATGCTTCCTTCTGTTGCCACAAATTTAAAGAAGAACGAAAAGGAAAAATGCCCGATTGCAAATCATAAACACGAATCCCTGGCCCGGAGCGAAGATTGAAGCTCAAAGCGGACCAGCTCCTCTTCCACGGCGTTTTCCAGCAATTCTGCACGCTCTTCGGCATCCGGAGCTTGCAGGATGCCTAAGGCCAAAGCTCTGCCTCTTCATGAGTGGGAGGCGAATAAGAATAGGAGTAGTAGTAGTAGTAGCAGCAGCAGCAGGAGGAGTAGTAGTAGTAGTAATGATGATAATTATGATGCGATCGCTTCTGCTCCTACCTCTTCAGACTGCGGCTTCGCTCTGCCCTGTGCTAGGCTTGGCACACTGGAAGGTACCCTGCAGCTGAGCAGTGCCCTCTCGCAGCAGCTCCCCCACTTGCTTGCCCTCACGGCGAATGCGAGCAGGCAGCACCTTCACGGACTTACGTTTCCGGGCCAATCCTCCATCTGCCAAACAGAGCCGGACCTCTGGTTGTACCTTCAAAGCCTCGTACTCCTGCCAAGCTCGGCGGGATCACTTGCATCAGTTCTAACACAGATGCAACACACATGCCTCGGGGTTTTGCTCCGCCCACTGCGCGGTGAGGCGCTTGACGTTCTCTCGCAGGCGACGGACGTTCAGCTGGAGCCTGCAATGCGCTTGTCTCGGCTAGGTTGGCGACGGTAAAGAGATGGGCCTGAAGGATTGAACAGAGGCCAGCATGCTGCACATGTCCTGACTTGCAATCGACTTCCGTTGAAGCACTTCACCCCAGTCTCTCTCGGGAACCGGTCGCTGAGAGGCACGCCCAGAATCCAGGATTCCTGCTGTCTCGAGCTCTGAGAGTCTATCTGTGAGAAATCGTTTCTTCCAACGCGACAAGCTGACTCGTTAAAAAAGGTTGCAGGGCAGGTCCTGATCACGCTGGCAAGGCGCAGACTTCGGGCCAACCTACCCAATTCCTCCTTAGCTTCTGCCGGTTGGGCATTGACAGATGCTTCAACTCGAGGCTGCCGCAGGCTTCTGCTGCTCGAGCTCACCTCGCGACAGGAACACCTCTCAACTGCACACAGGTCTTTGCTGCAGTCTGCGGGAACCCCCGCCTTGCAGCGCCAAGGCATCCTGTAGCTTGTGACGGATGCGGCCCAAGGCATTCGAGGCCTCCTGCCATGAAATGACAGGTCAACAACCACCCAAGCAAACACCAAAGGACCAAACCAGAGCCGGGGCTTCCTGTTCGCCTGGGGGCGAAACAGTCTCTTGCTGGAGCTCCTGGTCCATCAACTGCACCTCCAATGATGCACTCGGCACACGACATGCGATCTTCAAGAGGTGCTGTGCACACCCGCACTTAATTAGGTCAGGGACACAGAGATTGCCTGGTGCATTCCGCGGGTCGGAAGTGCTTAGACTCTTAGGGTTTCCCACAGTTTTGAAGGGCGCAAACGAACGCATCCAGAACTTGCAGCGGGCATTCCGAAGATTGCAATTCCTTTCTAATTTTGGCTTGCGCGGCTCACACGGCCTGTTAGCTTTCACGACAGTTGCTTCTGCAATCGTGTGTCGCGCATTGAAAAGCTGAAGCAAGAAGGAAAAATGATGAAATTCAGAGAGCGAGGTCCAGGAATCGGCACTTGCGAAGATGTCATCACCCCCAGCAACGGCCCCCACCCCTACCCCCGAAGCCAAGTCTGAAGTCTGAAGCGAACTCTGGAGCAGGAAACCCAGACGGCGACACTGCACGCGTCAGCAACTCCAGAAGATGGGATGCAGCTTTCGGGAATGAGCGGTGGCCTGAGCTCGGAGGTATCTGGACGGCTCCGTCCAGTCTTCGGGGTTTGCCACGGAAATGATGCGGACGCCTTCAGCTTTCGAGCTTCACTTAGAGTTTGGGAAAGAGAAACAGGACCTGGCCCGACCCACTGAGGCACAGGCGGCCGCGGACTTCGTGCTCCGCAACCTGAGCTCCAGCGCCCACTCACGGAGGCCAGCCTTCTTAGCAGCAAAAAGTGTGCCAAATAAAAACAATCACTAATGTCAGCCTGGGCACATACTTGAAATGTCCATGCGTGTCGGCTGAAACATCCTTCAATTCCTTGAGGTGGAAGATCAACCCAACTTTCGCGAGGAGGTTTCCGTGATGATGCGTGACCACAAAGATCCGACTTCCGTTCAGAAGTATGTCATCATATAGCTGCAGATACCTACAGCACGAATACTCAACGAACTAGCGGATCACGGGACGATTATCGCCAGTCTTCTCGGGCGCTGCCTCGGCTCTGAGATCATCAGCTGCTGGCTTGGACTTGGCAAGTACCTCAAGCGGATCTTCGCTCTTGCGGCTTTTGAGAGAATCAATATGTTTGCTGTTCTTTTTGTTTTCTATAGACGAGGCTTTAACCCAAGAGCCCTTGTTCAAGAAAAGCCCAGCAGACTCTAGACGTGAATTGCGAATCCCTTAAGCACGTGTGTACTCTGCGCAATCTCCCAGCAGATGTGGTTGCAGCTTTCAAACCTTGATCGGCCTGTAAAACTTAAGCGTTTTGCAGCGGCACAGTCTGCAGGTGGGGAGCCGACGGTTAGCATGTTCCTAGACATGCCTCCGCCACGAACTCACCATAAGGCCGTGGGGCTTACTGACTACGTCGTCTCATGTATCATCTGGGCGGCACTGCTGGCAGTGGCATAAGCGGAAGATCAATTTGCTTCGTCGTGGGCTCGGGAGGCGTTGCCTGCTGAGCACCTCACACACTACATGCACCCCGGCAAGTCCTTCACATTGTGCATAAGATCTCGCGCAGATGCTGGGGCAAGGGCCCTGTGCAAGATCCAACCTCGAGTGAGCAACACATGGCTGCGCTGATATGACGACAAGCTTTGCAGCACAGCTCATTTACAAAGCATCAGCTGCGACTTCCTGGGAACCAATTCTGCGTCTTGTTTCGATTTTCACAGGTTTCAGGGAAAGATTTTCGTATATTCTAGTATGTGTCATAGTACATTGGAGTAGATGGTACATCATAGCATAATATGGTACATGACAGTGTGTTTTCGTATATTTTGGTAAATTATGGTATAATACAACATAGTAACTGGCATAGTACAGTATAGTATAGTACGCAGACTATTTGCGTCAGGCAAGGCACCACTGGACCCTTTCCCAAGCGCTGCCATCGCCAGCACTGCAGCCAGTGCGACTTCTTCGATCTCTGCGTGCCAAAAGCACATCTTAGCTGCCACAAGGACTATCGGACTATCATGACAAAAACCCTTTCTGTCTTGCCATCCTTGTCGGTGGTAGCTGATGGCATGAGCGGTCAAGAGGCAGGTCAGGCAACCTGCGGATGCACTTCTCGCAGCGCTGCTCGGCGACCTGAGCCCAGAGGTTGAGTTGGCCCCACCCTGGCCGTCACCCGGTCTCCAAGACTCGCACCCAGAACAGGTTCGGCTCCGAGTCCGGCCCTGTGGCTCTCGCGGCAACGGCGGCACCGCAGCTCGCCAGCGTAGGATCGGCGAGCATGAGGCAGCATAGCACATGATATTGCGGTTATAGTACAATTATTATATTTATAGTATAATTATGCTAAGTTGAGCTGACTAGGTGGAAGGGAAGCTAAGTCTAGCTTCGGACTTGCTATGCAGCACAAGCCGCAGGGCCCACAAAACGACTTACACAGCAATGAACAGCATATAACAGCGTTGCGGGTTGTGTCACATGTTCACTTATGCCAGCAGTCTGACGACTGACCCTTCCGAAGCACTGCCGCCAAAACATTCAGTAAGTCCGTGTAGGGTAGGAGCTCCGTGCAGATCCGAGTTGTTGAAGATGGCACCTCAGCTCTAAACATGTCAAGCCAGATGCCCTCTCGGGCAGCTTTGGATTTCAGAGTGTGCCAGTCAAGCCAGGATGCTGATGAATTGCCTGTCTTTCCTATCTTCGTCACTGCCTTTGAAGGTGCAGCTGTCCAGCTCCTCGGCTTCTCAGACCCTTTCCTTGCTGGGTACTTCGCCATTCCAAACAATTCCATGCCAAGCAGCAGAATCTGCAACAAAGAGCTCTTCAGCGACCCGAAGATTGCATTGCACCAGCTGCGACTCCTCCACTCATGGAAGCATTTCAGGTTGAACTTGTTTGACTGTTGCCAGTAGTCACCTCGACGGATGCCATCATCGTAAAAACGCCGAACTGGACGTTCTCCAATCTTGAGCTGCTCACTTTCACCTGGGCCCACAGGCAAGGACCGGGCAAGGATGCACATCTGCTGTCATGAAGCGTCGGTATAGGAGTCTAAGTGCTGATACTGTTGTCAGCCGCAGAAGAAGCTTGGCTAAGGGACAAGCTTCACCGGCCGTAACTGTGAAGGAGAAGTCGCAGTCCAGCAGGTCACACCTCCAAACGTTATGAATCAAGGCTTTGTATTTCGCCTGAGTGTGCTGCTTGGGGAGGAAGCCCGGAAAGGCAACAAAACAACATTTGACGTTCATTTATGTTAGGTCATTGTCATTTTCAGGCGTGTATATATCCGTAAAGACATCTATGTATATATATATATATATATACATACACATACATATATACATTGTATATATACACATATATATATACACATACATATAGATATATATATATATATATATATATACGTTTGTTAACACTTACTTTAAATCTACATGAATGAACTTTTGTATAGTTAATCGTGCTTATCTATACATGTGTATATATATATATACACACCTATCGGAGAGCGGCAGCTGTTCCAACTTCTTTCACCAGGTCGCGGCGACAGCAAGTACGGATTCAGCAATGGCAAAACGTTCCCGCGAGGAAAGGTTTTGATACTCTCGTCGGTGCGCATTTCCGACCAATGAGCTGGAGCATACTTTTACAAATTCCAGACTTGAGCGGGCTCCAGCACTTTAGTTCGTCTCATCATGTTTTTTTATGGTTGCTGAAGTGTCCATCGTCTGTTCGGGCTGATTTGTTTGGCGTGGCCCTGCTCAAACCGGGCTTCGCTTGTCAAAATCTTGCGAGCGCACAGTCGCCTTTGGAAAGCCGGCGTCCACGGAACGACAGGAGCAAAAACACAGCAGCGTTGAGAGTCACGAATGCCGTGTGCCAACAGACTCTTAGAACGTAGCTCAAAGGCACATGCCGTCAGCATCATTTCTGATAATGACTAGCACGACCCCGCCTGTGAACCTCGATCTTCTTCACGTGAGAATTCTCCAGACCTGTGTCGACGGGAAATTGCAGAATGGCAATTGACAAAGAGCCGCGCTCTAGTCGTGCATGGCAAAGACTGCCACCCTTCCAATTTCCAACAAACCACTGAGCAGGAATCGCGAAAGCAATCGGTGGTAAACCTACTCTGAGGTCAAAGCGCAAGTTCCTGATGCGGAGTCCAACCAAGTGGATCCGATCCTGTTCACCAGACCAGTCCACCAGGAACAGAACCGGGTGAAGTTGACTCACGAATGCCGAAATTGTAGCGCGGCTTGCTTTCAACACAGCACTTGCGCAGAGTGTTCAGCACTTCAATGTTGTTCCAACACATGAAACCGTCCATGATCATCTCCGACCGGCATAGACCCAGCTGGCCCAAGTCAAGAACCTGCGCAGACACAAGTCGAAGAATGCTGAAACGTCTCTTGCGTGCATGGGCCGGAATGGACCACCTCGGCCGGTGGAACTTCACAAACTAGCGATGCAAGCAGCTCCTTCCTGACCACGCAGAGCACCCGACCCGCCCATGTTGCAGGTTGCACAAAGCATGTCGGATTGGCGTCAGTTGCATCTTGGAGCGGCCAGGCCTCATCACACTAAAGACTTCAACAAGCCGCCAACAGGCGAGATCCAGAGTGGCGCATCAAGCGTGAGGCTCCAGCAGCAGGTAGTAGTCAACGTAACGGCAGGCTTCAATGCGCGCCTGCCGAAAAAGCTGCTGCGCCTCTATTTATTGTGGAAAATCTTCGAAGAAAAAAAGACAGTATCCACACAGTGTCGTAGAACCTCCAGGTCCAACTCTTGTATTCGCCTCGCCTCGTCAGACAAAGGGAAGCCCCACTCAAGACGGCCTGAAGGCCGGACATCCCTAAACAATTCCAAACAGAAGCCAGGCTGCCATATCCGCTTGGGGCAAGTTGCCGCCCTGAAAGTCAAAGAGCCCTACACACACGTACAGGCATGCCTGCATGCCTACATACCCAGACACGTCTGAATACATGTTGGAGGTCTGTTGCGATGCAAAACAGCTGACGACCTAGGTGTCTCCACGTTTTCGAACGAACTTTGCGGACGGTCGAAGAATGTGCCAGCTCTGCTTGTAGGCAGCGGCTCCGCACAACAACGTGTTGGCGCAGAGGGCTGGCGTGCCGACTTCATTGTCAGCGGGAGGACGCCGTGTTGGCTCACTCCGAACCAAGCTAAAAAGATTGAAAATCTAGATCATGTACAGAAGGAAGGCAGCAAGTCAATTCTGTCGCAACATGGACTATCATGACGTGCAAGTACTTGCAAGTAGCACTAAGTACTAATTATGTACTGCATGCTGTCATGGGCGGCTCACGCTGAACCGACTCGCTGCTGCCTAGGACCTGCGGTTGGGCTAGCCTCTGAGTCGGACGTGCGAGGGCACAGGGTGGCTGCAATCCTGAGAAAGTGTCAACAGGTCCAGGTCTTGGCAAAGACAGCAACGACAGGGTGCGCGGTGCCTGCATGGAGGGTAGTTCAGCTCTGAGCAGCTGAGAAGCCGCACCTCAGCATCCCAGATGTGCTTCTGTCGAGGAAGCAAAGCGAAAACAGATCAGCCTTCGTTTGATTTGGCCAGCAGCAGCATGCTGTCCGTCTCCTTCCGTCGGGCACGGTATGTGCTGAAGCCGCAGAAGTGATAACAGAATCTAGTAGGCTGCTTATGAAGCAAGCTCTTCCATAACAGCGGAGGCAGCTCGTAAACCAGCCAACGAGCATGTCCAGACGTGCCAGGCCCGTTGGCGATACATTTATGTCGACAACAGAACATGTCCGTGCTGTACCAGGTTCAATGAAACGAAGACGAAACATGCCCTGCAGCGTTGATGTGAGCACAACGTCTAAGCGGATTCGCCAGCAAACTTGCTCATGCACCTTGTTCCCGCATCCGCCACCAATTATTCTGTCTGAGCTGGGCAGTGCCTGATGCAGGCTCCACGTAAACAGCAACCTTCCCATTGGACAGATTTGTGCCCGGAAACATGTGCCACAATGCTGTCTGAGCTTTTGACCCATCTGCCACAGTTGCCACCGGTCCGGATGTCCTCCGACATCTCTGCTTTAAAACTCTTCGTCTCAAAGTCCCAGCTACCCTCTCGCTCATAGCGACGATGCACAAGATGTTCCCAATAGATGCATTGCACCATCTTGGCTTTAGGCGACTTAAGCTTAATCTCTTTGACACGCACCTATCCCGTCAACGTCTCAATTCCAGGTGCGGAGTGTGCTAGAATACCTGTTTCGGTGTGAATGAGGGGCGCCTTCGCCTGCAGGAAGCCTCCACGGTAGAAAATCAAAAGCCGGTTGTCCACCAGGTCCAGGGCTAAGACGCCCACAGACTCCCTGGCAGCAGTGGGTCAACGCGGCAGTACAGGCCATGCACAAGTATGCAGTATGCCCAAGTAAAAAGGGACGAGCAATCTTGCCATGCTGCTGGATGTCCCACAGCGGCTGCCATCCATCCCTCTCCATAGACCAGCCATACCTGCAGCAAACCGGGCATTGTGCACGTGATAGCAAAGCATGGCAATGTTGTCTGTGAGGGGTTCGGCAGATGCTGTGCTGTGCATTGCTGCGGATGCCATCTCGGCAGCACAGCCAGGGCCGGGCGTGGGCAGAAGATTTCGAGGCATCGACTTTGGCTCCGAGATTGAATGAGCAAGACAACACATCTGCATGGGGCTGAAGACTTGTTCGTGCCAGCTGAAGCCACGCTTCCGCTGCACTGCTTTCTCGTCCACCCACCCCGATAAGAATTCATCGACCGTCCACAATCTACATTTCGCTTCAGCACCGGCGAGCACTTACGCATTTATCCAAGTTGCTGGGATATGACCTTGTCTCTAATGGTGGCTACAAGGGTTCGAAGTGCGCCAGAGCTGGCCGAGGCCTCGGCTGAGACGGTACGATGCGACACGTGTCTCCCCGCCTTTTTCAGAGTCTTAGAGACTCAGAAGCTGCTTGGCTTGCTGGAAACCGCCGAAATCGGTCAGTGGAGGCTTCGGTCGATGTCGAGTCGCATTTCTGCTGGTGGCAATTCGCTGGGCTTCGCCACTCGATTGAAGCAGCGGGCTGTGGATTCCACTTTTGCAGTCCTCAGCTAGGAACCAAGGGACACCCAAAATGGGCACTGTCACGTGTGCTGACAGCCAGAAACGACGAACACAGAGTTCGAATCTTAACCCTTGATGTCATCTGGCACGACAATACTCCTTTTGGCAAATTCCGTCGTCCCTGAACCCGAAAAATCTCCCAGCTGGCCATGCTCTGGTGACCTTTTGAAACTCAGATGCGGCCAGGTGACCACTACCAAGGATGGAGTGCCATGCCTTAGCGAATGCTGTGCGAAAGCAAGAACCAGACAAATCATTTGTACATTACTATGCTATGCTATACTCTACTATTCCGTACTATACAGTACTATATTACATTAGATGACATTCTGCCATATTATGTATCATTATGCTAGATTCCTGCAAGATTATCGCATATGTTAGTCTATTCTGTTCTGTCATATACTGCGTCATATTATGCCATGCTGTATTGTAGAATTAAGCGATATTACACTATACTGTTTTTGCCTGCAGTACGTTCTAAATATAATGCAGTATATGAAATGCGATTCCGTTACATGATATTACATTATACGAGAATATTCTGTATTCTGTTCTGCAATGTCATACCATATCTCGTTGTATTCTGCTTTATTTCGTTAAAGTGTCCTAGAGTTATGTTAAACTGGCTTGAGATTACGGGTCTTAGGGTTTAAAGAATTTCAGGGCCTCTGATATGGCTGATGGAAGGGATTGTTCTCTGGGATTGGGCGAACACCCGACCTAACGCCGAAGCTTGTCATCACTTGCGCAAGCTTGCCGAATCTTTGTTCACTCAGACAAGGAGAACCTGAACATGGGTTCTTCAGCTGCCTCCCTGAGCTTACTCACACTGTCCTGCCATCGGGGAGCTGGCAACTGTCGAGAGCAGAGGCAATTATTAGGACGGGCAGTCTCACTTCCACCCCTTGGGTGTATGCATGATGGATCATGTAGCTTCCAAAGCGCAACATGTCCCCAAGTCCAAGGTGCACGAGGATGATGGGCCAACAATGGGTCACATCGCAAGTTGCCGATATGTCGGCTATGGTCCCATTTACTGAACCTTGGCCATCAGCAACTTCTCCGTCAACCAGGATACAGCATTGACCTAGTACTTCACATTCTGGCTCCCTGTCTGCATGAGAGGAGCAAGGGTAAACCACGACAGTGGACTTGTTGTCTTTCAACTCCTGTGCTGCAGGGACGACAACCATGAGCAATGCCACGTCCATGCTGCGATCTGCACCACATTATGATTCAGGCCAGCATCGTACACACGGTATCGGTCTGCGATGAATACCTGCCGCAGGTGAGTTGCGACGAAAACAGAATGTAGCTGTGTCATGCAGCTAGGGCGGCAGGAGCCAAGTCCTGCCTGGTTCCGAGGACACACCAAAGCATGGGGACTCCAAAATGGGCTTGGCGAAGCCATATCTGTTGCCGATACCTGCGCATGCGCACGATATTGCCTTCCCAACTCTTCTGCCGTGCCCACGTTGGCGACCGAAAGTTATCGAATAAAGCACGGGTATTAGCACAAATGCAGCTACCATTATCCGTCCAGGCTCAACAAGAAACGATCAGACGGAAGATACTTCAAGCATCGGCAAGCAGGCTTCTGGCGGAATCCAGATCAACTGCATTCGCACCCTTTCCTCATCACTCCATGGCCATCGGTGGTCCACACCCCTCGAGCAGCACAATTTCATGTTAACCGCGCACGTCTAGCGGGGACCGGGATATAGCCAGAAAGAAAAATCAGCAGGAGTAGTCAGTAGTCTTGCTGCAAGACAGCATAGGACAACTTGACTTGCAAGCTGGAGACAGCATGGGGAGGCACTGCAGTGTTCCAGACTCCCAACAGTAGCACCTGACTTTTGTGGACCTGAGAACGTTTCCCCCCCTCACACTTGCACTCAGTCTACCACTACCCGAACTGTGTCCCATGCCCCCACCGCAAACCGGGCAGGCCACACAAAATCCGACGATACGCAATCACGCTCGGCGAGCGCACAACGAGCACTGTCCCCAAGACTGACTCAGAGCATGTCCGCGCAGCCGCACGTCATGGTCGGCCTCAAGTAGTGGCGGCCCGTCTTGCCACATCGAAACTGCAGCCTCCGCTCTTCACAGGACTAAGACTATGCAGCTATGCATCAAAACGCGAGTCGGAAGTTGGGCCTTGCTGTTTCTGAAATCCATGCCGTAGCAAGCGCCTCACAAGCCACAAATGTCCGTCTCCATGGACTTGCCACCAACGCTAAGTCCCGGTCCGTGGAGAGCCCAGACCAAGGCGAACATCCAAAATGCGCTAATGACCAGCGTACCTCACATCGGCACGCAGACACACAATTGCCGGATCAGTTCACAAACTGGCGTGGCGTGAAGCTATTCCGAAAGCCTCGGTGAATTTGCAACACTGAATTACGGCCCGGTCAAGTAGTGACGTGCACAAGATTGCACAAGACCAAGTCAAGCATTGGCGGTGAGTGCAAGAACGGTCTCCACATGCGTGACGTACGAGGCAGTCTTGCGATGCATGCCGTGACCAGCAGCGTGCCCTGCGAACGAACACGCGAAGGCTGAGCAGTGCCTGCCCTTCAGGAAACTTGTAACCTGCTTGAGTCCAGGCGAGCTACCAAGCCAAAGCATCATCATTCCACTCAGTCCGCCTTTCTCTTTCGGTCTTCTAGGCCGGGGACCACGCCTTTGACGATACAGCGGCTGCCAAGAAGCCATCAACAGCAGCGAAGGAAACTCACACATGAGAGAGAGAGAGAGGACACAATACCAGCGGCCCCGGCAGTCGGCTACTGACAAACTAGCCGGAGCAGTACATCCAAACTTTACCACCAAAACCCTGGAGTGGAATACACTATCAGTATCAGAAGGAGTCCCCCAAAATCGTAGAGATAACGAATTTAATCATGCCTCCCCGAGTCTTTGGAATCCGTCTCTCCCGCCGAGGCTCTCGTTCCTGACTCCAACACCCCCGAGCTCGAGCTGATCTTCGGAGCCTCGGCTCACGAGTCTTGACAGCTCGAGGGCTCCAGGATCTCTGCGGTCTTCTATTATAGTATAGTACAGTATATCATAACAAAGTATTTTATAGTATAGTATATCGTGACATAGTATAGTACAAAAATATTACAAAATGGTATATGTTCATATGGCCAACGGCGTCGGGCTGCGACAAGCTGTACAAGCCTCTACCGTTGACGGCGCAACCTGTGGCCCTGAATGCAACAACACAAGCCCCCGTGATAATCTTATTGGGGAACCCATGCCCTCAACCGCGTACCCGCTGCCAGTATCCAGTATCCGTTTTGCCTGATGTTAGATGCGTCTTCCAGTTCATCAAGAGACCTTGCTTTGAAGCCTCACAGGCTTTCCAAGACACTATGCAAGCAAGCAGCTTTCCTCCTCCTCCTCGCCAGCGACGGGCTTCATGTTCTCTGTCATGTGATCCAGCCACCAGACCTACAGTCGCCATCCCGCCATCCCCAGAGGGAGCACAAGCGAGACCACGGCACTCGTGCTGCCATGGCTCGAAGTACATGTTCACCACTGTGTGGGTGCCGTAGCACGTTGGAATGAGGAACCGATCCAGCATCTCGAAAGAAGTCGCAGCTGCGATGACACACCACAAAGGGCCCGAAGCCACCACGAAGGCCAAAAGGAAGGGGCGTTTGGGCTTCAGAAGGCAGTCGCGCCAGTCACTGTCTGCAGCTTCCCTTTCGAACTTGCCAAGCAGGAATCTCACCACCATGACGTTGATCACCTCCAAACAACTCGAGTCTAAGGAAAGTCTGGAACACTCGGCCAGTACAATACTCGTGGTTTTCGTGTTTTACCAAGGTCCCGACAGAGAACAGCATCTGCACTGCCCAGAAAGCCCACGCTTCAGCATAACCACCATAAAGTGTGCCCACTGCCAGATAGCCGCAGGCTTCCACCAAGTTGGTGGTGCCCCGCGCGACGCTCAAGAACATGCAACTGCAGTATTTCTGCCACTCCTGGGCTTCTGAATGAAAGCGGAACCTCGTTGAGTTTGCCTCCTCTGTTCCACATCTGCGTGCCATGCAGCAAAGCTAAATCAGCTAAATTAAGTCGGGCACGTGGTTGGGATCGTGCCAAAACTTCACGTACCATTGCACAGGCCTCGAGAAAGTCGCGAGACAAGATCAGATGCGAGGTCCGATGCGAGCCGAAGGCCGGGGCCCCGGGGGCGAGGCCACTTCCGCTTGGCTCTTTGGAGATTTTGCCGATCCTCCTCCGAGTCGTCGGAGTCGGCCTCATCCTCACCCGCCAGGAACTTTCCCATCGACCTGACCAAAGACGCTGCGTTGCTCGACGTGTCAGACAAAGAATATGAAAAGCTTGGTCCGGTCACCGGTCCTCGATTCGGCTTTACAGCATCCCCTGAGGAAAGATGGCTGGTTCTTGCGCGAAGAGGTATCTGGAGAGCTATCCTGCCACAGCTGTTGCACTGGAAAGCAAGTTTTTCAAGCAGAAGGAATCCAAAAGTGTCCTCGAACGAATAAAATCGCTCGACGTTCTTCTTATGCATGTCACTCAAGCTATGCGGCACCTTTCAGACAGGTGCTCCGGAAACCGACGGCAGGCTGCAAGCGGTTGCACGAAAAGCCAAACCGTGCTTCATGGGATTGACTGCGCTTGCTGCAACCCGGCACCGCCCTTGGACTTGCCGCCGACAGGTTGTCAGACTTGTCCGGATTTTTCCGCCTAGAACCGAGCGATCGAGGCATGTGCCGCACGAGTCGCGTCAGAAGCATCGTGTGAAGGTGATGCTTCACCAACGCCGAGGATCCTAAATGATCTCCACATTCGCCCGGCCAGTGGAGGCCTGGTCATGCATGACCCACACACATGCCGTGTCAACGTTTCGACTGCTAGGGACCCAAAACTGTTGCACCATGTTGCACCAAAGCCTTGACGGCTTTACTGTCTAATCTGAAGTGGCATGCGCCGAAGGTCCGAAGATGCCAGACGAATCTACTACTACCGACCTGGCACATTCAGGCTGCAAATCACGATGTGGTCGGTACTCTGGAAAGCCGATATTGCTGCTAAGATAAGGATTTGTCGTTGCAATTTGCTTGCTCTCAGGGCACGGAGACGAGAACTAATTATTCTGGACATGCATCGTTCGGCTACCCGCATGCAGCAAAGGATCAGCATCATCTCGCCAACAGGCTTCGACTCGAAGCAGGCAGTGTTTTCCTCACACATCTCAAAAGAGCGGAAGGGGCTTTCCCATTTCGTGCTTGCCAAGAGCACCTACTCATAGGATTTACACAGTGGACTGCAAGGGCCAGCGTGCCGCCGAACCGAGCACCTGTCACAAATCCCGACAAGGCACATGGGCTTGGCGTTGACGCAGCTGTTGAAAATGCTGCTTCCACCGTGGGCGAATGTAGTGAACGAGAAGCCTCCACTTCCAGTGCTCAGACTTTCAGAATTAGTAGCCCGCGACTGCAGCACCAATCCAAGGCTGACAACAGCATGCATGCTAGCAGCAAAGGTGGAAACACATGGCTTTCTGCTGGCTTTCTGTCCAAGCCACCTTCCCAAACCTACACGGTAAACAGTCGGCAGTACTGCGCCTCTCAACAACCCCGTCAAGGCCTTGCGGCTTTTCGGTACGCTGTGTTGCTGGCGATGATTCCAGACAGAATGGACAAGGTCAAATAAAAGACTGCGCTGCCCAGGCAGAGCATGTAGGCATTCAGCACCTGGGGCTCAGGGGGGTGGACCAGCATTGGGAAAACGGCCCAAGTCCAATTCGCCTCCACCTCCCCCTTGCAATGTTTGGAACCCGGAGAGCCAGGCCCAGGCTCTCTTACGTTGCCCCAACCATCTGTAACTTCAATTTGACTTGTGCCCGTCTCCGACACGGACGTGCTTTCCGAGAGTATGGCATCAGAACTTGCTCGAAAAGTGCGCACTCCGTGCTGGTATCTTGCCAAACTTTTTGCGACTCAACAGCTGGCCATGGCACGAAAGGAGGGCAATCTGTTGGAATCTGACCTTCGAAGAGCATCTCTCCTGCGCAGATGGCCTGCCTGGTTTATGTTGCGGCTTTCTGCAATCACGTGTTCAGCACCCTGCCCAGTCCTGCCAGTGATAAAATCAATGTAGCGACCAAGAGCGAGCTGTTGATCCTTGGGTGGGGGGAGTTGTGTGGCTTGCAGCACTTACCATATTCGTTGAGGGAAATCACGCGCAATCCGAGAGTCCGGTTGATGTCTGAATTTACAAGATCTCTAACTTCGTCTCGTCGCATTGCTTGCATCTGAATTTGCAGGTTGTCCTCCAGACTCCGTGCACTTCAGCTGCTTTAGTTGGACGACGGGCCGGCACAATATCAGGAAGGCACAAGCACTCATGCCACAAGGAGGTCAAGTCCTTTTGATAATGATGAGCTTGCTCGACCTGCATCGACATACAAAAGCAGCCGCGCCCTAAGCCAAGTCTGTGCATGTGCGGCATCAGGGCCTGCCTGTATGTCAGTCATCCAAGCATCCCGATTGTAGGAGTAGACCTGCAGCCCAACCGTGGCCGTCTAAAAGGAAGTCCACAGACTTTCCTTCCGCTTTACACCGGGCGGCGCCAGACGCCCAGTTGTAAATGCCCGCAAACGCAGCACCCACAATAAGACCGGAAACCATGGCTCCAGATGCTCGGCCGCTGTGCGGCGTCCAAATTGCAAAACAAATTCTACAACCGTGACCCGTTTGCTTCTGCACAAAGCCGCCACAGACGCTTTGCACTGCGCCTATACGGCACGGTGCCCGCATGGGCACACAACTTCGCATGCTTATGCTGGTGTGTCAGAATGGGTGCTACCACGGGAAGGCCGTCAGTTTCGATCACACACTGAGTTGACAGTATTGCCACTATCCATGTCCTTGCAGCCGAGCTTGCAGGGGAAAGGATGAGTTCTCAAGGGCACAGATGAAACGGGCAGTGCCAGAGTCTGCTACTTGTGCTGCACTTGAGTGAAGCTGCCGCACCGGCCTGCCGCACGCACTCAACCTCGGGAGCCACCAGCAAAACTCTGATGCCTTACGACATTCAAGATCCGTCGCCTTCTGAGCACGGGCATTCAATCAATGCCATGTGCACATTCGGAGAAATGGGACGTGGGCAAAACGTACGCAGCATCAACATAATTGCATGCATCGCGCATTTGTACACGGGAGGCTCGACCATCATTACATGTGCTCGCTAATGCTCTGTGTACTCCCTGTCTGGGCTCCGGGCAAGCAAAGCAAAAGCTTTTGCGTTAGTGGGGCCCTCCAACACGAAGCGGCCTTGCGAGTCCTGATGCAACAACAAACCGAAACAGCCATCAAACCAAGCACTGTGCTGCACCTGCTCGCCACGTGTGTAGCTGTCGTCGTCCTGCCGTTCCTCCACCATGGCCCGCCTGCGAAGCTGAAGCCCAAGTTCCACTATCATCCCGTCGTCAATATCTTAGAGGAGCTTTCCCAGGCAGCTGAGCACAGCACAAAACTGGAGAGACCTGCACAGACATGTTGCAAGCCACCAGACAATCGGACCTTGTCCACCTTCTCCACAGACAGCCAGTGACCTCGCCTCGTCTGTCAGCGACTTTCGTGGGACTTGTTCACTTTTCGTCTGACCACGAACCACGAAGGTGACCATGACGTCTGCCTGCATGTATCGCACGTCATGCTGTAAATAGCAACTGCGCTTGATCCACATCCAAACTTACTTGGTGCGCCTCATCCTGCTTCGTTCTCGGGGACGGCGACAGCCGAGACTCAGGACGAAAGCACGCACTCGTAGCACCTGATGAAGGAAAGGCTAACCAAAGATTGAACTAGCTCTGGCAAGCATGCTTGCTCCTGCATGCAGCGCAACAACCGAGAGCAGCTCCTAGCACAATTGACACGTTTGGTTTCCAACTTTGTATGTGGGAAAGCCCAAGGGGGGGGGTCGGAGGCGGATCACAAATTAGGCGCATCGGGCCGGGGAACTACCTACGAGTTTGAATTCTGTCGCATTCATTTGATGCGAAGGTGAAACTGAGGTGTGTCTTGCAAAATCTACCAAATTACTGTCGCAGACTTGTTCCATCGAGTTGAATTGTATCTTCTGCCATTGCCTGCTGCTCATCAATCTGACAGGTACACCCTGCTCCATGCGCTTATGTTGGCATACAAGTGCGAGAATATACAGGAAGCTGAACCCCTCTCGCTGAGGCAGCTCAATGCCCGCTGTCCTGTCAGACTGTTGCTGAGAGGGGACACTAACTCACTCAATCACAATAGCGGTGAGCCTGTGACACATTGAGGTGGTAAAGAGCTCCACGGCTGGCATTGGCCGTCGCCTGAGCGTTTCACAAGTCCCAACTACATGTTACATGACCGGTGTTCTTGACCTGCTCCGTGTGGCCTTGGCGAACGATCCAAGAACCTGTGCTCTCACCATGATCTGTTCTGGCCGATCACAGCATTGCGCATCTCCTGCCATTTCTGCAGACACGCATTCCTCCTGAGTACTAAACACTTGCCGAGATGCTACACGCACACAAGAAGAATTCACATCCAACGACCGAGCACCCTCGTCGGTTGGCTGTACGAGGAGGACTGCGCCATCGTTTCCGTGGCCCTGCTCAGGCGCTGCATAATGCGTTTTGCCCGGTAACCGGCACGGTGTGCAGAACGAAGCATGAACCCTTCCAGCGGAGCCAGCTCGAACCATGCGATGCTTGCATGCTTCAGCCTTGCCTCGTAATCGCGTGCTGAGAACACCCGGATCAGCATGTTGTCATGCATCACATCAACACCTTTCAAGGCATGTCGGCGCTGACACATGCCAACTCCTGCCTGAAGAATCCATAGAACAGTGTTGCACCATGCTGTCTACATGCCCTGGGTGGACGTTCCAACCTTCCCTGTGACCGTGGCTATTTTGAACAAGGCCGAGGTTGACGCAGAGTATCAAAATCATTTCAAAATCAGGAACTGACAAGCTCGTTCCGGCTCCAAGCCCCTCATCCCTGTGACTGCTGCAATTCTTGAGTATGGCGGAACTTGAGACGTCATATGACGTCATGGAGAGGTCGGGGTGCAGACGACACTAGGCTTCTGCGGCAACGCGTCCCTGCCCCAAGTGGGAAGGGGTGGTGAACCGGGATTGCCAAACGCTTGACCGAAAAATTGAAAGGGTGCTAAGGACATCGGCAGCTTGGAGCAGACCGAAGTTTCTTCGTTTGTGCACAGGTCTGCCCGTCAGTCAGTAGATGTAGACCCGCGAAACACCGTACCTTGCTCCGTAAGTTGTGCAAAGGACTCTCGAAACCCACTGAACTCCTGCCACCAACACAACGAGGGAGTGGAAGAAACTCGTCATCAGGCCTGACTGAATATGCTGGTTTCTTTTTGTGGCCTCGCATGCTGCCGATTCGTGTCTTGGATTCACCAGACACATCTCTTCTTCTTCTCTCGATGTGTCCACAGCACGTCTTTCCGGCCGTTCTTGACACCATGAGGCCACACAAACCCAAGAAAACCGAAGCGCTTCGGGAAATCCCCACAATCCAACCACTTTCGAGCCTATTCCATCCTTCTTGGACTGGTGGCTGCGCACGACCATGTTGATACCGTTCTTGGCACAGAATGTCTTTGTTACATCCTGGGCAGCCAGGTTGAAAGACTCTGCAACCACATTTGGAAGCTTCGCTTGAAGATCGTAGGCAAAGGCCCCGACCCAACCGAAGAGGACGGCAGTTGTGTTCCGTGGCGATTCATGCACCCCGAAGACAGGGCCTGAATGCACTTTGAAACTAGAAACTCTCGGCCAGCAGTCATCGGCTCTAGCACTGTTTGACTCTCCACTGGGATCTGCTTGTCCAAGAAATATGCGATGTGTTCCCACCTGCTTCTTGAGATCGCTGTTCACGATCATCCTCCCACACTTGGACAGTTGGAATGCTTAAAGAACTGTCATGTCAAACCACTGCTATCTTTGGCAGCGTTCATCAAGGGGCCAGTAGCCTGCCAAAGCAACGGCAGAAACCGTCCTCGATTGGATCTGACCAGAGAATGTTGTGGACCTTGAAATCGTGTTCTACTGCTAGACTAGTTCTTTTCCAACAGATTTGAGTTCCGATCCCAACGCAGCTTCGTCGAACAAAGCTCCTGTCATCTGGAAAAGCGCACATCGCCAACTGCTGCAGAGCTTCAGAGCTGAGCTTGGAGAAACAGCCATCTACTTTAAAGAATGCTGCCCGTACTTTCGACTGTGGCAGGCACCTGTTGGCTCAAAGGTCGTCTGACAGCTCGTAGGTCATTAAGATCCCACCTGGAAAGCTGATCCCACAATTGTCTGCCTAAAGATGTATCCCACGCTCTTTGCCTGAGGATCTCGCCTCCCATCCCCCACACCTCCGTGCACACAGAGGATCTTGTTGGCGACGAGGCAAGCGATCGGTAGCTGGTCAAATGTGGTCTGAAAAAGGTCCTGGCTCAAAATTGTGTTGCAGATTTCGGAGGGAGCGCTCGTCACCAAGACGCTGGCATAAGTTTTGCGGCCGAATGTGTCGCCAAGCCGATCGTGACATTCCTGGAAAGCTTGGAGAAGCGATTGTGTCTCAGCCGAGGCAAGTGAGGTGTCCTCCCAGAAGCCGTATCTGGCATTCATGGTGCGATCCTCGTGGTTTCCACGAACCAGCCAAACCTGGTATACTACAGTTAGTGGAAGGTGGCTGTCACTCAAGACGTCACGAGCTGTTTGAGGCTGCAGCACGGTCCGGCATTGAGACCTTAACATGTCCGAGCATGCCGGGCCCACAATGCTGAGGCCGGCTGGGCAAAGAACTTTCAAGGCCAGCAACAGTCCAATGACTTCCAGGGAGTGCGCTCCCCTAGCAAGGACGCAAGGCATGCTGCATGATCAAGAATCCCTCAAGTTTCAAGTGTTGCCTGTCAACGAAGTCGCCGTTGAAAACATAAGACCTGTCAAGTACTTAAACAACTGCAACCCTCCAAGTCTTCATTGCGTCTGCCGTAAGGAAGTTGTATTGAACTTCCCTTTTCTTTCCACGTCGCACTGCAGGCTAATTGTCTGGACTGAAAAGCTGAAAAACTGCACTACAAGCAAGTTCCAAGGAAAACTCACTCCTCCTTCCCTGTACACGAGCAAGGCGACAACTACAGACCACGTAAAGGAAGGGAAGTAGCAGTGCGTCGGAACTCACAGTATACAGCGATGCTGTATGTGGGTCTTAAGGTCTGAGGCCCTAACGACTGTCCATGCTTTCAGCTTGAACTTTCGTGCCTCATGAGTCCGAAAATGTGGAGTGCACCAGCTGTGCACAACGCGTCTTTCTCAGACCCTGGGTTTTCACAGATGTGATGACATGATGCGATTATAGTACTATGATGGTATTATTACAGTACCACAATACCAGCACTCCAGGGGCTGTTTACACAATTGCACACAAGAAAGCAGCTTAGGCTGCGCCGAGCATGTGACCATGAAGCCACTGATGTTCCACCTCTAAGCCAGAGCGCTGTTCACAAAATTTTCGCGCACAAGAAAGATGGCCTTCAAACCATCTGTTTGTTGAAGCTCATGGAATTCTATGAACAGCGAGGAGCAAAGCCGTCGGAATTAAAAAAACGTCCTCGGAGCTTTGCGCCTACTCGCATTGCCCTAGGCGCACATCGGGGGATCCGTACTGATGCATCCAACTTCTAAGGGGGCTGCGCTCGAGGTGGTACCGATCCCTTAGATACACTTACATTGGTCAAGCGCTGGCTCCCCAACCGACGTGCCCTGAGCAACGAGCGGTAGCTTTTATGTCAGGTGGTTTATCAAGGATGGGAATTCGGCTCACGCACAACTGCATTGCTAACCTTGTTATACTTACAGGCCTGAGTCCAAATTCCTTTCCCATTGCATGTTGGGAAAGTACAATGGTGGACAAACGACAAATGACAAACAGCATAGCATCAGCGCTTTTTGTGCAAGGAACCGGACCTAACCGGTTCAAGGATCAAATAGGCGCTTGGGAGTCCGCACATGCGCTGGGCTGTTGACCATGCCTGAATCCAAACCTTGAAAAAATCTCCGCTTGCGGAACCGATGTCGGAACAACAATGTTCTCGGAGCTTTGCGCCCACTCGCATTGCCCTAGGCGCACCTCGGGGGACCCGCTACTGACGCATCAAACTTCTAAGGATGCTGCAATCAAAAGCTCGAGGTGGTACCGATCCCTGCACCGTGGCGAGCGGCTTCTAGACATGATGCGGAGCTAGAGTCGTTGCGACTCAAAGCCGGCCAGATGCGACCGCACTCGTGCCCTTCGAGCGACGAGTGGTGTGCTTATTAACATGAAAGGCGCTGTTTGATTCGTCTCAAGCACAGCTGCACTGCTAACCTTATTATACTTATAGGCCTAAGTCCAAATGCCTGTTTCCCACGGCATGTTGGGAAAGTACAATGGTGGACAAACGACAAATTGACAAACAACATAGTAATTATTAGCGCCTTTGTTCAAGGAACCTAACCGGTTCAAGGATCACTTAGGCCCTCAGGGCTGTGGACCATGCCTGAATTGTGCTACGTTACTGTGCTGTACCCTAGCACCACGTGATCGTACAGGGAAAAATGTAGTTGCTCGATTTGAAGCCGTTGAAATTCAGGCAGGGAGCCCCAACCCTTGAGAAAATCTCCGCTTGCGGAACCGATGTCGGAACAACAATGTCCTCGGAGCTTTGCGCCTACTCGCATTGCCCTAGGCGCACGTCGGGGGATCCGTACTGATGCATCCAACTTCTATATAAGGGTGCTGCGCTCGAGGTGGTACCGATCCCTTAGATACACTTACATTGGTCAAGCGCTGGCTCCCCAACTGCCAACCGACGTGCCCTGCGAGCAATGGCGGTGGCTTTTATGAAAGGCGCTGTTGATCAAGGATGGGAATTCGGCTCACGGACACCTGTACTGCTTATTACACGTATCGGCCTAAGTCCAAAAAATTCAGGCACGGAACCCCAAACCTTGAGAAAATCTCCGCTTGCTGAACCGATGTCGGAACAACAATGTCCTCGGAGCTTTGCGCCTACTCGCATTGCCCTAGGCGCACGTCGGGGGATCCGTACTGATGCATCCAACTTCTACAGAAGGGTGCTGCGCTCGAGGTGGTACCGATCCCTTAGATACACTTACATTGGTCAAGCGCTGGCTCCCCAACTGCCAACCGACGTGCCCTGCGAGCAATGGCGGTGGCTTTTATGAAAGGCGCTGTTGATCAAGGATGGGAATTCGGCTCACGGACACCTGTACTGCTTATTACACGTATCGGCCTAAGTCCAAAAAATTCAGGCACGGAACCCCAAACCTTGAGAAAATCTCCGCTTGCTGAACCGATGTCGGAACAACAATGTCCTCGGAGCTTTGCGGGTACTCGCCTCGGAAAAGCCGCAGATGTACTGCCTTTGGCTTCTTGCCTACAAGGCTCGAAAACCGCAAAAAAGAGGCGGTCTGCCCTTTCTGACGCATCCAACTTCAGTGGATGCTGAGCTCTAAAGCTCGTGCTTGTAAGGGCCTGACAGCTTGACACGAATGGTGTAGGAAGAAATTTTTGCATGTTACGATTGCAGCTTTCCCTCTCAAAAATGACCTGACCGATTTGGATATATGCGCATTGGTCAAGCGCCGGTTCCCACCAACATGGATGCTCTTTGAGCACTGTTTACGCTTGCGGGAGCCTGCTCGAGAAGATAAAGACCAGGAATACAGGACATTCTCACATTTTCTGGGGGGCCCAACAAGGGGACCCCTCAATAGCATGGGCTCCCGAAAGCCTTAGGATCCCCAGAAAGGGATCAGAAGAGCGGCTATACCTCCTGTACTGCTATAGTCTATATCTCTAGCATGGGGAAACATCCTCAAGAATAAAAGCGACGGCGACTTGGATCCTCGATGTCAACCTTGTCGAAGGCTTACTCCCTCCCCTTCAAGAGCTCTCCATGGGCATCCCTGGCAAGACGTCGTCGAAGTGTGCTGGCGCCTTTGCTGGTCGAGATGGGCTCCCTCGGCTCACAGGGACAGTGCCTGTATCCACGATGACTGCGCCTGGCTCCATCTCAGGTTCATCCGGGCACCCCTCCTGGACCTCGTTATCGTCTTCAAACCACCTCGATTCAATCTTGGCCCTCACACCTCGGCTTCTCAGGGCCAGTGTTGCCAAAGTGCCCATAGCGACAGCCGTGGTGAGAGGGAGCACGAACAAGTCCTGCAGCAAGCTCATGCCGGTGCTCTGGTACCAGTCATGGGCGTCCACCAACCGTACATTGGCGAGGAAGATCATGACGTAGAACACGCATGTGCCCGAGTAGAATAGCCAAATGAACCAGAAGCAGAAGCCTTTGCAGCGCCAAGTGGCGATCTGCCGACTAATCGCCCTTTCCGACCACTGCCGCTTTTCAACAGGCTTGCGAACTTGGAGCAGAAAGAGGGTGAAGACAACGCAGTCGCCCAGGAAGGCAGCAAGGAAGCCCACAATGGTGTTCGTCACAAGCCTCCGGAAGTAATCCTTCGGCGTCCAACATTTCGGATCCGAGCCCTCGAGCGGAGAGTTGCTCGAAAAGAACAAGGCGTTCGTGGCGCCTGATGTGCAAATTTTCAGAAAGATCAGGGAGACACGGACCTTGTAGGAGGTCACGATGCTGAGCCGCAGCAGCGCAATCCAGGGGTGGAAGGCGGGCAGGAGCAGCCCCACGCGCGCGCACCAGGAACGGCCGAGAATGGATTTCACTGCGCCGGCACCGTGGATGTGGACGTTCCATCGGGCACTGAGATCCCGAAGGGCCGAGGTGAAGTTGTTCATGCTCGGGAGGGCCGCCCCCGCCAGACTTGCGAAGACGCTCTGCCGGTTTTGGCTTCGAGCGACCTGCCTTCGGCCCGAATCCTCCTCGAAGGTGTCGTCGGCATCGAACTTCTCACCAGCCGGAAGCAGGATGGCCAAGCTGTCCTTGGCCACGCCACTGCGATGTGCATGGAGTGTCTTGATGCAGCGGTTCACCGTGGCCTCCGGCGCATTCGGAAGTAACTCTGTGACGATCTGCACGATGTTCTCCACGCCGAAGCAGATCCCCGTGCACCAAAAGCACCACTCTTTCACCGTGATGAGCTGGCGGACACAACAGTTGCGCTTGAGCTTGGGCTCATCGTCGCCCTCGGCATCCGAGTCCGAGTCTTCCCCGGAAACATGGGGCTTCTCGCGGAAAAGCACCGGCTCCACCATTTCCCAGGGAACTACTTGCTGCGTTTTCCTGTCGACATAGGCAGCGCGCAGGAGCACGACAAAGAACGAGGCCACGAAGAGCAAAGTTGAGATGGCTGGAAGTGAGCTTATCCAGCGCCCTGCAGCCAGCCGCTCCACACCTTCTTGCGTAAACAACTCCCAAACGGAGCTGCATTCAAAGACTGACACGGCGCTCTGCCAAATATCGGTCAAGACCCCGCTGAAGATGGACAGGTGCTGGGTTCGGCACATGAGTTGGCCGGGCGCCGGGTCCGGCAAGGTCTCAAGTCCCCGGAAGGACCAGCTGCTGTGCTCCTCGTCCCAGAAGGCACACGAGGTGTTGGTGAGATCCTCCGACTCGAGCACAAACTCGATAGGTCGGAGAAGCTGGCCTATTTCCACCACCTTCCCATCTTCGTCCCGCAGAGTAATGCTTAAGGTCTTCGTCTTCACGAAGGACGTGGCCTCGCCCTCCTCGCGCCTGTCGACGAACTTGCTGGCTTTCTGTTCAGCAATATCCGTGACACTGATCAACAGCATCCGTGAAGCGTTCTCTGGAGGGTCGCCTGCCTGTGCCGGCCGCCGATCAGCCGCCTGCGCCAATACAGCTGCTGGCACGCGCACTTTGGTCGTCTCTCCCGATGTGATTTCAATGATGCCGTCGCGCCTCACTGCCTGGGGCGCCACTGCAGTGACCTTGACTGTGCCGTTCTCCGTTTGCCTCGTCACATTGGCCAGGATCCCGCCTGTTTCAACTGGATCTGCCGCACCATCAGTAAAGAGGGCCTGAAGCAGTTCTTGCACCGTCTCCTCCTCGATGGCCTCCACTGCAGCGACAGCTTGAGCGGCCTCCTCCTGCCGCTGCAGATCCTGGATATGCTTGGCCAGGTCCTCGCCGGTGAGCGTTGTGCTGCTGGTCGTCAGTGTGGTTGTGGATGTCTGTGATTCCGATGTTGTGGTACTCGAACTTGTTGTGGTTGAGGTGGGGGATGATGATGAAGTGCTAGACGTGCTGATGCTTGAGGTGGTTACTGACGAGGAACTTGTGACAGTTGAGGATGCGGTTGACGAGGTTGACGTCGTTGATGAACTGCTACTGCTAGTGCTGGTTGTGGAACTGAAGCTCACAGTCGTTGTGCTGCTGGAGGTAGAGGTTGAACTGCTGCTGGAGCTTGTCGATGTGCTGCGTGTGGTCGAACTGCTTGTGGTCGAGCTGCTCGTGGTCGCGCTGCTTGTCGACGTGCTGCTCGTGCTCGTGATGGTTGAAGTCGTGCTGCGTGTGGTCGTGCTGCTGCTGGTTGTGCTGCTTGTGGTTGTGCTGCTTGAGCTACTGGAAGTTGTGCTGGCTGTTGTTGTGCTAGTGGTGCTTGTTCTGCTTGTAGACGTGCTGCTGAAGCTGGTGCTGCTTGAACTAGAGCTGCTTGTGATGGTACTGCTTGAGGATGTGCTTGTTGACGTCAAGCTTCCAGTGGTAGTACTACTCCAAGTTGTGCTGATCGTAGCTGTGCTGCTTGACGTCGAACTTGCTGTGGAAGTCGTGCTGGAAATCGTTTGGCTCGTTGTGGAGCTAGCTGTGGCTGTGGCTGTTGTCGAAGAAGTAGCCGTGGCCGTTGTCGTGGTCACCTTGACATCCATGTTCCATAAGGTGTTGTGCCAGCCGCTGTGGTAGCCACCAAAGGCCCAAAGCTTGTCATCCGACGTGATGGCAAGGGAATGGTGTGCGCGGTTCGCAGGCGCACTGGCTGCTTCCGTCCATTGGGGGCTCGCGGCCCGGAGATCAATGTACCACACATCACTGTAGAAGCAGCAATCCTGCTCGCCCGCAACGATCCACATCACGTCGGCCGAAGTAATGGCAGCTTTGTGGCCGCGGCGCACCCCAGGCAAGCTCCCGCTCGGCGATACCTCCACCCACTGGGTGGGATCCTTCGTGTCGAGCTTCCACAAATCATTCTTGTGGCCGGAGTCTGCTGCGCCTCCGAAGATGTACATCACATCAGTTGAAGTCATGACGGCAGCATGCTGCCTTCGGTTTTCGGGGAGGTCGCCCGTTGGCGACACCGAAGTCCATTGCGGGCTGGATGCCGTGAGGTCGATATAGGTGACTTTGTTGTTGTTCGGGGGTGTGGCCGCCGAATACCCACATCACATTGCTCGTTGTCAGCACGGCTGTGTTATGATCCCCTGTACCGTGCGGAGTGCCCGATGTCGATATTTCCGTCCACACTGGAGACGCGGCCTGGAGGTCCATGGACCAGATATCATCGCCACCCCCACCGTACATGTACATCGTGTCATCAGAAGTGATCATCATATTGTGATGATCCCGCATGGCGGGCGCATTACCAGATGGTGTGTGTGATTGCCACTCTTTGCTGGCCGCCTGAATGTCGACGTAGTACAAATCGGTCGTGAGGCTGCTACTGGAACTGCCACCCCACATCCAGAGCCGGTTTTGCGATGTGATAACCATGCCTTGACCGACTCTTTCAGTCGGCGCATTGGTTTGTGCGACGTCTGTCCAGGCAAACTCGGATCCTTGAACACCACATAAGAGAAGCCAGGCAAGGAGGCAGCGCGACATGGCGAATCCTATAATAACACTGTCGCCCTGGGATTCAATTGTTGGGTGTCATCGCCCATGGCCCTCCCCACCTTTCGAGGCTGCAAATTCGATGAGTAGCCAGATACTGAATACAGTATACACGCTCTGCTAACTTCACAAGAAACGTCTTCGGTCCGGATCAGCGATCTGAGATAGTGTCATGATAGCAGAAGGCTCACTCGACATCTAATTGGTTTTGCTTATGGAAGCAGCTCCCAACGTTTGACGGCATGCTGCTTGGCGAGGGCTGCTCCCTCGGGCCTGGCCCCTGACCACGCATCAACGCACGAAGCCCTTGAATCTGAGGGATCCGCATTTCGAGGTCATTCAAATTGTCCTCTTTGCTTCCAGGAAAACCGAAGGCGGCCTGAGCTAAGCCAGGAGCGAAAAGTCTGCAAATATGCAAGTGCCACGACGAACTCAAAGGATACTTCCTTCTGAATTCGCCGGGAGCGGGAATATTCACTGCTTGTCTTCTACCCCAGCGTGGAAGCTTTGCGCTGAACGACAGGACCTTCTGCGCACTCGGGCCAGCCGAAACTCACCGCTTGTTGTCCGAACGAGTTTCCTTTGAGCGACTATGTCTGTGTTTTTGCCTCGAACGCCACGAAGACGTGCAAACTGGTAAAGGTCAACTCAATCAGGACTGTCGAAACATCTTAAGGACCTGGAGAATCACACGCACACACTTAGATTGCCAGAGTGGTAATGCAAAAGCTTTCGATACCACGCCACACCTTACCTGTCCCTAGCAAGTCTCAGACGCCCTGAGTCAGGTCTCTGTAGTGATTGCTGGGGTTCTTGGCTTAGCCCCCTGCCTAGCCCACCTGGCCAACAATCAATCAGTCAATGCAGCAGCAATGCAAATTCAAGACAAACACGCAGTGTACAGCGAAAATGCGACTAGATGTCAAAAGCAAATACTCTTAGAGCAATCAGCCCTGGGATCCTGAACCAGTGCAGAGAGCTTGGTTTAGCAAAGCTCGGCAAGGATCCTCTGCCTCTACCCCCCGCTGCATGTTGTTGAACCACCCTCACCTGTTAGCCACATGCTATCTGAGTGTCTGGGGCAGCTCGGGACCCCACGAAGATCAGAAGCAGATCCCGGAGTTGACCATGGATGTCACCAAAGACTCGGCAAGGAACTCTGGCCTGCCCAGGATACAAAGTCGACACTGCCTGGGGCCAACAAATTGAACCACTTCGTGCTGCAGTGCCGAGTTGGTTCAGAGCTTCTGATTCGCTGAACAGAAACTTGGGGTTCTACATAAACGCTCATCAAAATGAGCACCGCAATGCTACTGACCCAGGTGATTGCTATGGTTCCCGACACCTCGACGAGGACCGGCTGAACAGCCACCAGCTTCGAGGTGGCTTTCGCCAATATCATCCTCAAAAGCAGTGCCCGTGCGAGGAGAACAGAGGAAACGCTTGGTCGCACAATGTCCCTGGGTGCGCCACAAAGTGTCAACGTATTCTGTCGTGAAAAGCTCAGACAAGGCCCCTCCTCGCAGCGTTTGCAGCGCACTGCACTTTCAAGGAAACGCTTAGCTCTTCTGCACACACGCACACCAGCTGCCAGATGATTCGCTGTGCTCGAATGTTGCAAGCTGCAGAGCAGGCATCCTTTTTGCAAATCTTCCCAAGCTGCAGTATCATGTGGCCGTCTCTTTGCACAAAACCTTCAGCCCAGAGCAAGCCATGTCTTTTGCTTTGGAGCCCTTAGTTGGGTCACGGCCGTGGCCTTGGCCTTTCCCCCGAAGCTCACCAAAGGTGCTCAGATGGAAGATGCAAGAAAGCAGGGCATCGTCAGAATCGGGAAGTCTCATCCATCTCTTCGCTGTCAGGCCTGCAGACACTCCTGGCAGGGGCCACAAAACGGCAAGTGCTGAACAAGTCTTCCATGCGCTCACTCTGAAGGACATGCCGAGCGCAGGTTCAAGTCCTGTCAATCTGTCGGGCTCCTACTTCGCGTCTTGACTGATGAATACCCTACGTTCTGCCTTCGGTCTGTGCCGGCTGCTGATCTCAATGTCGCCTATAACTTCTCCACGATTCTACAAGTTCTCCTATGTACGACAGGTCCTCGGCACCGAGCCCAGACGGGTCTGAAAATATCTGAAACTGGCACAGTCTCCCCGGTGTCAATTCCTAAGCTGCAGGATCGTTTAGCGCTGGGTCCTACAGACATTCTTGCATACTGGCCGAGACTTGTGGACATGCGCACAGACTCACATCTGAGGTCGGCACAGACGTACCGACAAGGTCCTGCTGGCTAACAAAGATCTTTCCTTCTCGCCGATCAGCCTGAAAATCATCATGCCGGACTGCACTTGGCATACATAGCTTCCATAGCCGCAAGAATGAAGAAAGAATGCCGGGCCTGTGCATGTTGCACTTGCTCAGACGGTCTAATCCAGCCGTATTTGCCTTAAGCTCAGATTCAGCACTGAACTTCCAGGCAGCAACATGCATGGATCGGTCGTCGCGCCAATAGGCAGCAGGCTTTTGAGTGCTTGCCGCTCCGCAAGGCTCTAGATCGATTGGACAAGATGCCCTTCCACTCCAGCACTTCCCCCAAGACTGGATTCTCCGTAACTCGGGTGCGAGGTAGCTTGTGGCCAGGACCCCGCTTGCCTCGGAGCACATGCCAGCTGGCAACGGCAAACCCAGTGTTCCCATCGCACCCTTCTCTCATAACGGTGCAATGGCGCAAAGACTTGATATTGCCAGAGAGAATGAGAAGGCCTTCGTTGAGTACTATCAGAGCAAATATCCCCCTTGCCTATCTTGAGCGCTGACCCCCCCTCAATGAAACAGTGTGACTGCCAGCGGCCGACAGGTCCCTGAATTGCTCAGCACCTTTTCGACGACACATGCTACCGACAGTTTCAGGTACCCCTTATGGAGGAAATCTCCTGCAACGTGCATGTCATTAGTGCCTTTAGTAGTGTCTATGCTTGTTCACCGCGGCAGTGCTCCAATCTCATGGGATTGCAATCACTGTCGAACTGAATCGGAGGATATGCGTCAGCAGAAGAATCCAAATCGTGCTAGCCAATCTGTTTTGCATTTGCGTGCCATACAACCTGCCGTGGGCTCTTCGTTGCACATTTGTAGAGCCGACGACGTTTGTAGTTGGCCCTACACCGTTCCCCCTCAAAACCTGCACCCAAGCCCACTCCTCGCCCACACCTGCACCCCCAGCCACCCTTACTCCAAACCCGTCTGACGCACCAGCGGCCCATACTGCCCAGGACAACTACTCCGTGCCCCCACAAGCCCGTCCGCATGCTTGAATCTGCTGCACCATTGCTGTTGCCTGTCATCCGAACCGATCCACATCTGGAAGCGAAAAGACGCAAAAGCTGTCAAGGAAAGTGAAAAATCGTCCGACTGCGGTCAAGACAACAACATGTCTCAGCTTGCCGCTATCTGCAGCTAGCTGCCGGTCAGCTGCTAGCTAGCACCACAGCTCCAGATAACAAACACGGCTGTCTCAAATAGTGCGTGCTGCAACTAAATCGGGTGAGCGACCTTTGCCCTTGCCCTTGGCGCCCTTGCCATCAAACTTACCTTTGGCAAACTTTCCAGAGCCCTTTCCCGTGCTCCAGCTGCTGGACCAGGACCAATCGTCGCCGCCTTTGCCCTTCGAGTCACCTTTCCATGACCAGGACGATGAGGAGTCCCCCTTCCAGCCTGTGGAAGCCTCTGGTTTCCAGCCTTTGAAGGAACTCGAAGAGTCCCCTTTCCATCCGTTGGTACTCGAAGAGTCACCTTTCCATCCGTTGCTAGCAGCTCCCTTCCAGCTGCCTGTGGAGGCTCCCTTCCATGAAGAGGAGGAGCCTTTGTAGGAGGCTTGTCCTTTGCCTTGGTAATCATTATTGCCTTGGGACCAACCGCCGGAGCCGCCCCAGCCTCCTGGCCGGTCCACGAAAGTCCCTTTAAGCAGCCAAAGCAAAACCTAGATGACGTGATGAGATGTACTTACACACATGGCTGCTATCTCGCGTTCTCGATCCCAGCTCCTGTGCCCGCATTCTGCTTCCATTGCGGCTGCCACACTGCCATGGCTTCGACGGGGCCCTCAATGTCTAAGGCAGTGCTTGAGCAGGAGCGATACAAGACGTCTTTCAAACACACAAGCCTCCATCCGCCCCGCTTTTCGGGGTTTTAGGAGGGTTCGTGGGGAGACGGAGTTATTGGTGAGTCTGCATGTTGGGCTTGTGTAGGCTCCACCGAGACCTGCTCGTTCCAATCCTCTGTCTCGCTCTCTCGTGTTTGCTGTTTCTTCGCTCTTGCACATACCTCACAAGTTTTCCGGACAGATTATCAGCACGGGCTCCTTGGGCGAGGCGCCATTGGTTGTGCAGCGTGTCCCCTGGCTCTTCTATCACGCGAGCCGCAAGGTGGGCGGCCTGCATCCAGAAACAAGTTTCGCCACGCAGGCGTAGACAGGTTCTGGCTGCGAACTGAAGTTGCGCAAAGTGACTTGCTTCGTAGTTTCACCGACTGTGCCTACAACTGGGTCGCGCTTCAGCGCAACAGCAACTTCAGCAATGGAGGGCCAGTTCGATTCTGGATGCTGCCGACAGGATCTCGACGCCAAACGTTTCCAACAAGCGGGAAGGCCTGACTGACGACCCTTCGCGCTCTTCCTTCGATTCGCCTGCGCAGGAAGCTCGGGATCCCGCTACCTGGATAAGTGGCACCTACAGCACGCAGACGTAGATAATCCAACCTCCAAACTCGCGAGTTCCTTGGCAAGAACATCATCACGGATCAGCTGGGATATGCCCAAACGATGCTTGAATTCATATTGAAACGGAGACTGCCACGCCGCAACTGAAGACAAGTGCCGCCAAGCAGCTTTTCCACCCTGGCCTGCTGTGCACGAATTACGTAGATGCCTTGGCACAGCTTCGGAGTCAACATCCATCGAACGAACGGACAGAGAAAACAGTTTCTGACAGCCGAAGGGCTGGAAGTTGAGTGTGTGAGGATCTCCCCCGATGATGCGTGCACAAGAGCATGAGGGGCACAGAGAGGGCGAGAAGCGAAACAAGGAAATGAATCGGGACTGTATCATCAAGGGCACAGGCCCAACTTTAAAATTCCACATCGATACGACTTGTTCAGTGACATGAACCATTCACTATCGTCGCGACCCCAGATCATATCTATCAGCACTGCATCGACCGCGAAGGGAAATCTCCGGCTACGGAACAGTGGAGCAGATTGAGGCCTTTGGGCTCAAGCCTTTTCCTGACCGCGAAACGAAACCACGGCTTAGCACGCTTCCTGCACCGGATGGACACCCAAGCATGTTCGCGAATGAACATGCGCCCGATTGCACGCCCGCAGTCTTGGATGAATGGGGCATGTGACTTTTGTACAGGCACATCTCCACGTGAATGCATGTCGTTCTTGGCAAGTGGCTGCTCATCGTGGTGAGGGTCAGCACTCGCGAGAAAATAAGCTTGCCCGCTATGACCTCAGCATCTCAGATGCGGCCTGATGGACGTCACGTTTGCTATTCGTGCTTCTTCCCGCATACTTGCACAGTCTCGATCCGCAGCTGACATGTGGGAATGGTCGGACGCAAATTGGAGAACACTGCGGACTCAAGTGACCTGAGGACGGCACACCCCACTTGGTCAAGACCTGGTAGCACAACGCTCTGGTGCAATGCTTTGAGGATGCCTCGCAAGCCCGCCTCGACCTCACAGCGAGCTCTCGTCTTTGGGGTCAGGGCGTCAAGTGGCCTCATGGTGCGAGATGATGAGATACAGATCGCATGCGCCCATCTCTGTCTCATTTATCCCTCGTACATCGTCGTACATACTTTCCTCAAGCAGAAACTAGGTGGAAAATGGAGGAGGCATAGGATGGCATAGGATCTCAAGCGTGGCTGCCCATGTGGCCGACATCGGGGACAAGCCACACTAGTCACATTTGGTATAGATCGCCTAGTTACCAAATAAAGCCCTGTGCTTATTTCGCTGTGGTTAGGAAGGCAGAACTCTCACGCCATGACAATCCCTGCATGACCGACACGATCGCGCAACAATCTCCTAAGATTGAGGTAGTGGCTTCACGATGCCATAGACCCCCTTTCCACATATCAGCCAACCATCCCTTGCAACCAAGTGAGCGCAGTAAGAGCTGGGCGAACAGTCTGAACATTGGTCTCCAATGTCAATCCTGTGCGCCAAACCTTCCCGCAGAGAACCAGCGGAAGTGCCGTTGAAGGTGCAAGTTCTACTTTCAGATCATACCGCACCAGCTTCCGGCACAGCGTCACAACTAAGTCACTGCCCACCGTCATGGCCAACAGTCTCGGGACCATGGCATAGAGTCAGAGCTCAACTGTGAAGCTCCGCGGAGACGCTTCTTTCGAATGTTCCAAGGATACATCCGTCTGTCAACCACGCGCTGACATTAAATGCCGCCCCAATGAGATTCTCCAGTTCGGTGCCCCGGGGTTTCATGGTTCTCCTTTACCACTCGCACCTCGCAATCCGGGAGAGATTGAGGCAACAACATCAGCTCAGTGCTTTCAAGGTGAACGGGGTGGTTATGGTTGGTAAATTCTGGGAATCCTTGATACTCGATTCCGTCAACGGGTCTGTTCATTCGGAGGCTTCTTGTCTCTGTGTTCCGCGAAATGTCGGCCGAGATTTTGGATCAGATGCTTTTGAACCCATGGCAGTACTTGCAAAAAGGAGAGCTAGTCGTGATGCCACAGAAGTTTTGCAGGTTTGCGCAAAAATTGAAGAAATGCGCAGTTTCTCCTGATGTCTGCTAGAAGGACATCATGGAGCGCACCAAGCTTTGCTTGTCCACGCAAGGGTGGGTCGTTTGAGTGCCGGGTTCTTGAAATGCTAGGCTATGCTAAGCCACTAAGCCTCGCCAGTGAGTGGGCCACAGGAAACACTTCACCTCGGCCGGTCTTCAGCACTTCCAGAATCGCGCCCGCCTGACGCCGGCCGCTGGTGCTTAACTTCTTCAGTCAATGGCAGAACCTGGCCAAGGAATAGGAGGAGCTCTGCCGCGAAGATATCGGGTCTGGCCTCGGCCCGCTTCGTGTAGGGGTCGTAAAAGTCGAAGTACTCGTCGATGACGATTGGGCCCTGCCCGAAACGCATAATCTGGCATTTCATAAGCAGCAGGCGCGCAATACAAATGTCCCTTAAGTCTTCAGCTGTTTACCCCGTGGCATCCGCAGAGCCTAAACCCCTCGAAGCCCTGCTTCTTCTCATGCATCTCCCCTCGCCAGCTGATAAAGAAGCTCCTCCACCAGCTCCAGCTCAGATGATCCCCCTTCGCCATCTTCTTCGTCTTCGATGTTGCCCTGCAGCTCAGGCTTGGTGTCACAGCCTATATTCCAAAACTACTACAGCCTAAAGCCAGACCTGAACACGCAGCTCTGCACCAGCCGCGATACGAGAAGTTGTTTTCTAAACCCAGACTTCGGCTGCTGCAAAGTATAAGCTGCTCAGGTTGGCAAGTGCGACCTGCCCAGCCTGCTCGACTTTGGGTGTTCGCGGTGTTTTCGGAGTCCGCGATGTGGGTGTCAAGGCCAATGTCTTGGACTTCGGCGATGGCGACAGCGACTGATTTAGGTCTTTGCTCGACCTGTCATAGATGCAGATTAGCAGCTGAGCGTAACTGGAAGTGACGACGATAGTATGCCAAGTCATAGCTCAAAGGCTCAATGGCTAGAGTGTAGAGTCAGCTACACGGCTGTCATGTCAGACCACGCCTCTGTGGTATTATCGGCGGCCTCTGGCATGGATTGCGAGCCGTGGACTTTGAAGCACAGAGACGCAATTTCGACTTGGGCCGTGGCAAAGACAGCGATGGGAAGTCTTCGCCTTTGCATTTCAGGTCTCAAGCCGCTGTGACAGCTGGGCCCCTGGGTGCCGGAGTCAGCCTACGATGCAAACCCTGCAACATAATGCAACCATGCGGCCGAAGATCTGCAAGGCGTTCGACTCGTCTACCAGGCTGCGCTCTCTCTCATCCTTGCCACTTCCGCCCAAACTCATTACCATGCTCTGGACGGTCGTTTTGCAAAAGCCCTTCGCTTCAGCGATCTAGCACACACAATCAATTGGCAGCATGTTTCTCAGTCACTCCTTGCCCCACCGATCCAAAACAAAACACGGCAGCCCACATCTAAAGGTCATCAAAGGTCCTTCTCGCAGCATCTGTTGCACAGGATAGCCTGGCCGCATCACCCGGAATGTGTCACGAAGCTAAATCGAAACTCTGAGACCCCAACGCCACCCATGCAGGGTCAGGGTGCGCTGGCTTTAAAGTGCTCTGCCCCTAGAGCTGACTGTTGTAAACCTTTGGTGCCAATGCCGTCTGCGTGTCGTGGTTATTGATGGAACTTCCCGAGGCAGTTCGTGTACTCTGGACGGCCACAGACAGTCATGCTCTTGCCATGTGTACATTTCAACATTCATGCTATGCTCCTCTTTGACCTGAAGCCGACGGCCACCAAGTCCAATCGCAATCTGCACACGCAACAACGCTCGGCACTGAAGCCCTTGTCCACAGCGCCTTGGGCAGTATACACTCAGTGAACATCATTTCAACACTTGTCACGGAATGTTTGGCAGCCCAAGCGGCACCAAATCCCAAAAGGTATTTTTTTACTTGGAATTATGAACCCTTCAGTGCCTATTTCGCAGCACTCTAAGGATCTCTACGGGCAATTCATGGCAGTCTTCGGCGATGATCCGTCATTTGTAGACCTGCAGACCTGCAATGCTGTTTCAAAATGTACGGCTGGGAACCCGACATCTGCACTCCATGGCCAGGCAGCCAGGCACGCGAAGACGTGTGGAAGGTTGAAGTTGTTGAAGTTAGGAGACTCTTTATCCATCTGTCTCGGCCAACATCACTTCGAACGCAGATACACTGGCCGTGATGACTTCTCAGCTTGACATGCTGTAACTCGACAAGCTGAAATGCAGCACATCCTCACCATCAGCGGTCTTGTCCAAAGCAGCACAAAGTAGAGCCATAGCCATGTTTGCAAGCTTGGACACCAACCCTCATGCGATTCATGCTTGCTCAAATTTTGTGCTGGTAGTCCCGGCGCGAAATCAATCGATGTGGCTCGTCTTGAGCCACCGGTATGCCCGTGAGAATCGCAGGCTCTCCGCTCCGCACAGGCTAGCCTGCCGATGCCGCAGGTGTCTCCACCTTCAGATAACGAGTGCGCCGAAAGCGCTTGCAGCAGCGAGACAACACCGAACATCACCTCATCTAATCTCATATCACCTCATCTCATCTCACCTCACCTCATCCATCCAACAATCCATGTGTCCATCCATGCCCCCATGCAACCCTTCTTCCATCCGCCTACCCATCCACCCACCATCCATCAATCCTTCTGCAAACCCTTCCAAAATCCCCTGACCCCTGTATACAACCCTTCTATAACCCCTTGAACCCCCCGGCAAACCTTCTATAAACCCATCCACAAGCATTCTTAAACCCTCGAAGTACACGCTTCCGAAAAATAAACTGGACCACGGCCAAATGCTTTCCCCCGTTTACGACTAGGGTTTACGACTAGGATTTAGAACCATTACCAAAATGCTTCCCCCAAGTGCTAGCAGGATGGATTCAAGACCATGGCCAGACACATGTACTGCGGGACACCACCAAATGATCAAATGTTTTTCTAAAGTGCTGGTGGGATTCGGACATTTGGAAGCCCAAATCGACGCGGCACCACACACGCAGCGCCCGGACACACCGGCAATATCGAGAGTTTTAATGTACTGACCAACGTGAGGCCAATATGTTGGAGAGGGTTGTCATTTCGAGACCACGCTAGTGAGACTTACGAGTACCACAGGCTCAAGCCGCGTCCACCGACAGGGTTGTCACTTCCGAACACGAGGGTTGCCACATCCGAGAACGAAGCGTCACGGCACGGCCCTGCGCAGGGCCAGCTTACGATGCACGTCGACCCGCCCCGTGTGTTTTTTGCCTCCTGCATGGCCTGGTACGCGAAGCAGGGAGTTATGTCACATAGTATGTTAATTCATCCTGACCCGTGTGTTGATTAGCTTGGATAACTTGGATTTTTGTGATACAATGTGATACAATGATCTCGAGACGACGCTTGGACTGGGGTTGGAAAGGCCAGTCGAAGGCAGAGGATGGCTTGGAGCGGCTATCATGCGCGGAGTGCATGATCCCCTCAGAAAGCACGTGGACTTTCACAAGACCAGTGAACCCGGTGTGGGACTCCTGGCCTTGCGTGGCTTCGTCAAAAAAACTGCATCTCAACCCCAAGATCACGTAGCCTCGCCTACAGTGCGGCTACGACATACGGCGGACGAACAGCTCGGTCACCAACCTAGCCCGACCTGAAATCACGCTGCAGCCCTTCTTGCCTGAGGCCGCCACGGCAACACCAGACTCACCAGCCTTTTCGGGCTCCACTTTGGGCGAAGCAGACTCGAAGTCCTTGGAAAGGCTTGCAAGCTTCCAGGAAGCATCTGGCCGAGACTGGCATTGTCAGCAACATCACAACTTGGGCTTCCACTGCAACCCAGTTCAGTGTCGAGGGCACCTGCCGGAATCGAGTTTTTCCATCGCTACACGCTACAAGCACTGAGAAAAAAGCAGCTCCGGCTTCGCCTCTGAAGGCGCCGCGAAAGGATCCGTTTGGCCCACGGCCTTGAAAACCTCTGACTGCTCTGCTGCCTGTAGCGAATCCCCTTCGGGGCGCTCGGGGGCTGGGCGGCTTCTCTCCTCAGCCGGTGCCCCCACAGGAGCCGAGTTGCTCTCAGCCGTTGCGACTTCTTCGGGCCTATCAGGCACCGCCACCGCCTCGGAGGCTTCTGCCTCCGGCACGGCTGAGGGCGCGCTGGTCGCTGCTTCCTCGGCTTGGGCAGCCGATGCTGCTTCCGCCGGCTCCGCTTCCACGGGAGTGTCGGCAACTTCTTTGGAAGCTGGCATGCTTGGGGCTTGCATGGGAGCCACAGGTTGTGAGGACTGCAGCTTCCTCTCTTCCTCCTCAAACTGAGCCCTGCGGATCTCCTCCGCAGCAGCTCTTGCTAGCTCGATCTCCTTTGCTTTCTCCTCTTTTGCTTTCTGGCGCGCAGCCTCCTCCTCTTGGAGCTTCCGCCATTTCGCACGCTCCGCCTCCTGTGCTTCGCGGGCTTGCTTTGCTTTCCGCGATGCTTCGCGTTCCGCAGCTTCCCGAAGTGCCTCTTGCTCTTCTGCTTTGCGGAGGGCTTCCTGCTCCGCAGCAGCCTTTCGTGCTGCTTCCCTCTTTGCCGCCTCTCGTCCATCTTGATTCGATGGGCTGCCTCAGGCTCGCGCGACGGGAAGCCGATAGAAGATAGAAGAATCTAATAATCACAAGCTAAAAGCAGCCTGGACAACAAAGCGCTCAGGTGTTGACTAACAGACGCAGCTGCTGAGCCTGACACGGCGTGTAGCCCCAAACACACACTCATCTCGACTCTGAAAACTGGTTCAACGCATGTCACTTCGACCGTGTGCGGCATCTGCACTGCCGGTCACGGTTTGCGGGAATTTAGAACAGACTGGTTGACTACACCGACTACACCTGTAGAATCATATCAGAACCTTAGATGTCTTTCACACGGCTGCTTCTGTCTGTTCGCACCCATCGCTCCGGTATTTCTCACGGGTTCCATAGCTGCAACGGCCAGCGTGGGTTCAGTTCGTCGGCCCGCGTTTTGAAAAAACACTCCGAACAAAAAAACATGACCGTCTTAGAACGAGAGTTTTGGAAAGTCGCGCGTGCAAGTTAAGAAGCGTATTCGAAAATGAATTGGATGCCTTACTTGCGAGATCCTCATTGGCACCGGTAGGTCAATAGAAACTGAAAGACATCACCCTTCCCTGCAGCATCCGGGCCCCGAAAAAATGTGTAAAAACGGATAAAACCTCGGCCTGCGCGCTTCTAGCATTGGTGACTAGAAGCGGCGAGTGCAGAAGACAGCGCCAAACAACAACACAACAGCAGGCACAACTACAGGAGAAAGCACTTTTTGACTTGAAGCTGGAGCGCTCTGCAAGAAGCTGTACAGTGCAGACGCAAAGAAGTGTAGAGTTGAAGCAGCGAGGATCCTCCTTTAGAGGTCTAAGCTAGAGTTAAACTCCTCTTTTATGGGGAGCTCGCCCGCACTTTTCTTCCGGTGGCTTCTCAGGGCAGTCTTGCCGGCGTGGAGCTGTGACACCGTCTTGGTACTAGCCTCGTGCAACACCTCGATCAAGCGATCCGCCGAAGCTCTGGAATAGAGCTCCCTGCTGTCGTGGTCCGCGTCGATGTTCGGGTTGGAGATCTTGGAGTCCGCCTCGAACAAGGCCATAAATCCGTGGACGTACGTCTCGAGGTGGAGGGCGTGGTCTCCACTCGGGCACACGTACAGTACCGGCAGACACTCCAGGGACACGCCCCCGAAGTCTTTTTTGTACCTGGTGAGACGCTTCATGAGCTCGCCAGCTGACGTCTCGTTGGCTTCGAGGGTGGACTTCCCCAGCTTGACGAAGTCCTTGTAGATCAGCACGTGCACCATGCCCAGGCCAGCTGCAGCACCAAGCTCTTTCGAGAAGAGCTGAGAGACAGTGCAGCACTGGCGCTTCAGGCTTGGCAAGCGGTAGCAAAGCAACTCCAGCAGGTGGGTGGTGAGTGCATGCCACCTGCTGGAGTTGCTTTGCTACCGCTTGCCGCTTGCCAAGCCTGAAGCGCCAGTGCTGCACTGTCTCTCAGCTCTTCGCGAAAGAGCTTGGTGCTGCAGCTGGGCAACATGCCGCATCCTATGGCCTGGGCATGGTGCACGTGCTGATCTACAAGGACTTCGTCAAGCTGGGGAAGTCCACCCTCGAAGTCGGCAGTCGACTCGGCAAGCCAGGTATTGTCGAAGCTTCTGAAATGGTTGGAGACATGGCCTTCGGCGAGCATGGAGTCCTCCCTGCCAGGCTTCCTGGAGTCTCGGAGTCCACTACCGTGGCCGCCAGGGGGCTCAACGGACTGGACGCAGCCGCAGCTTCCAGTTGTGTCGGAGACGGCTGTGGGGACGTGTCCCAGAACATTGAGTTGTGCGACATCAGCCAAAGAAGGGTTCACGGAAAGCATCTAGATTCAGATCTCACAGCCTCGCAGCGGAAAGCAAACGTGAATTTGACTCGCAGAGGGGGGAGGGGAACAACTACAAATGTGTCCGTGCCAGGAGTGTATGCATCCCCTGTCTCAAAGCATCCTGGTGGACGAAAGATTGATTGAGGACAGGCTGCAGAGGAATGGCTTGGATTCGCCGTAGATGCATCAGAGCGTTGAGTTTACTAATTTACTGTCGGATGTCGCTTCATGAGTCATCGATGGGGCGGTGCGTGACAAATCGAACATGCGGACAAAACGTGACCCGAACAGCTGCCCCACCTGGACCCACAGCCGGTTGCCGACCGAACTCCACATCAATCTCCGCGTCGGAGAGCTCCTTTCGCCCCTGCGGCTGTCCCAGGGCCTCGGGGAGACCAGGTGAGTTCCCGAACCGACATCCTAGGCTTCAACCCAATTGCAGGCCCAGACGTTCAGCAAGCTGTGCGGAACCTGTTGACGGTGCATGGCACAGCACGGGCGGAGTATCGATTCTGACTTTACTTTGGATTGAGCCGGGGAACGAAAACAGTTTCGGTCGGCTGCAGGTCTGCCAGCCAACAGAAGATCAGCGTGTCGAACACGACATCGAAAAGGCTCATGAAGCTTGATGCCACCTCAGGAAGCCAAAAGCATTGCACCGGCCAATGACAGTCTCCTCACGACCTGCGATCAATGCTGTCTGCAAGACGGAGCCGTTCCACTAAGCTCTTCGCTCGTTCTCTGATACATATGCCGTCTGAATCTGGGCATCCGGCTGCACCCGAAAGAAGACCAACAGCGACAATAACTGCAATTCTATTCTCCACCTTGCATTCAGCTGAACCATGGAGCATTCCTTGGGGCCACTTCCCTCTCAGGCCAAAGCGAACAGCGGCGAGCTTTGGTCTGCAAAAATGTCCAGTCCCTGAGCTGTGCAGTCTCGCAGACTGTTCCTCGGACACGGCACTATTGCAGCCGCAGGACGCCCAAAGCAAGCAATGCCAGGTAAGCCGTCAGGCATGCCGTGGCAAGCATGCCAAGACTGTGCAGACCTGAGACCACGACTCTTGCGAGTCTCTTGCACCATGAATGCATGCCAAGGGCCCAGACTGCCAGTAAACCCATTCAGGAATGCAATGTCCTTGCATGCAACAAGGCAACGAGATGCAACCGCCTCGAATGCTCGTCTCATTCGACCGTCGGCGGTCCTTTCCAGCTTTTGTCAAAGTCTGGACCTGTTCCGAGCACCAGCAAGCAACTGGACACTCTGAAGACATAGAGGTATGACAGGCTTTTTGAATTCAACAGCTGGCCGCCCATGTTCGACGAATGACAACACTCATGAGACCGAGTTCAGGCAGGGACTGCTGCCGTGGCAGAGACGAAGTAATTGTTTGAGTTCAACACCTCGGCTCCATAGCCCAAAGGAGCCGACTAAAGCTTACGCACCGCTGCGGCTGTGGCCATGCAAATGATTGCATTCTTGTTGACAAAGCGAACCTCGGGCTTCGTCAGCCATGTCAGCCTACTGCACCTATCGGAGAAATGCGGCTGGAGAACAACTTCTTCAAAGCACCAAACGCAGCCCAGGGAATTGGACATGATGCCATCCGGCGCATGCCTACTGATCAACGTCCGACATGCGGAAGCGAGCTTGTCTGCGGGCATGTGCAGTGCGTTAGTAACTAGGTATTTTGGCACTGGCGCTGCCCTCCAAGATGCCTCTCGCCAGCTTTAGCCAGCCTGAGTTGTCTGTTGGCAAAGCTGTGTCGAAAGCGTGCCGAAGGGTCCTGCGAGGCTCGAGCTTTGCCAAGACAGCCATCGGCGCGTGGATTGGGCCTCAGCTCTTGGCCCTGTCTTTTCCACCCGAAGGAAAACCGGAGATTTGGCCAAAGGCGGAAGACCATCGTCATAAAACCACCCATGGCCATACTGCCCAAGTGGTACCTTCAGAGGAGACTGCATCTCGCACAAAGTCTTTGGGTCTCACCTGCCCTGATGCCTCAAAGCATATGCAATTCCAGTTCGCCACAGCCATGTCTCCACCACCTTGTTGCCCTCGGCCCTGCCGTGCGAGAGACCCTCGATCTCCCGCTCTGTCTGAGTGCACTTCTCTGGCCGGCACGCCTGCATGGCGTGAAGTACCAGCTTACAGCATAGAAGCTGGCCTCAAACTTGAACTGAAGAATGTGCTCGGTCTGTCTCATGTGAAGGAACCACCCCCCGATATCTGACATATGAAGTGGAGCAACTGAGCAGCTCTTGCAGATGCAGCTCACTCGGAAACGATACTGTCTGAAATTGCGACTTGGTCCTAAGGCCCGGGCTGCGAAGTGGAAAATCAGGCTAAGCGTTTCCAGCGTCCAAAGGTATCCTGCGCAGCACCCATCGGCAAACGAGAGTGATACAAAACGTCGTAGAGCCTCCAACATAGACAAAGACGTAAAACCTCAGAAGCTCTGAACATAACATTGCCTGCGACTGTCGTGCTCTATCGCAGAGGGCAGAGCTTCTGCAGAGGCGTTGAGTTGAACCTCCGAATCCGCGTGTACACCGGCGTTCCATTGACGTCCAAGGTCGGCGGGTCCTGCGACAACACGCAACACTTGAGTCCTCAGGACACACAGTGATGAGAGTCATCAATCATTCAGCTGGGGAGCAATTTGGCCGCTTGTGATGACGAAGCTGAAGAAGATCAGCCTGTGCTGAACACCGCTGCTGAATTAACCTCCAGTTCCAGCAGGTCATGCAGGGCACCAGCTGATGGAGAACAGCGTCTTGATCATCATCTCTACGGCGGGCAACCGCAGCAGCCTTACATCAGTGCGCTTAGGTTCCGAACGCGCCATCACGCGGCCTCTTTACTGCTGTCAGGCGACGGAGGCTCCTCCCAAATCGCCTGCGCAGCTCCATCAATGCAGCCGATAGCCCGGCGCATTGTGGGAAAGATGGCAATGGAGATGCCCAGGAGTAAGACACAAACTCCTGTGCAGGTTTTGCAGACGTGCATGCCCTGCGACGTATGTTGAAATGCAATCTCCTGCACATGACCAGCCAACAACTTGACTGAGCAGGACGGGGTGATCCTCAGTAGACACGGAGTCAGAGAAGCACATCGACCCAACACAGTCAACACGAAGCTGTTGTGCATCATCTGAACATACGTGGACCGCAGCTCCGAAACTGCTGCATGAAAAGGGTCCACAATGCAGGCAAGCTTCCGAGTATCGGCCAAACCTCAGCATGCCCATTTAATTTTGTGCGAACTCTTGACAGTAAGTAGCTCCTGAACTTTGAGCTTCGGCGTCTTTCTGTTTCTCGAAGCAAGGACAGAATGCAGCAGACACTTCTTTTGCAGTGCCCCTTCGTGGGGTGTCTGGAGAGTTCGCCGTCCATTTTGCGGGAAGCTGCTTGTGTCATACAGAGTTTTTACCTTGGCTTCTACCTTCCGGGCTCCTTGGCCCCTTGAAGCTGACAGTTTCGGTGCGATCGAGGCACAGTTGCTCTGCTGCCTCCTGCCAGTCTCAAGAGCTTTCTAGAGTCAGGCCGGCACCTCATAGACCCACGCAGGAGTCCTCGTCCGTGCGTATAATTGCCAAGGAATACCTCGACGTACGGTGGCTTTAGATGCAAAGAAACAGGTCGTCTGCGAATCTTTGACCACGCCCAGCTGCACTGACATACCACTTGTTGCAAGTATGAGCAGGAAGAGGACGCCAAATGTGAAAGGGCAAGCCTCAGGCTTCGCGCAGGGCTGGAAGATGCGAACCCCGCTGATAACCAAGGCATCAGCGCAGAATCGCATGAATGCCAAATACCCAGTGCCTGGCAGAAGAAGGTAGGCTTCAAATTTGTGACCAGCGCCAAACGCAAAAAGGCCCTGTAGCAATGATGAGATGGCTTTACCCTGCAGAGATGCGAAGACCACGCCGAGCACCACCAACTGCAAGGCAAATAAAGGCTGTCTTCCTTCTGCATACGCAGCGATGCAGTGTCCCTTAGGCCGGTTCTCGGCACCAAGGGCAGGGCAACGGGCCAGGCGCCAGCAATGTCCCAGGCAGTCTTGCGGAGCCAGGCGCCGAGGCCCTTGTCGTCCTGCTTTCAGCGTACAGCCCCGAAGGCACGTTCGGAAAGCACCAAGCTCCAAACGGCGAGGCTAGGCATTCGCCTGAGACAACAGTCTGGCCAACTCGGCGGTTTCTGAGCTCCTGGGCGTGGTCGAAACACACAAGCAGAACCCTGATGCAACTGAGCAGCAGGCCTTGCAGTGTTTCCCCACATCCTGGAGGAACCAGACTCAGCACGAAGCAAAAAGAAGGGCCTTCGGAGAATGAAAGTGGGTCCTTCTGCCTGGCTCGTGGTGGTGCGAAGAAACGTTCTCCGCTGTTCCAGTGGCATCCGTTTTGATTTCAGTGCTGTTTCGTTGCCCGGTCTTGGGCGCGGGCTTCTTCAGCTTCTGATCCACCTTTCCGCTTTTGGGTTTTGTCGCAGCTGGCTGGTGAGTCACTGTGTCTTTTTGACTTTCCCTGTCCTCCACTGGGGCGGGTTCTGTTGTGGGCGGCGCGTCATCCATCTTGTGCCCAGTGTCACCTTTGTGCCCTTCCGGCCGCTGGTCCTTGTCCTTTCTTCGGTCGTCCTCGTCCTCGTCCTCGTCCTTGTCCTCGTCCTTGTCCTCGTCCTTGTCTTCGTCCTTGTCTTCGTCCTTGTCTTCGTCCTTGTCTTCGTCTTCCTTACCCTTTTTGTGCCGGTGCTGTTGGGGCTTCGTGACCTGAGATCCAGCTTTAACGGGTGCACTCTTCCCGGCTTTCGTCGGCAAATCAGTTGAGGTCTGGATCTCTGGGACTTCAGAGCCCTGATCTCCGGGGTTGGGCCGGCTGGGGCGAGGCCACTGCACCCTCGGTGGCAGGAGCCCCGGGAAGTCAGCAATCCGTGGTCGGGCTGTGCGGGGCTGCTCGGGAGGAGCCGTGGGGTAACCCCACGAGGGCTGGTGGAAAGGTTCGGCGGGTGGCACCAAGGCATGACTGGTGGTCGCTGTCGCTGGGGCAGCCGAGCTGGTTGTTGGAAAGGGCCTGAGCTGAGATAAATGCAGAACTACAGCTTGCACGGCTCCGCCAACGTGAAGTCAAAACAAGTCTTTGAGGTAAGCTGCAAAGTGTCGGCAGGAAGCCTTGGCCACTGCAAAGCCGTCGACCCGGCGGCACTCGGCAGCCTGGTGGCGCCATCACCATCGTTGCCATCCAGAGTCTCAGCCAACGGAAGCGGCAGGCAGAAGCGGCCGCCGATTTCCCTGGCCATGCGTTCATAAGATTTCATAAGGTTGCATAATCTGGAATTCGCTGGAAGCCGCTCGCAAATGCGAAAGTCTGAGCTTGAATCCACCCCGACCCACCTGGAAGGGTATGTTGGAATTCGAACTTGCTTGGAAGTGATGGTCGCGGTTTCAACTCCGCTTGCACCATGGCTGACAGCAGCTTCCTGCAAAGTGCGGGCTGAAGCATCAGCAGCACCGTCTGCTGTGCCGGTCTTTATGTATTTCTGTTCTGCTGAAAGATAAGGCTCACACTAAGGTTTACAACCGATCAAACACATCAGAAATCATGAGCACGACACAAGCTTCTGTCGCCGACCGTCCTCTTCCAGCGCAGTGACCGTGTCCTGGATAACTATCAGGACAGCAAGTCTCGAAACTGCTTCCCAACAACTCCCTGTACAGGCTCGACCCGATCATGGCGGCGTACATCAGCCAAGAGTCCAAAATGACAAGCTGCATTTACCACCCGAGAAACGGAAGTTACATGCTGCACCCAGACCAGCCAGAGACTACAGCTTCTCTCCCGCAAACACTTCCCAGGCACCTGACGATTGTCTGGGCACTGCCCGATGCAGATCGCATATTCGGGATCTTTCGGGCGGGGCCAGTAGAGGAGCCTCAGCGGGAAAGGCTCTGCTGAGCATCCAACAAGGAGTGAAATCGCTGAGGCTTGGACCCCTTGTCTTCCACGCCTGGGTCGACACCGCAGAGATGGCCGCCGTAATCGAAACCTCTGTCCGCTCAATGGCGAATCTGCCCGAAGTCGGAGCATTGCAGCATGCACTGGGAAGGTGGCTGTGGTATAGCCTCCGCGGGTCGCCGGTGATGAGAGCGGAATAAGTGATCCCGCACCTTCAGCAAATTCTTGCAGGAGCGACATGTCCCAAGAACGTCCAGCTCATGGAAATTCACTTCAAGCTGCCTTGACTCTCACCGAACCCCAAAGCCCGGTAGCTCCCACACATTCTCAGGCCGAAACATGCCAGCCCAATACCTGCACGAGCAGGTATCTCAGTGTGTGCAGGCATTAGGCACGTGTCGGACTACCAGCGTTTTTTGCCATGCTCCGAAAACAAAATACAAGTAACAATCTTGCTCGTGTCTCTGCTGCATGACTTCGCGATGCTACGATATGAAAAACTATGGCAGCCAGGCGGCAGAACGAATCCGCACAAAGTACACAGATCTGTGGTCCGACGGCTGTGCGCCTTGATCATGACCTGCATGTCCGGGACATCTCGCGACTTGGCATCTTCTAGATTTCGGCCTATGCTGTCTGCCCAATGCATTAAACAAGCATCCTTGCATGAATTGTAGCTATAACTCCCCACCTCTGCATACTCTGGGGCCTGCCTGCCTGCCAACAGAAACGACAGGGATGGTCACACATGGATTGCATGCGGGAAGCCTGCCGATCCTGAAGCTCCGGCCGGGCTGGAGTTTGCATTACGCCTGGCTCCTGGCAGTGCTTCGCATTACCCTGAGAAGCAACCTTCAAGAAAACGGTGAAGCCTGCGCTTCAACTCCTGATCATGCCCAAAGTCGACGAGATCCATTGGCTCTCGCAGCCGAACGTGAGACACGAACGGACGTGAACCGTGTCGCAGACCACAACAATGGTGACAACCCAAACAGCGAAGCACAAGAGACCGAACGGCCAAGATGTGTGGCTGCAGGGCCACAGTGGAAGTCCCCACACAAGCAACACCCCACCACACGATTCTGGCTTGACGGAAAATGTGACAAAACTCATTTAGAACCGACATCAGGCTGCGACGCCCAGCTACGAAGCTCATTCCATTTGCCTTTCTGCCTGTTGTGCCAAGGCTGGAATCCCTGGATGTCCTCCTGCTTGTGAGGACGGCTACATAGAAGAGATGCTGGCATCGTCTATCCGTCAGAAGCTCTTGAAAAAGTTGAGGCCCTTGTGCAAGAAAAGAAACTCCGGAGCTGTTACGACGAAAGGATCAGGCACTCATGGACGATACAAACAACATTTCTCTCCGGACTTTCCATTGCCAGGCTCTGCAAACCGCTAAACTGTACTGCCTGACTTCTGCATGTCAATTGCAAGTCCTCTAAAATTCGACGACAAAAGGCCACATCGGCCACGCGGGCCCAATTCTGTACCAGGCTTCAGCCACAGAGAAGTCCTTTCGAACCGTCCCGTCGGCCCCGAAAAGCCTTCAAGAATGCTGACAGCACATACGACCATACCATTCACAGAAAATCTCGAGTCCCGCCTCAACTTCGCAGACGGCGATCAAAATCTTCGAGATCGCTCCGACTGGATTGGCTTTGTGCCTCCTCTTGCACACTCTCATCTCCGGTTCCGATACGATTGCGTCCCAGATCGGGCACAGCACACTGCGTCGTCCTTCGCGGTGCTGTAGACAGAGTCCTCCCTGCCAATCTGCCGCATGCCCTGTCGAAGGCTCCTTGCCTCTAGGTGTCATCCCGCATGCCCTCGAGTACATGCGGGCGTGAAGCGAAGCATCGACTTGGATTCGCCCTGTCTTTTGCCCCTCGTATTTAATTGATCCTGCAACACTGAGCTCCTCGCCTGGGCTAGCTTTCCGTCCACAGCACCAGACTGAAGGACATTCAACCAATCTTTGCGGTTTTGGTTCCTCTGTTGGATCTCGCCTTACATGACGAAAGGCCAGCAGCTGCAGCAAATGGAGGGCAGAGAACCAAAAGGAGCGAAAGCTGCAAGGCCAATTTGCTCACCTGATACTCTTTCTATGAGGTCCTGGGAGACTCCAATAACACCGACGAAAACAAGAGGAACGAACATGACCTCCATCCTAACTGCCGTCCAGATTCTGTTCGCCTTACCGAGGCCAAAGAATCGCCAGGCCGGGGCAGCGAAAAACCCCACCTCCGACACCGACCGGATGCAATACATTATATTATATTATGTTATAGTATATTATAGTATAATATATTCGAACTCGACATCTGCCGTTTTTTCTGGTGTAGACTCTGAGATGCCCGCGGCGTAAGCCAGCAGTCCTGGGTAGAAGCCTTTCACTGCAGCCAGGAAGCCTTGGTCAATGTGCTTTTGAGTGATGCTTCGGCACTCAAAAATCCATCTGGCCTTGCCTGTAAGCTTGTATCCTGCAAGGCCCGCGAACTGCGCACCGAGATAGGCCTCGAAATAGCTTGGGAGTCGCAAGGCAAAGGCAATAATTACCATGCCATGATCTCGTGTTGAGTGCTGCTTTTCTGTGGTGCCACCAAGGGTCGGCTCCGACGAGGTTTGCGACACCTAGGCTACCCCATAACATCTGCGCAAAATAGGAAGCAATGTCGCGCCGGCACTTGTTGCAAGCTGACACAGGCTGCTGGACGGCACTTAACTCAAGAGAAAAACCAAGTGGCCGAGTAAGACGACGAGCGTGAGATTGCCCTCGTCCGCCAAAGAGAAAGGAACCTCTTCCTCCTCACAGCAGGACGGAACGGCTGGTTTTCACCATGGTGCCCATGATTACCTTTCTCCGAGTGCAGCTTAACTGCCTCCAAGATTGCTGGTGGCTTGCGCGAAGAAGTTTCACCTTTGCTTCGAACAACACTACTGGCCAATACTCCAACCAACTCGGAAGCCTAGCCTTGCTTCTACAGTTGGAGGGCTGCAAAACTTTGCTTGAGGAAGCTCTGAAAGCTCCACAATAACCCTCAACCCTTACACTTTGTCTAATCGAAGAAGCCGTAGCGTAGCACCTGACGCACACTCACCTTCTCTGCGACTGGAAATCCCAAACTGTCGCCTGCTGTGGTCCGTAGGTCATCAAAGACATAGACCTTCGTGGCACGGTCACCCATGAGCCATCAATAGCCGGTACTGGGCTTTCCTCTTCCCGAGAGCCACGCGATTTGTCCATCAGCCGCCACTTCGGGCCTTCCATTTAGCCTTGAGACTGCTGGCAGCACCCAGCTTTCATTCACCTCGGCATCGCTGCACGATCCGAGCTTCTGTCGACATTTCTGCTGTTGTGTGTGCGAGAAGCCTTGCCGCCTCGAGGCCTCAAGATCAACACTACTGGTGCAGTTCAGCGGCGTTGTACGTGCTCTCCGGTGACTTGTATCCGGGAGGGTCCAGCCTCGCAGCTTTCCCACAACATTCCACTCATTCATGTCCTCTCGCTCTCGTCCCAGGCGCAAAGGTGCCATCTGCTCAGCTGTCAAAACTCCGCCGTTCCGCCGGGCGAGAGCTGCCACAGCAGCAAGCTGCCGATCCAAGCCTGCAAGTGGAGACGCAAAGAGGTCTCGTCTCCTTCGAAAGTGGTACCGTACCTACTCACTTTAACTCGCGTGGCTTCGCATGGAAGATTCTTGGCAGGCAGCGGCCAGCGTTTGGATCTCCATCACCAAAGACAAAGCCTGCAGGTGCTGCAAATTTACATTAAGCAGCCGTGCACGAAGCGAAGTGGAAGTCAAGCTGCTGTAAACTGATTCGAGGAAGCCCATTTTTGGCGGAGAACTCCGCGACTCCCAACTGAGACATCATCAAGATGGCGCCATACGTGTAATGCATATCGTGTATGTCAACAACGAGCTGCGGATTCTGCTTCTCACCGAGGCACTCATCGTAGATATCGCCGCCGTAAGAATACGAATAATACGGTCTGTAGAAAATCACATCAAATGGCCTTGGGCGACTGACATTTGCTGATGGGCGGGATCCGAAAACCGAGGAGTGATGCACACACGGCAAGTCGACCAAGTCTGATCGGGCTGACGAGAAATCTTTAGGCAGCCATGGCAAGGTAAGCAAAAGACGCCTTGCAATACCTATTGACCTATTGCCTCCAAGTCTCGACGGGCCATAATACAAGGTCGGGCCAAAACCGAAACCACCACCTCCGAAGGAGTCTCCACCCCTTCGTCGGTCATCTCGGTCCTGGACATCCCAGCTACGGTGGGGGACGGTACCTATGCCACGCATGCAAACTGCAGGGCGATGCCCTTCGAAAGCAGCTTGCATGGTCCCTGTCGGAGCTGGAAGTGCTGATGGCAATGATCGCTGTGTATATCACAGCAATGGAGGCAAATAGGGCCACACCGAAAGCAGCACGGAGAGCTGTGAAAACCTGATCCAAACACAAGCCAAGAAATGCACACAGAGATTCCCAAACAGTGGCCGGGCGGCAGTAGGCTTCGCTTTGTTCCAGGCCTCAAAGAAACAAGCCCCAACAAACATGCCTTCAGAACCGTACTAAAAGGAATAATGATAGTAAGAATATAAGCAATACTACTAATAACCATAGCAATAACTGTAGTAATAATATCATCCTCGACAGTCAACACATAGCAAAAAGAATGATAACAATAACAAGGGTATCATGACAAATATATGTATATATATATATAATATGCCACACCAGTGGCTGCACGACTTCACTCGCACAAAAACGCTCCAGGACTTTCAATTGCGTGAATTCGGTCTTGTCCGTCAACGACTCACCGACCTACTCATTCGAATCTCAACATCACTTCGCCCGCACGGGCACCACAATGGCGCTGGGAGTGGGAGCTTGGACTTGGATGCTTTGGACTCCCAAGCAATGCCTGTGAGGATGGAGACCCCTGCCCTTTTTACTCGTGTTTGTCCAACAAAGAACTTCAACATTCCAAAATGTGGCAGGGAAAATAAATCATTCTCTGCGCGTTATGTGTCTTCTGGAATGTCAGTTCATTTTGGTGTAGAATGTTGCCGAAGTATCGACGGCTGGCATGCTACCACCTCCGGGCAGAAAAGACTCCTATTCGGATGTGCCCTAAATCCTGCTTCAGCAGAACAACGGGTGAAGACTGGTGCAACCACCCCCCAAAACTCACGGACAACGTAAAACCGCTGGAAGCCAGCACCCCGTGTGAACGGCCAGTTGTGCGATCTTGCGTGCCCATGCGTCGTCGGCGCCGTCAATTATCACAACAGCCGTAGTGGTTGGAATTTCCATCTCGCCGGCGGCGAGAGCAAAGGAAATGAGAAACGCCACTTCCGGGTTGTATTTGCGCGGCTTCATCGACATCACTTTCGTCATCGATGACATCGATGGCTCCATGATCGTGTCCTGGCGTCTGCAGGAGGGCGGTCTGCGGAAGTGCAAGCTGCTGTGGTGGCCTGGAGGCTGCAACTGCGCCCCCAAACCCCTTTAGCCCGTCACCGTCATCAACCTCAACTGGAAACCGCCGCACGTCCACTGGCATAGCAAGCAGCAACAGCAGAACCTGTAAGAGAAATTGTTGCCGTAGTTGTGATAAGTGCGTAGTTTGACTCATCCAAGTGCACGCTTCATGCATCTGTAGCTCAAACAGATTGGGAGAATTTGACTTCCGGATCTTCCCTGCCATTTGTTGGTTTTGTGAGAAATGGCTAAGTCTACCTAGGCGAGATTTGGGGGGAGAGATTCCGGTGGTCTCTGAAAAAGACGACGCCCATCGATGGCCTCTGCGCTCTGAGACTGAGCAAAGCTTCATGGAGCGGGTCGGGCGGCGAGCTGCTCAAGTTTTGGACCAATTAGCACTGCGGGTGGGCACATCCAACTGATGGACCTGTTATCCAAGAAACCTTTGACCTTCAACCATCCTCACTGGCCTAAGATCTCAATTCAAATCTATCTCCTTCGGCCTTACCAGCTTCCAGCGTCCAGCCCGAAGCCCCAGCCCCCAGCCCCCCAGCCCCAGCCCCCCAACCCAGCCCCAGCCCCCAAGCCCCCAGCCCCGAAATGAATGTCGTTTCCGGCCTAGAACTTCTCCATGCGGACCCCAAACGGCCCTACCGAGAGATCTCGAGATACTGACCAGGTTTGTGCATGCTCTGAAGACCCCACACATCCCATGGCTGTTTAGATCGAGAGAGCTCCGCTTCGGTTCTGTAAACCACAACATTCCAAAAACAGAAGTGGTAAGGAAAAAAATTGTTTTATTTTGACATAGAAACGCTGTCAATATTCAATACAATCATAACCAAAGGTCCAATCCCCGCCTCTCGAGCTGCCGCAGCGGAGGAAACCTTCGACAAGGCCCCCTTCACGTCCCGGGGAAAGAGGTACACAAGCTCACCTGCAAGGAGGCCAAGCTTCCAGTCGCATGGGGGAAGCCAGTACCAGAAAGTTGGGAGGCCACTTTTGGGGTCTCTACCCCTAAAGTTTATTTTAGGGTTGAGAAACGGCTTTTAGGTTACCGTGCCCTCTGCATGGCACTCCATACGCATCCGGAATTGTGAGGTTTGTTACCCGAACACACTCCGCGAGGCCGTTCACTGCTCTGATACTATTGTTCTGGCCTTGTGATCGTGGCATGTCTCATGCATTGAACATGTTAGGAGAAAGCGGCTCATCACTTCACTATATTTTGCACCCAAGCTCTGATCCTGGTGCGTCACTATCTCATGTTCCAACTCCCACCTGGTCAGTCTACCGAGACTGTCAATGTTGATCGAGCTCGATCTGTTTTGCAGCCCATCTTAGTGCTTGGATCATATGATAGACTGATATACCCCCAACAAACACGAGATGCCACCGGGCATAACCCTGTGAGCCTTTGATGGGGGGACTAGGGTGGTGACCTGATCTCGTTGAACTCTTGGGGGTGGGTCTGCTGGCTCGGGGCCGCAACAATAAATCTCTGGCCGGGTCTGGGGTAGTCAAGTAATAGTCGTGCTACTAGTACTAGCTAGTAGTAATAGTTGTACTGGTAGCAATTATAGAAATACTAGTAATGCTAGTAGTAGCAGTAATTGAAGTAGTCCGAAGAACTGCACTTTTCCGCTGGGTTGAGGGTCTGGGCTCTCTTCCCTTTCTTTTAAGTTAAGCTTTTAATTGACCGATGCCTTATGCTTTATGGGGTTTTGAGCCCCGATTTTTTTAATTATAAATTATAAATTGTCACCCCTCTTCTGATTTTTCCGTAGCACCAGAAGAAGGCAAGCAAACATGATGACTCGCCTAGCAGAACGAGAGGAAGACCCTCAACCTTCATGATGATACTAACAATAAAAATCGCAATAATTGTAAAAAGTAGTAATAACAATACGAATAAATACAACCTTTTTTGAGCAGGGGCTGTGGTGCACATTGCCCTCTGGTTGCTCCTTGCCTTGCATCTGCGAATAAGTACAACTACAATCACACTTCTACCATTTTGTTATTATACATATACTTAAAATTAACAACAATGTCTCTATGTTCGGCCTGTTTTGGAAACCTCCAGCTCGGCTTCGGCTCCCAAAGTACCAGCGAGCTCCACCACGCCCCGGCGAGCCTCTCGGCGGGGAGCTTGCGAAGGCTTGTCTCATCTTGTCTCTTCAACTTCTGAGCTCTTTTGCCTCCTTTCTTAGTCGCAGCAGCAACAGTAGTAGCAGCAGTAGTAGAAGCATTGGCAGTACTACTACTACTACTACGACGACGACTACAACTACTACGAGTAGTTGTAGTAGTTGTAGTCGTCGTCGTAGTAGTAGTAGTAGTACTGCTACTACTACTACTACTACTGCTACTGCTACCACTGTGGATGGAGGAAATCTTGCACCGCCTACATACAGTGTTTCAGGTACACATCCAAGCAACAACCCGCTTGTTAACATTGACGACAGATCTCTTGGGCCGGTGCAAAATTGAAGCCCGTGCTCATAGCAATGTTAAGTAGGGTAAGCGGGGTGAAGCTACATAGCATATCATAGAAGCGGGTCAATGTTTCCTCCATCCACAGTAGCAACAGTAGTACTAGCACTAGTACTACACCCACTTCTGCTAGTCGGAGGAGCAGGAGTAGTAGCCTTCTTTCTTTCATGCGCCTCTTCCAGACTGAGACCGCCAGCAGCGGCGACGTCGGAGGGTGTTACTCGTGTTCCAGCTTTGGAAACGGCCTTTGGAAACACACTTTCAATGCTGAGGTTTCTCAGTTCCAAGCATTGACCGGACTCTTAGCAGTCTTAGCAAGCCTCTACCACCTTTTCCGGGGGAAGCTGAAATGCCTGCCCAACAGGACAGATCATGTGAATATCATGCGGCAGTTGAAGCAGAACGGTGAGAAACGTGCGGCGCAGATCCTCCCCAAGGGGTGCAGCTCCCGCTCTCAGTGTCGTTCGCGACGATCGGGACACATCACCTGTGGGCCGAAGTGCCCAAGTCGAGAAAAGAACTTTGCACGGACCCAGGCGTTCTTCACCACGATGCCTGCTTGATGATAGACTCCGCCAAGTACGAGGCACACTAGTGGCTGGCAAGCCAGTGCAACCAGCAAGCAGACCTTGCGCAGCGCACGATATCACTCGATACCACTCCTCTGAGGTGCAAACTGCCCGTGCTTCAGGATCAGCAAAGCCACCGCAAAAGGCAGGCCACGTTTTCGAATCATGTCTTGCCGGGGCATCAAGACTGCAAAGCTGTGTAACTCCTGAACTTGTGCTGAAGACTCCTTCCACCCAAGCTGCATATTACGTTTTGTCCTGTCATTGTGATCGGGCACTGTTACTGTGGGCAGTTCGACTGCTGACATGGAGCCAACGGCAATGTGTGCAGAAATGGTTGCCTAAAGCTGTCATGAGACGATGAAATCCACTTGGCAGGGTATGCGTGCGCAAGGCTCTGCTTGTTTGAGAAAGCGGCCACAGGCCTGCAAGCCTCTGGGATTCTTCCTCGGGAACCTGAACCGAACACTCTCCGATCGTGCTTGCTGACATTTCGTCAAAGACATGCCTGCGCATAGCGATAGTCGTCCGTAGCCGTCGGCAGTGGCCGGTTCGCTGCAGAACCACCAGGACCTGATAACCGAATCTTTGGCAATGAGAATCCTGACAGGACCTGTGGACTCAGTTCGCGGCCATTCCAGCTCATGGCATTCAAAGGCACATGCGTCACATGATCTGGCCAAGAATAATGCAGACTCGCTCCGCCATCAAGAGTTCGATAATCTCAGAGTGCTACACAAGCAACTATGCCATGGCGCTACTTTGCTTGCTACACTATGTGGGGCTACGGAAGGAACTGTCGAGCACAGTACCGATGCAAGAAGAAAAAGCAGCTGTGAGCCGTGTTGCATGCGCAGGCTCATTGACCACACAGTTCGCAGATGCGCATGTGTGTGTGTGTGAGAGCGTGACTCGGCTTCGAATACCCTCCTGAGGAGTCTTCCATCTCCTGGCCCTGTTCTACCCTAGTACTGGAGCAGCTAACAAGTTTCATAAACTTTCCGATTTCCGGACTGTGGCAGCATGTAATACCAGTCGGTCCATCGGAACCACTACAGAGGTGAGAAAGAGCCTTCAGGTCAAAGGCTGCATCAGAAATAACAGGCTCCAAGTCTCAAAACAGATGTGTCCAAACTCAGGGCTTGATGATACGAATCCTCGGGGAGGTCTTGGTCAAGAGCTGACGAAGAAAGGACAAAGCTCTGACGACGGAGGAAGGCACAGCTCCAAGTCATAGTAGAGCGTAGTCCCGGCTTCTACCTGCCAGGCATCGCGGTACGGCACTCCGGAATTGATGCACACAGTCGGCACATGACCTTCTTGACGTCAGCACTCTCGTCAGCATCATACGCAGTCTTGCCCTCACCTGCAGGCGCTTTTCTCAAGCTCCTCCTACTGCTACGAATTGTTCCCCTTCTGGCCGATGCAACGTTTGAGCCGAGAGCACCATTACAGATTTTCTTGCAATGCCACCATCTGCATTAGCTCACCAAGAGGTGTCGTCAGCTTACCGATCTGTTTCGAATGTTTCGAGCAGGCCAGATCGGCCTTGTTTTGTGGGGAACCGGGTCGCATGAACTGTGGAGCAACGGGTGCAGTATAGTCCGATTACGCCTATCCAGCCCTGTCGGTTTATGCTTGAGCCTCTTATTCCGAGTTTCTGAGGCAGGCGCCGTAACTCAAACTAGGAGGGCAAACAGCACGACCTGCCGAAGAGCTGCATCGGGTTCGCGCATACACCGTGGGAATCGCAGAACACCGCCACCTTTGGCTCCAACCTTCATGAGCTTGATGGCCTGGGCATGCAAGTCTTGTCTCCCTGCTAACAGCCAGCACCAGCGACAAGACAATGCTTTCAAACGGAAACGAAAGACACATACACCCACTCGAACATTCACGACTCCAGTCCGGCACATCAGCAAAGGGCACACTCTACGATAACGAAGAAGAGTCACATGATGAACTTGCATCACTCGTACAGTCTCGTGCATCTGCAGAGATGCGACACAGTCTTCAAAAGCATACACTGCACATGCCGAAACAGATGCAGTCATGTCTGCGTGTGCACACTGAAGTCTGCCTATCTGTGTACTTGAGAGGCGGGGCCAACGAAAGCTAGCCGCTAGCCTGGGCTGGACGGACGGCAGGCGGTACAGGGCTGGCTACGCAAGCTCGCAATCAGCAACGGAGGGGAAACAAAGCTGGCGAGGCGGGCTCCATCAGCGGGGAACAGAAATGTCATCATCATCCGGCACATCCAACCACATCAACAACTCAGCAGCGAGGAGAGGAGGAGGGGAGACCTATCTTGGTCGATATATATATGTATATATATATATAATTATATATATATATATATATATGTAAGAAGGTTGTTTATGTATAATGTGAACGCCTCTGTTGTTTCCAATTCCACATTAGGGTCCCTGTTTTGGGTACCCCAAATATTAGGTGCCGTATTATGCTAGGGACCCAAAAAGGGACCCTAATATTGACAACCACCCATATCTCAATTCTTTTGCGTCGGGGCTGGCGGTCCCGGCCTACTGCTTCCGCAGATAGAAACGAAAGCCTCGCTGTGCTACCTTTCGTGACTTGTCAACAAGCCTGCCATGCGCTGCGGCTACCTTCTTGGCTTCTGGAAAAGTTAGTGTCACATAGTATCACCTGCTACTGGATGGTGAAGGTGCTTGCTCTGGTGCTGCAGGTCCAGATTGACACGGCGGGCGGATCAACGCAAGAACAGCTTTGAGACCTTCACTGCCTAACAGCACGACCAGTAGTGCGACCGTCCCTGCTCATGACCAGGATGAACACGGCTCGAAGGGGGAAGCACCATGGCCCGCGCTTCAAAGACACAGTTTGGGAGCGATGGATCCTCAGCTTGTGAGGAGCAAGCCGAATTCGAAGCCTAGGCAGCACGGTAGTTTCCGGATCTGAGGGCCAGTCAACGTTTAGTCTGCATTCGACGAAATCCACTTTGTTGGGCTTACGCCTTGGTGGTATAGCACGTTTAGTGCGAAGCTTGCCAGACGGGCTCGCCTGCACTCCAAGGTCAGGACGAGCCCCTGAATGCAGATGAATCTATGACAGGACCGTCGAAGCCCTGAATGTGTGCAGTATACCTGACGTATTTCCATTCAAAGGTGGGCGACTGCAATGAAACGATGTGCAGTGCAACACGACAAACAGCCCGACCTGAGCAGAAGATTCGCTCCTCCGCGCGGCGGCCCGTTCCTGGGACCCGTCTCCGATGTACCTCGAAACAGCTGTGAAGGCAACTCAGGTAACACCCAGGCATGCCAGGCCACAGGCCAAGCTCGAGTGGCTCGTAGATAACACCGTTTGGGGTTGTCACCTGCACTCCGGCCAAGCACAACTGGCCGAGTATAGGCTCTGGGTGCGGTTTTGCCGCTTGCCGCACCTTCTGACCAACAGATGTTGCAACCAGATCCGCCGGGATGGAACCTGGAGGAACCTTAGCAAAGGCAGGGAAGCTGAACATCTTGCTGAACCCTGTGCTGACAACTACAAGTTCAGCTTCGAACCTTCTCCTCGGCAACTGCTGCTTGTGGCAGGCTCAGCCTCAGCTGTTTTGATGGTGCTGAAGCTGATGGTCTTCACGCGCCAAAGGCTGCTCTACGATTGCAGGTCAACTGTGAAAGACAAGGCCCAGACGCGGCCAGTGATGCGGTGAGGGCACCGCGACGATCCAAAGTTGCCGGTCGCCTTGAGTTGACAACTCTGCCAGTTGGAGACACAGACACCTCTTGGATAGGTACTTCGGCAACGAAAGCCAGGTCGTGGAATTCCTGCACCGCAGGGAGATACTTGGAGAGGCCAGCACGTCGAAGCAGAATCACCAGGCCAGTTTGCAGTTGAGCTGCCAGCTTGGCCAAGACACCTTGCGACCACTGCAAGAGACACCAATGCAAGAGAGTAAGATTCCGCGGGTTCGCTGTGAACGAGGAGGGTTGATGCGCGGAGATGCTAATCGACTTCCGTACTCCCCACCCGTCGATGTGCTGCTTGGTGCTGCCCAAGCGAAGGGCTGGGCAGAAAGGCTTCTGCTACGATGATAGCTTCAAGGCGCTCCATAAGCATCCAGTACACTTTCTCGGTTGCACCAGACACATTTACAGCTGCAGGGTCTTGCACACGACTCACTCCACTTTACCCTCAATTCGCAAGAAGTTCTACAGTAAAGCCCCGCAGAAAAGCTGAGCATTTCACACACACAATGCTCGAGAAAACAAACAGGCCACATGCGGAATCACGGCAGAAATATCCACGTTTGTAACTGTAAAGCTCGGAATGGACACATGTTCTCCAAGGCCACAGAATGAAACTTCGGGGCTCTGTAGCTACTCCGTTGGTTCAAAGCTCCCGAAGCATTCACCTGTCCGAGCGTTTTTTGGCAGCACAATCCTGTCCGAGCTTGGTTGCTGCAGTTTACCGGCACAGCGCCACGAATTCTCACGGCAAATCGATGTTGTTCTCTTGAAAAGCCCATGTAGGTTGACCAGATTCATCTACCTGCAGGCGAAGCACATGCGTGTGGAACCGTTGCAATGAGGGTCGGTGAGTTATGGAAACCACGCTCATCGCTTCACGCAATGTCGAGCTTCCGTGAAGATTCAGCAACTGCTGATAAAGCGCTTCCTCTGTTGGCTCATCCAGAGCTGAGGTTGCCTCATCCAGGATAGCCAAGTTCGGCTGCACGAGGAGCAGTCGACAAAATGCACATCTTTGTCGCTCACCCCTGGAGAGCACAGCTTCCCAGTCAGCACACGCTTCCAGATCCTCTCCATACCGAGAGATGACATCGTCAAGGCAGGAGCACCGGGCTGCTGCAAGAATGTCTTCATCCAGGAAAGTATTCGGAGCAGCGGGAAATGTTAGCACTCGCCGCAATGTGCCTTCCGGCATGTAGGGGTCTTGCGGAAGAAAGACGACAGGGCTTGCATGCCGAATACTCCCAATGCCTCCATCCCACAAGCCGGCCAACGCGCGGACGAGAGTAGTTTTGCCAGCACCGGATGGACCGAAAACCACCAAACGCTCTCCTGGCCTCAAGTTAAACGAGAGCTTATCATAAAGCAGAGATCCATCCGGTAAAGTGAGCGACACCCCGTCCATTCCGATGGTTTCAGCACTGCTCTTCTCAGGCTGTGGTAGTGGTAGCGGGTGCTCCGCGCAATGCAGCGCCTTCGACAGTGCTTGGCTGAGGCCTTCCAGTCGGCTGCCCTCTGCAATCAAGGCAGAGACAGAACGGAATTTTCGGACGACCACAGTCAAAGCACCAAGCGAAACTTGAAAGGCCATAACTGCCTGAGGAACCGTGCCAAAAGGCACCTGATCTTGAAGCCAAAGCGGAGCCACGATTGCAACCGGAAGCAGGTAAGCAGCCCAGCTAAAGCATTCTCGAAAGGTTCCCAAGCTGGTTCTCCAGAATGCCCTGGCCCACTGTTGCTGCCGCAGACTGCTGTACCGACCATGTGCTTCAGTGCCTTGCAGGATCGGGTTGAAACCCACAACGACTGTTTTGCAAAACAGACTTGAAAAGTTACTCTGGCTGCTAGCTGACTCTAGCTGCTAGCTTTGCTTCACAGCTTGGGTGCTTTCCGAGGGCTCACCGCGACACAGGCAAAGCGGCTCGGCACGATCCAAGCAGCGGGCGATAGATTTGCGAAATGCTGCCTCCTCTGACTTGATGGTCCGATCCAGTCGAACCAACGGGGCTCCGAAGAATTTGACGGTGGCAAGTGCACCCACCCCAGCATAGGCGGCCATCACCAGACAAAGCACAGGCGAGATGCTATACACAACTCCCATAAACCCGGAGAGTTTGAGAACATTCTCGAAAACGTCGCGCATCATGAGAACAAGCATGTCGGCAAAGTGACCCGCTTCCACAGCAATCCTCATGTCTGGATCGGGTACCTCAGCCTTGCGTCGCAACCAGTACACAACTTTTGGGTGAAAATATTCTCGGAGCAAGCTGTCAGTGAGAGCATTGCGCCAAACAATTGTCAAACCACCTGCTGCAAATTCGGCAAGTGATCGCAAGGGCATTGCTGCAGCCAGCAAAACCATTGCGAGCCCAAGCTTGCTGAAGAAAAGATCGCCGTTTCTTTGCGATAGTGCTGTCATGTAATCCCGCTGTGCAAAGGACTGCGCGACAGCTGCGGCATTTGCCAGGGCAAGTGACATCAACAGCAGAAACATGAAAACGAACGATCTTTGCGAGCGGGCACTGCCAAAGGTCAGGCTTGAAGCAGTTCGTAGTGCAGCAGATAAGCCACCAGGTTCAGAAGACCTTCTTGGCGAGGACGGCACCTTCCTCCTGGCTTGATGCATGAACACACACAGCTCCCCTACAACACCCAAGTGCGCAACACCCCCAAAAAAAAACTGCACAGTTGCCTCTTCATGCTTGCCACGAGAACAGGCAAACCCATTGCCAGAAGTGCGGCTCCAGCCACCAGGCCCCAAGTAGGACATGACACCAGGGACTGACTCACAGCCTGGATGTTCCATCTGCGCAGATTGCGCGACGAAGTCTTCAGTGAGTCAGCTGGTGCACTGGAGCCAGCAAGAGCCATTGCTCCATCAAATCGTGTCAAACAAGGGATGGGTAACATGACATCATCATGAGGCTAAACGGCTAAACATTGCAAGCGGAGGTAGGCACACTGCCAAGTGAGCCCGCATGTCAAACCACACTGTCTCGCCGGATGCCTCAAGCCAAACAAGCTTGCAAAGCACCAGCTGCCAGCCATGTAGCCATAACTTTCAACCAAACCTCCAACCAGCACTGGACAGGTTTCGCTATTGAGGGCGCTGCTATCGCCGCAATGATGGACAAGCGCACTAGCTGAAGGCAGGGCAGCCTGGCAAGTCAGACTCAGACCGGAAAGAGTCTGAAAAGGACATTGCACCTCCGCTGGGGAGGTCTTCGCACCCGCGATGCAGCCATTGGAAGCCCCCGGGTGGCTTGGAGAAACGTGCAAAAGCTGCAGCAAGACATAGTCGTGGAATTGTTGAGGAATTACTCCCTGCGCCATGATTTAAGAATCTATGCCCACTTTCGGTGAATCTTGTCCTGTGAACTGGAGTTCATCTCGTCGTTGTCGTCGCCGTCATCATCAGCATCAGCATCACATCAGCCTCATCATCTTCAAATGTGGTCAGCACTTTGATGCCGAATATGCTGTCCTCCTGTGTAGCTGTACATTCATGGCTTGTTCGCCGAACGAACCGAGGCTGCCTACTCCAGTGAACCACAAGGCTGAGGGAGTGCTCCTGGATGTGCGGCACGCCGGGAGAACTGCAGAAATTGCAGATCGAGGTGTCTGCGATGACGGTTGTGCCCCCGTCCGTGGATCTCTGCAAGGGAATTGCAACCAATCGGACTGGCGGCTAGCCGCACCTTTCGTGGCGGTTCAGAGCTGCAGGTCGATGAGCAGCAGCTGCAAGCTGGCCGAAGCACTGCAGAGGGGCTCGAGAGCCTGCAGAAACTCAGCTGCATCGCCAGTCTCTGAGGGCCTTGGCGGCTCTGGTGGCCTTGACGATGGGAGTTCAGAGTCGACTTCTTCGTCTTCATCTGAATCATCTGAATCATTACATGAATCCTCCTCCTGCTCCGGGATCTGCGTGGTCCGAGGCTGAGGGTCGGTTCGCCGTGATTGAAGGAGGAACTTCACCACGGCCATGAGCATCACCAGAGCCGGCTCCGTTTCCGTTCGCAGCAAGGCGCGAGCGGTCTCACGTAAAGCTTGGGGTCTCTGCTGGGCTAGTGATGTGGAGCAGCTTGAGAGCAGCACAGGCAGGAGGATGGAGTGTAAAGAAGGGAGGCTCTGCAATGCCTCCAGAACCTTTGCAGGCTCGTCCCAGTTAAGGCACGTGGCCCAAAGCTCTAAGCCAAAGCGCAACGCCAGGGCAGAAGGCGTGAGGAAAGCCGCCGACACAACTGCCAGCACTAAGGCCTCCGAAACCAGAGAGGAGGCCTTCGCTTGCAAGAGGCGCTGTGTTAGGACACGGAGCCTCCTCGCGGAGGCATGAAGCACATTGGCGACCTGGTCTGCACTGAGCTGGCAGAAGATGGTTGTAAGTGGGCTGGAATCCAGGTGGGCAAGGGAGACCAAGCAGTCTGCCGCTGGCGCCCAGAAGTTTTCGTCTTTTGAAGCCAAGGCTTGAGACGATGCACTTGCGACCAAGGCCACGGTGCCTGCACCGTGGCTTCTCTTTGACTGTGCCCAAGCCGAGAGCGCCTGCAAGGACTGCACTCCCAATCCAGGTCTTTGGCAAAGCGTCGCCAGGACGCTCGCCACCTCGTCGCCCCAGGAGTCCGAAGTGCGTTGAAGCTGGCCAAGCATGACCTGCAGCTGGTACAGCGATCTGTCGTCTTGGCTCACGCGTGTCAGCAGGGACGTCTGGCCCATTCTGCAGAGCGCAGCGAGCACGGCCCCGCCTACATCACGATGGCTCTCGTAGAGGGACTCGAGCAGAGCGACAAAGTTGGCGTCCGACCCGGTGAAGAGGCCGAGCTCGCTCAAATCCCTGAGCAACGCCACGCGCTCTGCCACTTTCAAGCGGCTCTGGAGCGCAGCTTCCAGAGCATTCTGGGCATCAACGGGACCGAGCCTCCGCAGCACGCGCTGGAAGCTGCGAGCGGCTTGCTTGGAGTTGCCCTGGCCCAGTTCCCTGGAGATCAGCTGAAACACTTCCTTGGGCCGGTCGGCGCAAGCCAAGACAGGGATCAGACGGTCCAGAAGCCAACCGGCCCGGCCTCGGGCCATGGCAACGGCCGTGTCCGAGTCCGGGTCTTCTCGGTTCAAGGTTTCCACGCAAGCCTCCAGCACGCCACCCAGCTCGGAGTCCACGGCTGGCAGCGCAAGACGCAGGCGGCACTGCGCCAACTTCACTTCCCAGCCGGTTGCTTCCTGGAACACCTGGGGCCCGTTTGACCCCAGACGCAGCCAAACATTGGCAAAGGACCGCTGCAGCGCCACAGGCCAGGAGAAAAACTGCCGAGGACCTCAGGTGCTCAGCTCTCGCGCCTCTGATCTTACGGGCAGAATTCCGCCATAATCATGCATGCAGACTCGCCTTTCCACTCCTCCGCCAAGAAGTGCAGGGGCAAGTTGCAGGTGGCCATGAGATGCTGGAGCTGTTGCAGCTTCTCGCTTTCGAAGCCGACCAGCAACTGAATCGCCTCGGGCTTGTGCTGCCTCGGCGGCCCAAAGCCCGAATCTGAGAAACGTGGAGACTCCCTCAACGAGAAACCTACCGGTAAGGGATCTCGGGTTTTACACTCACGTTGAGAAGCTTGGAGGGACGACAATTTAATGCACCATGCCCTTCCCAAGGTGAAGTCTCCCGAATACCCCAACCTCACACCCTAGATCTATACATCACCTATGTCACGTGATTACTGTCGGGGCACTCTGAGAAGATGTAAAGTGTCGCCTTACACAGGGTGGGAGCATTCCGTTCAGTGCTGACTTATGGGGCCGAGCTTCAAGGCCCTGAGAAGCACTTGGGAAGTGCAGAGCAGCTCGGCTTGGAGCGATGCGTGCTGGCGCCTCCATCGAGCGAGCAAGGACGCCCTTCCCGATCTCTGGCACGCCACCAGCTCCTGAGACCCTCAACAAGGGCCCACGTGTTTACGACAACCGTTTTCCCCGACGGGTACCCAAAAGAGCTACGACGGACGAACCCTTTCTTTTTGGATGGTTTGAAGCGCATTCGCGCCGGGTCCGTCGCAATCGCCAGTACGAGGCAAGCCGGCGCCGGGGGACGCTTTTAGCTGCCCCGGCCCGCTGCCCGCCAGCGAGCGACGACCCGAAGGTCTCCAAATGAAAAATTCTCTCCCCCAATAAGGGCGGTGAGGGTGGGATCTGAAAATCGTCGGGGGACGTGGAGCAGACAGCGGCTGCAGCATCCACGTCGATTCGACGGTTGTCCCTACGCACATAAATGTGCTACACGACAACCGTTTTCCCCGACGGGTACCCAAAAGAGCTACGACGGACGAAACCCTTCTTTTGGATGGATTGAAGCGCATTCGCGCCGGGTCCGTCGCAATCGCCAGTACTAGGCAAGCCGGCGCCGGGGGACGCTTTTAGCTGCCGCCCGGCGCTCCCCTCACCCACTCTGCGCCGGCTTAGCCCGCTCACACCGCCAGATTCAGTAGCTCGTCGGCGGCTCATTCACCGCGAAGTCCAGGTCGACGGCGGCCCGGGAGAGCACCTTGAGGATCGACTCGACGGGTGTGTGAACCCGCTCCCAGCCGGAGCTCTCCGCCGTGTGAAGGTCCCCTCTCGACACCGCGTCGGAGACGTTGGCCTTGGACGGCACCCGACGGAAGTCGGGGAGCCATTCCGACAGAGCCGCCGTGGACCAAAAGGCCGCCAAGACGCCGTTGACGGCGGGGTCCTTCCCGTACCCTTTGGTGAGTGCCCATTGGCCGGCGACGTTGTCGATGAAGGCCAGCCACCTCTGGGGCAACCGACGGGACAATGTGACCAGCGCCAGCACCTGGGCGACGATCTCGAGGACGTAGATGAACGCCCGACGGGAGGCGAAAATGTCCAGGAACTTGGCCGGCACCACGCCGCAGTCATAGAAGACGAGGGCGCCGATGCGGACGACGAAGCCCCAACCGTTCCGGCCTCGGGTCCCCGGCCGGATCCCGACTTCTGCCGGTATGTGCCCGGCTTTGTGTCTCACCTCGCCGGGCTGGTAGAAGGCATCGGCGTAGATGATCGCCGCCGGTGCCCCGTCGTCTATGATGGGTACCCTCCTTGGCCGGATGTCCGCCAGCAGGGCCCGAAGAGACGTGAGGGCTGCCCGGAGGCCCGTCGACAGCGACGTGGCCGACGTGGCCGCCGCGTCGTGTGCCCTTGAATAGACGGGCTGAAGGGCTGCCTTCCCCAGGGCGCCGAAGGTCGACTGGGTGATGAAGTTGAGCTTGCCGGCCAGACGGTTCGCCACATCCGGCGTGAGCTCGTCGTTGGCCGGTGCGTCGTCGATCGTCGTCAGGACCTTCTTGACGCTTCGTGCGGTCGGCTGCAGGACCACAGCGTCGGTCTCGACGGACACCAGGACCCCCTGGACTGTCTGCTGAGTCGCCGGGGCCTGGGCCTTGGACGGCTTCGTCTGCAACCCGACGAGCTCGAAGAAGTCGGCCATCGCCCGGAAGGCCGAGTTCGCCGACTCATCCATGTCGACGCCGTTGAAGTCGTCGACGAAGTGGCCGGCCAGGATCCAAAGGAGCACCCGCTGTATGGCCTGGAGGGCGTCGGCTGTCCGGTTAAAGTGCCACACCGACGCGGCGGCTCCGAAGCACATCGCCATATGAAACCAGAGAGATACGCCGGCTGGGCCCGCGATGAAGGTGCCGGAGTGCGCCGGGTGTTTGACCGGCCACTGGCGGTAGGCGTTGAGGAGGTCGTGCCCGAATATCCTCGCCAGTGTCGCCGGCCCCCCCGCCTGGTCGACCACTCGCCGGACCATGTCCACGAAGTCGTCGACGAAGTGGTGCGTGGGGACGTCGTGGGCCCTGACGGTGGAGTTGTGTCCGGACCTGCGCCAGTCTTCGGCGCGACGGACCTTCGCTCCTCCCTGTTCGTCTTCCTGCACGACGGGGAAGGAGGCTGCGGCAAAGGCCTGGCCCGGCGGCGGCGGGACCAGACGGTCGGCCCCCGGCCTGTCGAGGAGTGCCGTCGTCTTGAAGTTCCAGCCGTCGGGGGCCCGAGTTGGGCCGACCACCCGGCCGAGACGGACTTCCTCCACGAGCTCGGCGAGGAGGGTGTCGGTGTGCTCCCCGACGGTGGCTGTGGAAGCCCGCCGCTTGATGTACTCCCAGTTCGACGACGCGAAGTTCTCGATCGACGCCGGGTTGGAGTACTTCTCGTCGGTTCTGGTTCGCCACCCCGGGCCTCGGCGGAGTTCGCCCAACATGTCGAAGCCGTCGGTCAGGTCCTCCTGCATGCCGGGGACGTCGGGGTAGCCGACGGTGCGGAGCAACTCCAGGATGACGGGGATCTGCGTCGGTCTCGCCTTGCCCGGTGTCGAGTATGTCGATCTGACCGACGTCGACCGGTGCTCCAGCCACCGCTGCGTGTGGTCCTCCATGTCGTCGACGAGGTGGGAGATGTCCTGTAGTACCTCCCGCCGGATCCTCGCCAGGTCGTGGCGCCACGACCGCCAGAGGAGCAGTACACGCTCCAAGGCCGGCTCCAGATCGGGCCGCCGGGTCACCGTGCAATGCCTCAGGGACGCCGACAGGTGCCAATGAAGGTCCGGGTCGTTGTCGGGGAGGTCGATGTCCGGTCGGTGTCGCGGCGGTGGCTCCATCGGCACCGGTCCGCCGCCGAACTGCTCCGCTGCCCACTGGAGGGTTGACCGACGTGGCTCAGGTACCGGTGCTGCCGTCGAGGAGGAAGCGACGGAGAAGGCCACGATGATCGCCAGAAGGCGGCGGGCTACCCCCCAGTGCCATCCGTTGGCGATGACGCGGTGGCGGGCGGTGTCGTCGACGAAGCTGGCCTGGGTGTAACCCGACGGGATGTGGTGAAGGCGCTCCTTGACGCCCGCCGGGATGTTGTGCAGGCGGCCCGCGTCGTCGTGCATCATGGCCTCCTCGACGTAGTGCCACTACAAGTAGATTCTGAATGGGTATGGGAGTTATCGGAATGAATGCAGAGTCTTCAGGTTTAGCTACGAATGCGAGGCTTGGCATGCCTCGGAAGGCCCTCAGGTCAAGCTGTTCGGCCTAGTCGCGTGTGCTCGGCTGCGCAACGCAATATTGGATCTGACTTCGCCTATGCGCGTGGTGGTGCTGCGCTGCTCCACGACCATTGGGACAGGCCAATCGCAGAGTCGGTACAGCAAAGGTGCCAGGCCCGAAAAAATCTCTGCCGATCGACATGCGCTGCCCCATTGCTGCCCTACCGCGCCGGCGAGTTGTCGTTTCTGCCACTCCGCCAGCGTGTCCCAATTTCTGCAAAGTGCCTCAAGAAAAGGTCAGGAGCAGATGTGTGAGAGAAAGGACATGCCCCCATGCCATGCCCAGTTCCAAGTGCCTGCACCAGCTCGTCAAAGAGCGCGCGGTTCCGCCGCTGCAGGTGCCGAGCTTCTGGGGAGCCCAGAAACTGCACTGCCAGCGCCGTGTGCCAGGGAAGCTCCGAGCCCATGCGGCCGAAGAAGGTCTGCCACCAGGAGCTGCAGAGTTGGCACAGGCATCGCACCGTCTGCTCCTTCTGCACAAAGCTTTACAAATTCCACACCACTCAAGTGTGGCCGTGCCCCCAAGCCCCAAGCCCTTGGGGCACTCCACGCTTTCAAGGGCTCCTGTGCCCACTTGAGGCCCTCGGAGTTCTTCGGGTGGTGTCTGGGCGGCAGAAGCCTCGGCCATTCCAAAAGCCCTAAGCCTTAGGGCAGAACCCCCCCAGAACCCAAGCCCAGGAGCACAGACCGAAGCGCGGCCTGGCCTCGCCAGGCCTCGCCCGAGAAGTCGATGCTGTGGACTCCCTGGTTGGGGCTGAGCTTCTGATTACCGGCCCTGAGCTTCTGAAGCCTCAAGTCGCAAGCTGACAGGCTTAACCCAGGCCACACAACCCGGAAAGCCTGCTCACCACCGAATCTCAATGCATCAAGAACACCCCTTCCTTTCAACCTTCTCTATACCCTGCCTCGAAAGCACGCAGGACCTCCTTCCCTCATCGGGCCTGCAGGGCAGTCTCGAACGTCTCGCGCAGCAGCACGGCAAAGGCTGCACCTCAAGCCGACAACTGGGGTTGACACTCGGAGGGTTTGGGACTTGCACGGGCTTGCTGCGGTTCGTTCGTCATTTGATGGCTTTTGTGCAACCCATCCGGTTTAAGCACTGAAATCCAGAACGCACACTTATGGCTGATGGCCAGGCCCTCAGCCCGTAAGCCAGAATCAGAGCTTACTTGCTTTGTGCCCTGGCACAGGCGTGGGTGATGTCGGGCACCGTGGGGCGGCCGCCACGAGGCATTTTTTGAAGGAGTTCGAGGCGCTGGCCTTCCCATTGAACTAGCAGCGCGCAGGCCTACGTAGGCGAAGCGAGGTTCGCGGGTTTAGAATTTAGGGGTGCGCTTTGGAGTTTACCAGATTTTACCAGTGGGGTTCAAGGTCAGGTCGAAGATGAGAATGGCTCCGGTCCGCCTCATCGACCCTCCGATAGTCCAGCAACGTCCGAATGCCGGGCCGCAGGAAATCCACGAGCCACGGAAAAGCAACAAAGGCCAGCTGCGGCTCTAATCGCGCTGTTTGATAGAGGACATCGGATGCAAATCCCGCATCGCTCACGTTCCAAGACAAGGCGGCAGTCAACTGCGACTTCACTTCCAGTGCAAAGGTTCCACATGCGCCCAGGCCGAGTTCAGTGCGCAAGGCCGCACCGTTGGCCAAGAGGGCCTCCACCAGCAGCTGCCAGACCGAGAGAGACTCCGAACTGGTGCCTTTGGCCTGCACGGATGACGTGAGCAACTGCCTCAGTGAAGGGATGTGCACATCCTGCCAGACAAGCACCGGTGCTTCAGCCATCTGCCGAAGGACGCCTGCCCGCACATTGTCTTGTTCGTTCCGGAGGCGGAATTCGAAGAACCTCAAGGCGTCTGTCACTGCCTCAGGCCCATGTCTGCCTGCACAGAGGATCAGGCAGCAAAGCCCTGCTTGCCGTGCACTCGCGTTGGAGCTGCTGCAGCGCTTCTTGATCTCCGCTTCGACATCTGCATATGGCTGCCAGCCCAAAGCCTCCAGAAAATTGCTGTCCGGAGGCCCTCCTGCAACTTCCGGAGGCTTCTTTTGCGCGAGCTTCTGCGTCAACAGCCTCCTGCAGAAAGCCATCTTCCAAGCCGACGGTCCCCAAAGCAAAGAAGAGGTTTCGGGTTCAGATGCTTCGAGACTTAGTCTTCAACAAAACCAGAAGGCCTGGCTTGCGGGGTCCACTGGGCGAGGTCTTTGATGGAGGCCGCTTCCGGGTGAGGCATGGTCTCGACCAGCGCTGACAGCGCCTCCTCGAGGTCACGGTCCTCGTTCCTTGCATCTATGGTCTAAAGGGCCAAGGACTAGAAAGGCATTGTCTTGTCCACGGGGCGACTGCTCTTTGCTTATGTTTGCCCGAGCTTTACAAGCCTTAAGCTATCGAATCTTAAGCTTAGCATCTGAAGTTTGAGATTTGGGGTCCCGAAATCTGGCAAACCAACACTCCAGTGGCCTGCCTTCCGGCATGGTGCTGAACCTCCCAGCCACCCTACGACCGTTCAACTCCGAATCCTCAACCCTAGAATATCCTGGGGCTTCGGACCCGCAGCTTAGCCAAAATTCCCCTCAACCCGAAGTTGCCAAGACCCCAACACCTCAAAGCACTCTAAGACTCTAGGTCCTCGAAGCCATACAGTAACGCCAAGGTGCCAAAGCCGGAGATCCTTCAGGCAGCCCCCGAGATGCTGGAGGCCCAGCCGGGTGAAGAGGGCTCCCAGCTGCTCCTGCTTTGAGGGTTTTTGCTTTTGCTGGGGCAATGCGGGTCTAAATCTAAGAGTTGGGTCTCATCGACCCCTGTCTTGTGGACATGGGTTGGTGGGACTCTTGTCGCAGTCTCTGCACATGCTGTGGACGGAAAGATGAGCAAGTTAGCATGTCATGTCGTGCCGCACAAGTTCGCAGAAGTGGCCTGCTTCAGTGAGTGGCTGATGCTCTGCTACGGCTTTGAAGGAAAGTTTCTTCAGCAGCGTTCTTGATTGACTCAAGGCTTGAAGTGGGCGATGCCGTCATGGCATTGGGGTACCTGAAGGCTCACCCGCGCAACTGCTCCTTCGAGAAAGGCCTTTCTGGCTTCAGCGCGCGGAAGAGAGGAGCGGGATCCAAATCCTAGGCTTTCGTTCATCTTCGTGGTTTTTTGAGTGTTTTTGGGGCTGTACCACAAAAACGCAGGCAGAGATACCGAATCCATGGAGACTAGCTTGAGCGCGACCTCCAAAGCGAGTGGCCACGAATCTCCTCGCCCTTGGATGTCTGGGCACTCCCACGTAGCCCTTTTCGGAGCACAGGCTAGAGGAATGTTGGTGTTGGGGGCTGCCAAAAGCCGACACGACATCAAGAGCTTCTATGCGACCAACTTGGTGGTACGACTGTCAGCCTCAGGTTCAATGACTTCCTAAAGCAATGCCCTTGTGTATGTGTCTCCCTCAACTCATGAAGCAGCAGCAGCAACTGAACAACCCAAGCTTGCTTGGACATGAGCAGGTAGTTCAGCTGGTTCAGATGAGTCCGTATGCTGCCGGCCAGCACTGCAACACTTAGGACGAGCCATCGTTCTTGAGTAAATTCAAAAATAAGCGGCCCCCACACAGCTACACATGTGCCGGCAAAAACGAGCCAACAGGTAAAGCAGCGTCGACCAGGTATGTTGATGCAGGGCTTTAGTATCCGCAGCCTGAGGCACTACTGATCTGTTTGAAACATCTTGCTCCCACTTTGCTCTCTGTTAATTACTCACTGAAGCGATTCCAGACCCTTGTCCAGCTGCCCTGTCCCTGACCCTGAACTGGGAAGATCGGGGCTTCGGGTGCCTGGGGTGCCTAACCTTCACTGCGCGAAAGGTGCGAGCACACGCACGCAAAACGGCACCCCATTGCGCCAGGTCTGCACGGCCAAGATCGGGCAGCCGAGCCACCGCTGCCAACCCCTCCTTGTAAATGGACATAAATGAAGTAAAGCCGAGGAACCAAAAAAGCTCAGAAAGCTGTTAGAAAGGGCTTGGGGACTGCCTGAAGCCTGAAAGCACGTAAGTTGTCTTGAGAATGTACAGAGCGCAGCTCAGCGGCCTGGGGTGCCTTCCTGGAAAGGCCCTGCAAGATCCACAAGAACAGCTTCGGCGGTGCTGCCTGTGCGACGCTTGACGTCTTGGCCCTCCGGCTCGGACTTAGGGGTTGAGGGCTGTGTGGGTAAAGAAACGGAACAGCGTTTATTTCCAAGCCTACTTAATGATTAAGAAGCTTCGATGTGTCAAAAAAATCATAGCACAATCCCTGCATCCCCACTGGGCCTTCTTGACGGCCGCCTGCTCGGCATACCGTGCCAAAAACCCGAGAGTCGCTGGTGCGGAAGCCGCACAAGCCGAGACCACCTGAAGGCGATTGAGGGGATTCATAGGTATTCAAGCTTGAGCTTTAGATTGACGACGACAATGTGATGGGCCCACACGGTTTGTGTTCAACAGGGCTCTGCATCTTGGAGGCTTTAATCGCGATGATGGATGAACCGCGTGCCTTGTGGAGCTCATGCTCCTGCCACCGCTGCGGGGCATCAACGAGCAACTGTAGGGTCAGCTGCGGCAGCCGCGCTGCTATGGACACGGCCGTGCTACAGGGCAAAGCCAACTTGGGCCACCAACCTTCAACAATCTCAGCGCTTGCTCCTTTCAGGAGCCGGGCAGCCGAAGGGCAGTCACAGGGAACTGAAACAAGCCTGTTGAGAAGCTTTGGAGTGACGAAGACTTCCAAACTAGTGTGACTCAATCGGCCCAGAGCACGCAGCGCCACACGCCGACGTGCCGCACTGAGGCAGCTTCTTTCAGCAGCACCGCCGTCCCGGGAAAGGCCACAAAGGCTGAGAAGTCTTGCAGGATCGGTTTTCAATAACGCGGTCAAGGCCCGCACGCCAACGGCATGGGAACCTGAAGTGGCCAGCTCGGAAAGGCGTCCTGGAGACCCGAGCCAAGCGGCTTGAACAGCCCAGGCACCCCCACTGCCGGCAAGCGCTGGTTCCCAAAGTTCCCGCAACAGCTCTTCCAAAGCCTCGCTGTTTAGAGCCCTGAGCTGCTGGACCGCATCACCGTCGTAAGCGCCGTCCTTGGCAAGCTGAACCACGGCATCCACCGACATTTCAAGCCCTATGCAGCTACGCAGTGCAAATCAGACAAGTTATGTTGCATGATTTCCTTATCTTCTGAGCCACCTGCTGGACAAAAACTTTGTCCCCTGTGCAGCTTGATCAAACCCAGTGCCCTTTTGTTCCGTTCATATCAAAGGCTCGACAGCATCTTAGCATTTCTTCGATGACGACAACTTGTTAATATTATTTGTTCCGCACCCTTTTGCGATTGCATGCCAGAAGGAGTCCGCCGGGGCAAACTGCGGCCTACAGTGGCAAGCCAACGGAGGCTCTAAACACAGGCCGGGGCTGAAGCGTCCCTAGCCACCGAGATCTCGTGCAGTGCTTGGGGCGCGCCATCAACAGCGGCAAGCCGTTGATAGCCGCTGGCGATGACTTCGATGTGGCGGTCATCTTTTCGGGAGGGGGCGACATTGAGGTCCCGCACCAAAACGTTTCTTGCAACAGTACCACCAGTTCCACGGCAGCTTGAATGGGCAGTAGCTCAAAGGACACCGAAACGAGGGCCAGCGAGGTGATCCGCTACATGAGCCCTGGCGACGTTTGCAGCGACAGTGTGCAGCAATGAATGGCAGAAAAACCGGTGTGCAAGTTCCAGCTTCAGTTCGGGAAAGGTGTGCATGGCCGTGAACGTCCGTGCATGTCCGTGCGGTGACGGGGCCATGCCTGCGAGTCCAGCGAGGCGGCGGGGCGAAGGATAGCCTCCAAAGAACTCGTCAACTCCCTGCCAACCACGTGTGGTGTCGCGGGCGCACGCACTGCGCCGCAATGGAAAGGAAGCCACTCCATCGGAGAACCCGCGCGGCCTAGGCAGAACTGTGGACGGCGGCAGGGGCACTGGGAGCACAGGTGGCTCAGCTTCAGTTGCAAGGGTGGCCTGATGCTGCTTGGACTTATGCACGTGCCGCTGGCACCGCCCCGCCTCCCACGTATCTTGCGCAAGCTAAGAAAAGTGCTGGCACTCGGGTGGATGTGCTCTTTCTCAGCCCGCGTCTGGCTCCCGCTCTGTGTGATGTCAGCTACCCGCCGTCTGGTCTTCCGGTGCACAAGCCTGTGGTTGCTTCCTTGCAGGTTGCTCCGCTGGCTACGTTGTCAAACACCCGACGCCTATCCGCCAGACCTATGCCTCGGCCACTGCTCGGGTTTTTCGGCGAAGCTGCTTGTGATGGGCATGCGCAAAAACTGTGGTGTGAAGTTGCGCCTGCCTGGCAGCGTGCTCGAAACACGGGTGCTGTTGAGTCTATACGTGGCCTCTGCTTGTCACTGGCAAAGCGTCTGCTTCGCATTCGCCTTGTGCGTGGTCGTCCGAGACGGGTGCACATGGCTCCGCTTCGTGTTCGGGACGGCGTTGCTTAACCTGCTACTTTGGTGAATGCGGCTCGCCAGCGTTCTCTCCGGTCCCTTGACGCTAAGCTTCGGCTTCAGGTGGCTGCCGCCACTGCATCTGTTGAGGCTGAAAGGGAGCTGCGTGCTCTCTGGCAGCACCTTTGTCGGCACTGCGTGAAGTACGTCCCCGTTGAAGTGTGGAGCGGCTGGTTTGCCACTCAGGCTCCCTTACCTTACCCAAAACCTTCGTCTTGCTGTGGACTTCGTCTCCGGTGCTGTGAATCGGCAGCATGCGGCCGAGACTCGCTGTCGCTTTTCCTCGTAGCGTGGGACCTGTCGGGCCCGGTGGCGGGATCCCAAACAAAAGCGTCACGTTGTCTCTTGGGCTGGTTTTGGTCAAGCTTCCTGGCTCTGACTCGGTGTCGTTTGAGCCCACTGACGTTGAGCATGTCCTTTGGTCCAGCTGGCAGCCTGTTTTCTGCCCATATGCGGGTCGACTTTGGTGTTTTTTTAGAACCGCTTTCGTCAATATGCTGTCTCTGCGCCGGTTGCCCTGCCAAAGATTGCAGCCGCTCACATGCATGATGCCATCCGCTCCATGTTTGACACCTCGTCTGGTTGTGCTGATGGTGGGGCTGTCAGTGAGCTCGTGAGCTGGCCTGACTCTCTTTTCCAAAAGCTGGCTGACATGCCAAACGACGTCGAGGACTTTCGAGGGCGGTGGCCACCTGATCTGCTTCTCTAGGTTATTGCCCTGGTCCCTAAGGACTTTATTGAAGAAGATCAAGGGCCCATCACGGGTGCTACTTTGCTCTAGCGTGGTTGGGCTTCGGTGCGTGCACGTCAGCTGTGCGAGTAGGCGGAGATCTGGGCTGCTCGGAGGGAGTGCGGGTATCATCTCGGCCTGGCTGTCGGCTCGGCTGCTGAGCAAGCGTGGATCAAACAAAGTCATCGCATGGGTTTTTCCTCTGCGGTTTGCTAAGATTGTGACTCGATTCCGCACCAAGTGCTTTGCAACCTCCTCGTTTTTTTTTATTTTTTTTTCTCACGGACCTTTTTGCAAGCCTCCGGGCGCGGTCCCAGTGCAGCAGGCTACCGGAACCAACCAAAAGTCCAGAACCAACCAAACCCCCAACCTCCTAAGAATTCGCTCACCCCATGCGGGAGGTGAGAGGAGGCGCTTCGGACGAGTCGGCCAGGACATCACTCAAGAGAGGAGTCTCGCCATCTCCTCGTTCACAGTGCATTAGCTATGAGCGACACTTGGCTTAGTGCCATACGGACTGCTAGCAATTTTTTTCCAAACAGCTCATGGCCTTGGGCGGAGGTTCAATGTAAACCGTGGCATTCCCGAGGGGGTGCATTTGCGTGCATCGGAGTGAACCTTCTCATGTCGGTTTGGTCCCGTGCCGTCGCGTCTGAAACCGCTGTGTCTGTGCGCAGCTACGCGGATGATGCCACGTTAGAGGTTGAGGGTGGCCGCCTTGTTCCAATGCCAACTGGTGTTTCGTGGTCCTCGTCGCACCCAGATTCGGTGTGAGCACGTCTCAAAAGCGCGTAAAGCTGCTAAGCGCGCCGGTTGTTTTCCCCTTCCCCTCTTGCAAAAGGCTCAACTAGTTTGTGGTGCTGCGTCCAGTTTTGCCAACTACGGTCTGAAGACTTGCTTCGTGGGTGACCGACCGTTGCAGGAACTCAAACAGGCCATCGTTTGTGCCACCTTTGGCCCGAAGCGGCGCATTCGATCGGCTGACGCTGATACCTTAGCTTTCACGCAGGCCCACCCCACTCACCCGTTTTAAGCTTCACGTGGCCCTGCGTCGCTCATTTGGTCGCTTTTGATAGAATTTCTTTTTTTATGCACGCGAGCCATCGTTCGGTCCCTTCATTCTAATTCCATTTTACAGGCCCTCGCTTGCAAGCCGCAGGACATCGCAGGACTCTGCAGAACCGATCTGTTTCCATAATGCGGAGTGCGAGGAGATCATGAACACCTGTTTTTTGCATTGCCCCCATTTTTCAAAGACACGGCCAATCCGTGGTTGCGAGGACGACAATGTGGTTTCCAAATTTATGAGACAGGCTGCGCCCTGCATCTCCGGTTTCTGTTGGCGGCACTACTACTTTCTTCTCAATGTACACCGCTACGTACAGCAGCTGCAGCAGTACAGGTTGCAGACCAACTGGGTATTTTTCCATGCGTTTGCCTAGCAAAAACCAAACATCACACGAGCCGAGTTGTATGCGGCAGTCGTAGCTCTCAAAGCCACGTACGTCTGAAGATATCCCTCTTGTGTCTGACCGTGAACTTTTGTGAGCATTGCCACGTCTTTGCAGGCACACGGTTTTGATTACAACGATTTAGGAGCGCTTCACAAGCCTGATTTATGGTTCTGCTTAATAGAACAGCTTCAAGATTCCAGCAGGCAGTGTGTCTTTCAGAAAGTCACAGCTCACGTGTGCGAGACAGCTATTGCTCGGTTTTTTTCACGAGTGGTAACCAAAAAGCTGACGCACTGGCTAAAGCATGTGCCCAAGTTGAAGTTACAAGAAAACTTGCAGAGTTGCACCCCGTCATCTTACGAGCAGTTGATGTGCAGACTCATTTGGTTGCAACCCTGGTTGCTGTCAAGGATAGTCCTGGCATCGATTATGAGTGTGACACTCCATGCTTTTATGCACCGTCTCTCTGACCTTGAGCGTGGGTTTCTGCGTGACATCCTCACCGACGCCCGGTGGACCAGCTCCCGTGCCTCTAACGCAGGTGAGGCTCTCAGCTCGGCGTGTCCTTGTGGTGCTATCAAGCAAGACGCTGCGGTTTCGGAGGCTACTGTTGTCTTGCCCACTTTTCCTCGGCTGTGAAGCGCAAGCCTTTGATGTGGCGGAGCCATGGACCCCTTACAGGCGACCAGCCTTACCTTGCTCGCGGACTGGCTTGTTGGCCAGACGTGCGAAAGTGGCTATAAGCGCGCCTGGGTCCGTTTCACGCGCGAGACCGTTGCACCCGAAGGCCAGGTCGTGCCACAGCAGTGGCTCGCCCACCAAACTGCTCCCGGCGTCCCAACCGAAGACCGTCGGCGCCTCGACCCTGTCGTTTACGGCGCCGCAGCCAATGGTGGGGCGCTGTGCTGCGACGCAACACTGGTCTGCCCCCTGACGACGAGAGGACACCTGCATACACCTGCATCCATGCACAGTGGAATTGCACGGGGCCCGCAAACGCTGCTGGTGCTCGACTCGGGGATCGGGAGCCGTTGGCTCTCCGTGCACCGCCCACAGTGCATCGCGCCGCGTCCCCTGGGTGGGCGCGACGTTGGTGGGAATCTCTGATAATCTCTGTCTGTCGGGGTCCAGCTCGCCGTTGCAAGCACAGCATTGCGGCGCTCTTGGCCAGCCGTCCCAGCGCCGAGGCCGAGCGACTGCCCAGCACTGGACCATGCATGTGCTCGACCTCGCTGCTGACGAGGCGCCAAGCCGCTTGCCCTCGCGGCCCTACACCGGCACCGCACGTAGCCATATGATGCCGTAGGAGTGTTGTAACTACCGAATTTGCTTGCAATCGGCAAAGTTCGTTGGAAAACAAAATGTCCCCTTGGCCTGCCACGCAGTGCGGGGACTACTGGGCCGAACCAGCCATAAATTTACAGGCGGTGGTCGGTAAATCTCTACCACGCAATGTTGCTCGACGAAACAATTCTCAACCGTACGGCACGCCGTCGGGAGCTCTGCTGTCCGAGCAACCGGATGTGTTCGTTAAAGTCGCAACGATGTCCAACGCTGGCAGGAACATTGCATGCCAAAAAGTTCCACGTCTAGCTGGCAAGGAGGTGTTCTGGGGCCTGAACCTGCCTCCATTCATGCAGTGTGAAGCTGAAACGCACCGCCGGTTTTTGAACTGGTTTGACGAGCGAATTTTTTGAGAGCTCCATCCAGCAGATCACTGCTCTCGAGGCCCCTTCAGGTCAGCGACGGCTTGCGCGTGCCTTCAGTCTCACTCTACTTCTCAGACATGCTTCCGCCAATCAGTTTCAGGGCAAGGTTGCCCACCCTTGCCCTGGTGCCTCGCGACTTGCAAATTCTTTTCATCACCAACCCCGCCCGAGCCTCACGCTCATGGCAGGTTTCGGTGCAAGCGCTGTGGGCGTGCCTCAATCAAGAATGCTTTGCAACACTTTCGCGAAAACTTGTGCTACGATCAAAAACAATGCGTCGTGCCAAAGCGATTGAAGCTGCCTCAGCTCGCTCACGTGCGACAAAGCTCGGTGACTTTGGACTTTGGATGGAGGATCCCCGCTGCGAAGCGACCTCCGCGGCCTGACTGAGTGCGTCGCGTGGTGCTCGTTCGCTGGCTTCTTTGTGGGCGACGACCACCCTAACAAGACCAAGGACGCCAGGGGCAGGCAAGCAAACGGACGAAGGTGGCAACCTCCGCGGCCCAGCGTCCTCCCACCTCGAACCCGATGAGAGGTCAAGTTCCGGTATCAAAACCTGCCCCTCGCTGCGCTGTGGATGGCCCGGCCCGATGTTTGCTCCTTCTGGCGAGCATGCATCACGGATCAATGTGCTTACAGGGTTGGTGTCAACGGCAACCGTGCCGAAAAAGCAAGCCATTGCAGACGACCTCCATCCTCCGCGCATCGTGGACTCGCACATCGAGGCTCACAGCAAGCAGTGTCGGCAGGCCCCACACGCTCTGGCTTCTTGCAAGCGCGGCAATGGCGCGTCGAGAAGCAATGGTCTGGAGGCGAGCACGCCAAATGTGGAGCATCGGGCAACATCGTGACGTGGGGAAGACTTGCATCGTTTGTTGCATACCACTCCCTTGTTACAAGGGTGCGATCGCGCAGCATGGATCGAAATGCCCCCGGGTTTTTCGGCTGTTTGTGTGTTGGAAGGAGTTGGACCACGTTCATCACTGCTCTGTACAAACAGTATCTTGAAAATTGCAGGCATTTATCAAGGCACGCGAGCTATGATGACTGGCGAGTGAATGCAGTGCTCCAGGAACGCCCGCGAAAGGCGTGACGGTCGGCGTTGGCAGCGCGTAACCGCGATATCGCAGCAAGCTGAAATGCTGCTTGTGCTGCTGGCAGTGGGTTGGAGAGTCCGTTTCCGGCAAGCGAAGAGCAGAGCGCCGCCACGGTGCTGCTTTGGGCGGAACGAACGGTAGCCAGGAAGAAACAACCATTTCTCCGAGGCGTGCTCGGAACTACACGAACTAGCCACACGTGTGTTGGTAAGGAAACACTGGAGCATTGAACAACGGTCACTGTGTGAAAGATCAAGGTAGCTCTTGACATACAAGTGGAACGTCACATGCGTGGCCAATCGGCTGAAAACGGACAAATTGCATGCACATCGCTGCATTTTCGACTGTGCGGCAACATGTCTGGCTCAAAATTCGCATAAAATGATATGATGCAGTTGATCTGATGCAGTGCGTCGAAGCGTTTTTTCCCGCGCCTGCAAACGCGCCTTTCAAGATACACCTCAAACTGTTCTTTTGCCAAAGGCTACTTACGGTTTGCGCCAGCTGCAAGTCAACAGAAACAAATTGTGTGTTGCCTGCATGTTTGCTGTTGTCGTGGAAAAGCTTGTTGCAGCAAGCTCTTTCAGAAAGACAACAGCACGTCCAGAAAAAAACAATTCAAACAAACGCAAACACCAATCACATCGCAAAAAGAAGAAGCTACACGAAGCAAGTTTCTTGTGGTGCGGAGGATGGGCTCCACCTCCTTGACAAAGAGGGCTTAAGTCCCCCTTGAAGCCCCCCTTTTTGCCCTGTAGGGGTCTTCCCTCTAAGAAAGGTGGAGGCAAAGGGTCGAAGCCTTTAAGGCCCCCCTTAAAGCTCCTTTAAAGCCCCTTCAAGCTCCACTTAAGCCCCCTTAAGCTCCCCTTTGAGTCTCCCTTTAAGTCCCCCTTGAGCTCCCCTTTAAGCCCCGCTTTAAGCCTCCCAGAAGCCTCCCAAGCTCCACTTTAAGCCCCACGCAATCACACCACACACAAAATAAGAAGAAGAAGCCACGAAATCGTTTTGTGGGTTTTTGCGAAGAAAATAAATGAGATAATAAAACAAAACACAATCACACCACGCAATCACACACACACACACACAAAAACAAGAAGAAGAAGCCACGAAATCGTTTGATTTGATGGGGGTTTTTGGGAAGAAAATCAAATGAGAAAAGCAGATTTGATGAAACAAAACAAATGAACACAATTAAACCAATGCCTGGCCGTGAGCTGGACACTGGGTCCGCCACAAGACAAGCAGGGATTGCCAAGACGGACATTGACGTGCACCGCAGCAGCGTCAAACCGTAAGCAACGTATGTGGCAGGCACGGCACGCATGTGGCTGGAGGCGCGTAAATGCAAACCTGCACAAGCAGGACATTGCCGTGCGTTCCAGGGCAACGCAAGCCATGGCCCCAGCAGAAAAGCTTCAGCAGTTTTGAGCGTGCACAGCCCAGTCAGAGCTCAGGTGATGGTTTTTTTTGGCGTGAATGGGCCTCGTCGACTACGGCTGTAGCACTCGGTCCCTACAAGCAAACTAACAAACTACAAAGCACAGAACTACAAAACAGTGAGACAAAAGCGAAGCTCTGCAAGCTGCGGCGCACAGGCTTTGCCGGTGGTAGCCGTTCAGCAAACTACGAAGCCTCAGCGACCGATCCGAAGCAACAAAGAGCCGTCGCTCTGAGCCGCCCAAAGCAGCAGGTGGAGCCAAATCCAAGCTCCGGCAGCCGTTCTAGTCTCGACAGACAACGGACAGCCCCTGTGCTTTGTTTCATCACGATCGAGCACACCAAAATCCAAAAGTCCAACGCCCACCGTGGCGAGCGGCTTCTAGACATGATGCGGAGCCAGAGTCGTTGCGACTCAAAGCCGGCCAGATGCGACCGCACCCCGAGGACGAAAACAAACGATCCACGGTGTGCAACAGTGGCGAATTGGATGCCGGCGTCCAACGCCGCCGCCAATCGCCGTCCACAATGCGTGTGGCCAGGCAAGGATGCGGACCGTAGGGAAAAACTTGTTGTGCGTCGAGACCCAGCACAGCGCAACTCAGGAACGTTCCGGGAACGGCAACGGGACGCCCATGACGAGGCTTGGGCCAAGGCAAGACGGTGCGGCTGCTCGGATGGGACGGGCCCCTGCCGCGACTTGATGCTGGTGGCTTGCGAGCTTGCACCCGGCGCAATCCTCCGTGCAGTGGCTCATTCCATTCCAACCCTTGTTGTTTTTTGCCCTGCTCGTTTGCCCAGGTGTCCGCTCGGCATGGCGGCTGGACTCGAGGCGCGCAGGGAAGCTGGGCAACATGGACGACGCGCCCGCAGCTGCAAAGCAGGTTGCCGATGCCATGAAGGAAGCTGCACCTGGTCTCGGATATATTTGGATTCGTAACAACAGCGAAGACTATGACGGCACAGAGATCATTGTCATAGGCTTTTCTGGGCCTGATCCGAAAAGGGCCTGCCTCAGGGCCTTGGGTATCCTAACTGGTTCGGACGAGGGCTTGTTTACTGCAGCAACTGCAGCCAAGGTCCAGCAAATAGATATGAAGACGCGATTGAGAAGCGGCTTCGACCGGGAGGCGGGTGAGGAAGAGAACCCGCTTGATGACAGCTGCACCAACTGTGTTCAAGGACAACTTGCGGTGTGCCGCAACCACGGAACAGGGCGGCCAAGGTTCCCCCCCCCGTCCGCTACAATGCGCAAAGTCAAAATCGGCAGGTGTGCAGACTGAGCGCACACGGTGTGTGTCGCCGATGCAAAGCACGGTGGAAGCCAACTTGGGTCGCCCAAGACAGCCGAAGTCATGGTAAGAGTCTGGCCGTGCTGCCCAGCATCCACGCGTCCCAGGCTGTGTGGCGAGTGCAACTAGGCCCAAACAAGGGTTCCACCAGGCAGCAAAATGCACCCTGCAGAGGGCAATAGAGGGAAGGTGCGGGGTTCTGCCCCTGCCTGCCGTTGAGCATGTCGAAGTCCGAGAAATGACGTTGGCCGGATCCTCGCTCTACGCACTTACCAAGGCAAGAGGGGAGGCCAAACCATGTCAATAACGGACATCGACGTATGTCGACGTGCCAGCAAGCTTAGGAATCCCGAGGGGAGGAGAGCACAGCGCAGGCGCCCCCCCTTGGCCCCAAGTCCAATGGCCCAGAAAGCGCGGCGCAACCAGTTTGCGTCGACCCTGCTCATAGACAACCAGAAGCGGCAAGCACCAAAGGCTGAAACGGATGAGCCTCCAGACCACAATAGGAGGCCAATGCAGCGGGTGACAAGTTTTGAAGTGGCATCAACCTTCCCAATCGGAGAAGTGATGAACCCAGCTTGTTGTCGGGCCGACTCCTATGCCGAAGATGAAGAAAGGAAGGAACCACAGCGACGTATGTCGTCGGTTTCACCGGCACAGGCCAAGCGGTATCTGTGTCGTTGCGCGCAAGTGGCCAAAAAGGCCGGAGCCCGTGGCAATCTAGACAGGGGTGCGGTCAAGTCCTGCAAGCAAAAGGGGACCGAGCAGCACCGCCCTTTGGCCAGAGTTCCGCGTAGGCCGGCGATGACCGCTGACTCGCCACGGAAGCCGAACATCTCAAAGTCGGCCAGAAGCGGCCAACCCCCAGATGGATCGTCGGGGCCTCACATACACGAGGAGCCAAGGAGTGATGTGGCCATCCTCTGATCCGTATGCATTGAACCGGACATACCGGCGCCCAATGAAGAGGGTCCTCCAGCCCCACATTGGAGAAGCGCTAGGTGCGAAGAGCCCAGTGGTGTGGAGAGCGGCCAGTGCTCTTGCGCGTGGATGAGCAAGCAAAGCGATGCCCGAGTACCGACGTGGGCAGATGTTTCGCGCCAACACTTGCCACAATGCAGGAGCAAACTGTTGTCAGAAAAGGGACATCGATGTACGGCGACATGCTGGCAGCTTAATGCAACCCGACGCATTGAGGACCCAGCGTGGACACCGCCACGCTGGCTGGTGTCCCCCCCCCCGGGCATACGCCCGGCAAGGAGGAAAACCAATCCGGTGTCACTGAGAACGAACATCGACGTATGTCGGCGTCCCGGTGGCTCCACACGGCGTGACTGGTCGGGACGCCGCGGTCGCCTGCCCGTCTCATTAGTCCCGTGTTGCTCCGGCAAGGGATCACCGAATGCCAAAACAAGACATAACGACGTATGTCGTCTGTCACGATCGGGGTGAGCAGAGATCACCGGGCAGAGCCGGACGCCTCATCGGACGGCCAGCTGTCTAGCAGGCGTTGCATGTCGCGCCCATTCGAGGGGAAGTGACTCTCGTTCAATAGGTAAAGCATCTGGTAATTTCGGGCAGTGTACATTTCCTTCAAACGTGAAAAGGAATACTGGTGGGTATCGTGGTCCTCACTATGAAGGTGTGGCATGAGCTCCGTGGAAATGCAGGGAAGTTGGAGGCCGGGCCCGAGACCCCCTTCTCTGAGGAACTCATCTGCCGCCGCCTTCCAACGTTCCTGCGCCCGAGGGTGCCCTAGCAACCTTGGGCGCGTGCCATCAGGCAGAGTTTGTGTGCGGCCTTCCTCCTGGGCGACCAACCTTTGAAGGAGGACCAACGCTTTGGCCTCCGTTGCGTCGAAGTGTGCAAAGCGCCACAGGCGGGTCGGAAAATAGAATTTCTTTTTCTGCGGCCCACGGATCCAGTAGGCAACTACCGCACGGAGATCCCAGCCTCCAGAGGTTGTCACTGCACGGAGGCGCCACAGGGCACTGTGGAGTAGGCCTGCAGCCTGGATCGCCAGCGACGGCTGAGCACGTAGCCCCAGCGGAACATCCGCCAGCGGAAAAAGCAGTCGAAAGGTGCCACGATAGGATCCAGGATACGCAAACATGCGCGGTTCGATCTCTCCGCGTCTGGCTGGGAGGAGTCCATTCTCGAAGCCCTCCATCACGCGGCCCGCGATGGCAATCTGCGGACGGCCTACCAAGTCAACAGGAACCTTGCGTGTGATTCGGACCTCAATATGCTGGCCATCTCGCCCAGGAGTTACACTGGCGAGTTGCAGGAGTGGGGCGGACGAAGGGTCGTCGGCCAACGAACGGGTAAGGAAAAAGAGTAGTTGCACCGGCAGCAGTACTCCACAATGCAGAAGCGGAGTACCCTTGTTGTCCTCGGCAACAGTGCTGCCTCCCCCGGTGGTACGCCGCTGGCTGGAGTTCTCCCCCCGTCTGCTATCTGCTATTGGTCGGCAAAGGGTCTGGTGTTGCAGTAGGGTCGCGCTTGGGAGCCAGAGACATCTGGATAAGGCTGCCATCGCGTACAGGGGATTTCCGTCCTGCGAGAGCCCGTGGGAGAGAGCTTTTGAGCCCCGACAGTTCGTCAAGGAGCAGCCACCACCAAATCTCCGGCCGGGCCAGTTCGTACCAGGACAGGTCGAAAACCTGTCCTTCCGCTAAGCGCAGGACTGGATCACAAAACTGGGCCAATGCCACGGACACAGCAAGCAGTGGTGTTAAGCAGACGCGAAAGGCTTCGCTCTCAGTGCAGCGTCGCAACATGAGGGCTCGGTCCGCAAAATCCACAACTTTCACCCCAAAGTTCTGTGGACTGAGTTTGAGTTCACAAGCAGGCAACGACAAGGGGAGGGAAAGCAGGGTAAGGCAGTCCGGAGAGCTGGGGAGTAATTGCTGAAGTGCCCCAGCGCAGTCAAGTCCTTGAACCGGCTGTTGAAGTCTGCCCCTAGCTTGGTAACGGCGAAGGGTGTCATGCTGCTCCGCGAATTCATCCTCATCATCTGCTGGTACACACCTGCTGGCAATTGAGGTGACCCCTGGCACAAGACGATCAGGCGGGGATTCGACCGCGCCCAGTAGGTCCTCCACACGTTGAGTCCATGTAGCGGTAGGTGCAACTGGGTGAGAGGCCGCACAGCTTTGGCTGCGCAGCTCGGCTGTCAGCGTCGGATCTTCCTTGGCAGGCTCGCCGATCTCCGGGTCCGGGCGCACCGCACCTGTCGGATCATATAGGGCTCTTGGCAGTCCAGTAGTAGCCACCGGCGGGAGCAATGTTGCCTGAGGGAAAGAATGTCGTAGGCACGACGACACATAGCGCTGCAACCTCCCTAGCAGCCTGGTGTTGACCGTGTCAGAGGAAATAGCGTAGAAGTAGAATGCGCCGGGCACGGCCATCACTGTTGACTCCGACACACCAGCATTGCCGCGGCACTCAGTGGCAGGTTCCGTGCAAGGCATGTGAGACCCTATCAGCGATCTGTGATGGGTGGAGCGGAGGGCACTGAAGAGCCTCTTGGGGAGAGGGACACCCCCTCCTCTGTGGTCACGGAGGCGATGGAGCCCGAACCTCGGCGGGTTAGTGAACTCCAGTAGTCCAAACACAGGAAACTCGGTATCGATGACAGGGTAAAACGGCCGTGCCGTGATGGACTGACCGCGCGGTCCACTGTGCTCAAAGTCCACCCCTCGAAGGAGGAGCTGAACCGGGTAGCCCTCTATGCCACTGTGAGCTGCTACCGCTGTAGCCTTACAGAGCGAGGGGACGCGATTCACGGACCATCGTTCGTAAAACTCCTGGGCAGTCTTCTTGTCCTCGCGGGGAGGGCTTGATATCCCAAGCTTGGCCAGCCCATAGGCGCTGTACAGCTCCTCCCATCGTACGTGGGTGTGATGGAGGACAGAGTGGAGCTCCAATGCCGCCGGAATACCCCACCAATGAGTGGGGGAGGCGATGATCAATGGGCCCGTGGGTCGCGTGCTGCCCGCCGTGAGCCGCTGATGAGCATCCTCTCCGGTCATGGTAAAGCGGCCAGCCCTGTCGAGAATGCAGATGTCGACTGCACCTGTAGTGCCAGCGCAGACTGTAGTGGTGAAGAGGTCCACAAATGCCCCCAATTCATTGTGATGGTCATAGAAGAAGGAGAAGAGGGATGCAGCCTGCGCCTCCGTGGTAAGGTGTCCCGGCGGGGGGAGCTCTGGCAGCCAATCCGAGATAAACTCCGCGAGGGATGTACCTTCGGCCACCACTCGGTGCGCGTTACCCGTGTCCGCGTTGGCGGGGCGAGCATTGCTGAGGCCAAGACCATGCTTGAGGGCGTCAAAAACCCGGGTGGTGGGTGTGACTACCGTGACTTTCCGTCCAGCCTGCACTGCGAAACGATGCCCGCAGACGTTGTGTAGGCGAATACCAGGAGGACACAGAGCAATTCCATCAAGCCATCTGGGTGCATGTCCGAAGATGTATGCCGCGGTAATCGGACGAAGTACACTCCTGGCTGGTGAGTGCCGTCCGCCGCTACCCGTTGAAGCCGCCTCGCCGCGGTGTCCGCAGCTAGCTCACCAATGGTGATCGGGCACGGAGTGGTATCGGAAACCCTGTGCATGCTGATGGATTGAGGGTATCGAACGGCGCCGTGATTAGTAGATAAAGGTCAGCCAGCAGCCTGGTGGAGGCGACCAGGGCTAGATTCAGGCAAACCCCATTGATGGGGGCCAAGCCTTCAGCTTGCATAGCGGTATTGGCCGGCGCCAGTATTGCACCGACAGCTGACAGACGATTGAGATAGCACAACATCGCCTCGCTATGGGACTCCGACTGGTGGAGGAAGTCCACCGCAATAGCCGCTGGCGTGAGCCGGTCGGGGTGAGGGCACACTCGGTCACCTATGCTGGTGATGCCTGAATAAGGAATGAAGTTTCATCCCTTGTCGGGTGACCCGACATCCTCGTAGCTCCTGCAGATCCTCATCGAGGCTGACCCCAACCTCTTCCTCAATGCCAAAGAGGCACTCGGACAACTCTCGACACACGGTTATGGTGGCTCCCGTCGGCGGCTCAGCGCCCTGATGGCCGTCATAACGGTGTCCTAAGCTAGTCCACCGGATAGTGTGAAGCGGCCCCTGCGGTGTAGACTGAACCAAACCTCTCAGTGCCGCGGCAAGGCGTCCCGGGGAGACAGGCTGCGGGGCTAGCTGGGCGACGCCGCGGATGCCGACTGGCTTGGCAATGAGTCGTGCCAGGGTGCGTACTTGGACCTCGCCTTTACCGCCACCCGCGGGTTGGCGTGGGTCCCCGGTGCGGATGACGAGCTGGCCGGCAGTGTTCGCAAGGATGGCCGCCGAGGCGGGCTGTCCCTCCTGTTGCCCCTCGTCAATAACAATGACATGTGCGCTGGTAAGGTAGGTTTTCACCTCGCTATAGGAGGCATAACGAAGTTGCAGCGCGGCAGAGCCCTGTGTGAGCAGCAACATGTGAGCACTGCCAACTGAGGGGGATGTAAGACGGGCGTTGCGCCTCGTGGATCCTGGCTGAGTTGTGGCAATCTCTCCTAAGCCGGCCGCTTGGTGTTCAGCAGCTTCGGTGAAAGGCACATGATCAAAAGATGGGTCGATCATTTCGGCATCGCCAGACACCCTACGCACAACGACAAGCGGGCGCAGCCATTGCGGGGCATCGACCAACAGGTTGGAGGCAATACGGACAACAGCAATGAGCGCAGAATGCTGCTGCGCCGTCCAGAATACCGTTTGCTCCAGAACAGCATCCAGACAGACTAGGGCGCACCACAGAGAGAAAGTTTTGGATGAGCCAGCACAGCCCAGGATGCTGAGAGAGCTGCGGCCTTGTGCCCGAGCGGCTAGAATGGCCGTGATGTGCCCGCTCAGGAGGCCATCCGGGCTGTTCAGAAGCTCAGCAATGTGGCGACAAAAGGACTGTCCCATCAGGGCAGCCAACGCGTGCAGCTCTTCTGGGATCAGCGATGCCGGGAGACGCCAATTGCTGCAGAACGGCTCCCGAGGGTTGTGGCGCCTGGCTACTGGGTGGAGGGCAATGATGCGCTGTTTGAGCCGCACAAAGTCGGCCGGCGTAAGGTCAGGGGCAGGTGGGAATTGAGGGGCTCTGGCAGCCGACTCCACTGCCTGCAAGAAGGACAGCGCGAGATGCACTTCCGAGGCGAAGTGGCTCCGAGGCCGTGGCGCAGGTAAGGTGCACGGGCGCACGGGCATGCCAATGGCCAGTGGGACACGTGCCTCAGGCATTTTGAGTACTTGCAGGAACACATCGAGAGCGCCACCAACCTTAATGCAAGACATACTTTGGAGGGAAAGGCCCCAGCTGCAGTCCTGGCCAGGTTGAGGGGCGGCCCCGAGAAAGGATGGCCACTGCCGGATGAGCAAGAGCGCAGCAATCGGGTTGAGGCGGTTGTGACGACGCTCGGCTTTGCGTTGTTCGCGTGTTTTGCCTTTCACCCGTTCAGGAACGATCAAATCCACAAATACCGCCACCATTTGCCCTCGCCGGAAGGTAAGCTGCAGAAGGCATCCCTCTGTGGGAGGCCGGTTAGCGCTTTGTCGATGCGAGAACCAGCCAGTGTCCTCCGTAGGCGTGTAGCCATGGGGACACGATAAGCCAAGCACGTATGTGCCAAAGCTGAGGCAGTCTTCAACCTTCAGCACCACCGGTAGACCCCGTGCAAAACGCCTGGTTGTGTCATGGTGCGACATCCGACGGTTCTCCTGCCCAGTGTCCTCGAGTGTGGCGCCTTGGCTATAGACATGGAAGTGCAGGAAATCCACGACTCGCTCGAGCGACAGCCCATTGAGGGACGTTTGCACTGGTGCCGGCAGAGGCAGTCATAGCACCGCAACCGCACTTCCTGAATGATCCATGTCCGCAGCGCAGTAATGCAGTGTGGCAGGGAGGCTGTGGTTACAGAGCGAACCGCGTCGCAGAGGGGTTGCGGCAGGGAAGCTACCGTGCCTAGCTTTTGGAGTAATGCCACGCTAACACGGTGAGGGAAAAGGGCAGTCATGACCTCCCCAACCTCACTATCTACCAGTCCCCGACTACGGTAGAAGTGCAGAGCGTGGAAAGCCCATTCCAGTTCCTTGTCCATACTACGCAGGGGGAGATAGGCGCGTGCGGCAGTAACATCCACTCGGGCAGGCAGTGCGAGACCAGCGCGGAGAAGGAGGTGGGAATAGTTATGGCACTGGAGCCCAAAGAACTCTGCTGGCACGTTGGCATTGGCGTGCACCGCCTCCTGAATGTCCGTCAGGGTAGCGCCCGCCTGCCGGAGACGTGGGTGCCGCAGTAGCTCTGTCACTGGGATATAACCGTCCTCGCGTACTCGCCCCGTGTGTCGCAAGATCTGCGACATTGCTTTGGTCAACCAATGTAGGCCTCCAGCGCGTATGCCTGGGGCACCTCGTATTGCGGCCCACGCAAACTCAGTGGGCACCCATGGGCACAGGAAGTCTTCACTGACGTGGATGATCTTTAACCGACAGGGGAGGCTCAGAAGTTCCGCAAAGAGCCAGTCAGGCATGCCCACTGCCCCGATCTCGACGGCAGCAAGTGTCGACGCAGTAGTTGCGGCCTGGTCAGAGGCGGGAGGGCACTCTATTGGCGGGAAGGCGCAGTCGCCCCACAGTTTGCGGAGAAGCACGCCAACCAGGCTTGCCGTGTAGCTACCTGCCTAGAAGCCCCTGACAGCAGGCCGCGCAGGGCTGATACCAGAAAAGGCAATGCACAGTGCTGCAAGACATGCAGAGTGTGGGTCCTGCAAGTGAGAGCTGCGGCGAGCTCTCTGGAGCTGCACCGTAACCGCTCGGGTCTCCGGACCCGTCATAGAAAACCTCACCCCCAACATGGCATGCGCTAACTTGATGACCGGCAATGGAGAGAGCAGGATGCTAGTGAAACGGCCAGTGGCACTAAGACGCGCCGATGCCGTCGCCGACAGCTTGTCACAAGTCTCGGCGTGGCAGCCGGTTGGGCCATAGCACTGGACAGAGCACATGAGCTGCCAGGCATCACTGCGCGCCGGGGCGCAAAACGTGCTGGCTCCGGAGCACTCGATGCGCACCTCCGTGACCGGAGGGTAACCTGAACAGCACGGTACAGGTAGGGCACCAGGCAATGGTCCGTCATGTCAAGTGTCAGCATTTGCTCCCCTGCAGGGGAAGGGGCAGACACAGCCGCGACTTGCTCCAGCTCAGTCGCGGGCAAGAGGGCACATATCCGCCAGCGCGCCCACGTGCGCATCTGCTGCGAAAAACGATGCCGTGTGACACGCCGAAATGGGATGACCCGCCTCGCCCCGGGTCCAGTCACGCCACCCCCAAAGTGTCTCTGCGAGGGTGGGCAATGAGCGGAGGCGGCCAAGCTGCGCCAGAGGGGCCTTGCCATTGGCACCGTATCCGTGCACGAAGGCCGGTAGCCATGAAGAGGAAGGGCCCTGGCAGGCTACACACCCGGCAGTGGTCGGAGCTCAAGGCGAAGAGGGTGGAATTAGCACACTGTTCATGGGCTCCTCTAGCCCATCCCAAGGCATCCTCATGTGGGTGCAAGGTCTCCCGTAGGTGTTTTCATGCTCCTGTGCATCGGGGTGCCAGTAAGGCTGCTGCAGGACCGCTCCCAGATACACCCAAGTGGTGACAACGTCGCCGCTGTGCCGCGCCTGCGCACCAAAGAGTGGCGTACCTGCCAATATTCAATAGCTCGGCAGTCCGACGCTCCCGAGGTCTGCAACGCGGCAGCGTTGACAGGTGTGCGAGCTTCGACAAAAGGAGTGGGACAACTTCGGCAGCCCACTCCGCCAGTACCGCCTGGGTCAGGCCAAAGCGACGGCAGAGTTGGGAGTCCCCGATGGTGCTGCCTCCTCCTTCCTCGTCACAGGCAGCCACAAAGGCCTGCCAAGACCCTCGGCCGCGCAGATGTAGCGGCACTATGCCAACCTCAGTATGAAGTCGGCCAGGCTCTTTAGCGAAGACAGAAAACCCTCCTGGGCGTCGGTGGACGGCTCCGTCACAAAAACGACTCCCACTGACTCGCGTGTGCGCCGAGAGCAAGGGCTGCCCTGGTCAGGTATAGTTGGCGCGAAAGACCAAACCGTATCGTCTGGGGCCGGCATCCCAACTCCAGCGGAGGCCTGGAACTCCTGCGTGTCAAGGCACAGATCTTGGAGGTCAGCGACCTCAAATAGCGCCGTCGGCGCCGCATCGTGATCTGACAGAATGATGTGTTTGCCTGGGAGCAGAACCCTAAGAACCCACAGCGCGTAAACCTTGCCCCACCAGACCACCGCCCGACGCAAGCCTGTGGCTTGGCGGAGTGGAAAGAAGACACAGGTGTGCCGCTCGTTATGCCGACCGATCCAGCAACACCTGTTGAGAATATGTGGTAGGGTGTGGCGCGTATGGTCATACTCCTCCAACGAGTCCGTGTCCGTGAACAGCCACAAGGTGTGGCAATGCACAACCGCGGGATCTGTGCAAAGCCATACCGCATAACGCGCTAGAGAGTCCAAATTTACTGGTATGGTTGGCTCATACTCGCACGGGGTCGTCGGAATTTGGCCAAAGGGAAGCAGGTCTGCACTGATCGGTAGCTCCTGGAAACCGTAGATGGAGTCAACGGCATCGCTGCTGTCCTCGACCGGTGCACGTCGCGTGCCTCCCGCCCGAGTATTCAGTCGGGTGACCAGCATGCCCACAAAGCCGTGCCCTAGTCGGCGATCGTGCGAGCAGACAAGCACGGGCAAGCTGCCACACAGTGCCATATAGTCAAAGGCTTCCGCAACCGTCGCAAGGTAACCCGCAACGGAAAAGGGGGGGTCGTCCGTGTGCAAAGGGGCACCTTCCTGAAAGACACGCCAAGTTGCCGATTATTCGGTGAAGTCAGGCACGTCCGTGAGGCCGGGGAGTACCTGCACCAAAAGGTGCCCCTCGTACACTTGAAGGTGAAGGTGCTCCATACCCGAGATTGCATGCTGTATAGACGCCAGCGCCAGGGATATGGGCCGATGAAGTTCGGTACCCACTCCGCTGACCACATGGTGCGTGTAGAACAATTGGACAGCCATGGCGCACACTACCACCGATGAACAGGTTGCCCCAACCCCTGGCTGGCGACGTATGTCACCGCCTGAGCCGCGATTAGAATCATCAGCATGCAAACGGCTCAGGGCAGAATTCAAGCCCCCCCCCCTACCCACAGGACCTTTTGGCACTCCAATCCTCCCTCAACCTGTGGCATGTAGAGCATGACGCACTGGACCGCCACTGCCTGTTGACTAAAAAAGGGGCGGATACCGGTCCGGTTTATTGGGCCAGGGCCCAAGATCCACCACCGGGCAATCAGCCCAAGTAAAAGGTTTGGTAGCCCTGTCGGCCACTGGTGTCCCAGTCGCGGTGGTTCGCAATTTGCTCCACCACGCTGGCCACCTGCTTGAACCAAACCCTCACCGTTTCGTTTCCAGCATTTTGCCAGTTATGATGTAATTCGATCACAACCAGGTTGGCGCGCATGCCCAGGGCCGCCATGAGTATCACATCGATGTCGCTTGAGGTGAGCTGGAACTCGGGGTCCGCAGCCAAGTCGAAGTGACACAGGTCACCATGGCGAACGTTAATGTGTGGGTCCAGGCGCCTCCACATCATCGGCAAAGGCAAAGCCGCCATAGCAGAAGCAGGGCGGGCGAGAGTGGAAGCTGTATGCGAGGTGAGGGTGCTGGCGACGTATGTCACCGCAATCTGAGCCAAGGGACAAACACGGAAGTAGGGTGGGAGCAATGCACACGCAAGCGACCCAGAAACACGCCTTTTCCGCAGGAGCGAGAGAGATCATGATCCGGGTCACGGTGGCGTACCACCAAGCCCTACTTCCAAAAACCCTGTTGGCCAGACGACATACGTCGTCAGCCAGGTGGTATGGCTTCCGTCAATGGGCCTAGATGTGGCGGCTTCGGGAACCAAGACGTCAGACTGGTGGCGCGTGAGAATCCACCTCCTCGGGGTGGTCATAAAAAAGCACACTGGGCTAACTGCCCGTATGTGTGCACTACCCCAGGATGTCAACGCACCTTTTTCAAGGGCAGGCACCGCCACTGCTGCTCCCTATGCAGCGTGGGGCAACACACTGATCGATGTGAGCGGCACGTTGCCCGGCTGTTGCGCCGGATGCGGCGGTCAACATTGTCCCTTTGCTGCTCCCCGAATTGCTCGAGAGTGGCGGGAGTCGGGCACACCCGATGCTGCGCTCCTTGCGACCATACGAATGCGGAGACGCACACCCCCCAGTGTGAGCAGCGTCAGCGCCATCTGGCCAGCGGGCATGCCTACAGTGCACCACCTGAGTCGGGCTGCGCTGGGCGCACAACCACCGCTGACGAGAACCAAGGGCAGGAACCTGCAGGTCTTCCGGCTTCTGGAGTAACCAGTGACGACTTGCCAGAGGCCGCTTCCCGGGAAGCGAGCGGAGTGCCAGGCATTGGACCGCGGTTGCAGACATTTTACCCGATGGGGGTGCGACCTTCATTGACTTACATCCCTCGAGCCACGGCCTCGCCTAGAGCTGCCGGTTTGGAAGACATGGATTGAACTCCGGCCAAGCCGTCTGCGTTGGGACAAAGGTAAATGCTGCCCGCATGCTTTGTCTTCAGCCTCAACGCATCACTAGTTGAGTCTGGCCAGGCATTGCAGCCACTCCAGCCGTACGGGCCTCAGGCTTGCTTCATCTCTGTGCTACATGGCAAGGAGGTTGGTGTCTCGGTTCGGCGTTGGCTGCTCTTGCGTCGCAGCCGTCCCGTGCCTGGAGGTCGCAGGATATTGCTGCCTGCCGCGAAAGCAAGGCCGCCGTCGCCAAAAAGGGGGGGGTGGGCATCCTTGTGTGCTTGCATTTGGCATTGGTCCTTTGCCTTGGCTTCCTTCAGTCTTGCTATTGTGTGGGCTTTCAGCACGTCGGCATACGACGACGTCCTTTTTCCGTTCCCTGATCCGCCCCGGCCTCTTGTTCAACATGGCAAGTTCGTGGAACGAGATGCCGGTCAACGTCAACATCCCTGGCTACGACGTGTTCCAGATAGCCGGGAGGGGTTAGGGTCCCTCAACAGGCATGTCTGAAACAGGCGGCACCGGGCTCGCGAGAGTCCTGCTCACTGGTGGGGAGGCTGAGTGTCGCAGCTTAAGATCCCTGGTGAAGCTTGCGGTGAAGGAACATCGCGGTGTGCTACCGTCTAGCCGGCGTCAGGAGGGGGCGGCCAGCAGCACTCTGAACTGAGCTTCGGCTCTTCCCTAGCTGCTGGTACGTACTCTTGGCGTGCCTAGTGGTCGACGGGCCACGGCGCCAGCTGAAGCATCTCCTCACGAGACTCCTTCCCTTAAGCGCCCCAGCGCAGCTACGGGCTAGTCCCTGCAAACACAAACTAGGGGGTACGCGCCCCCAGTAGTGGCTCCGCACCACTGTAAGTGCGTCAGATCAGCAGCGATCTTTTCCGGCTGGTCTTCGGTTTGGGAGTCGGGATAGCGGGCGGAGCGTCGACGGTTGTTTCCCCTGCTGTGGCAGCGTTCACAGGCTCGTCAGCCGTCGGGGAATCAACCTCGGCACTGTCCATAGGGTGTCTCCATCCCGAAGACTGAGCTTGATGACGGTCATTGCGCAAACGGACCGATCGCCTAGCGCCCTCTGAGGCAGCCCCGGGCCCGGCCGCAGCACTAGGCTCCTCAGCTGCGGAGCCTTCATCCGCTAAGTCCTGGCTAACGTAGACGGTCCAAGGGTGTTCGCCTTCCCGAGGCGCCAGAGGTCGCACATAGATAGCCATGGACCCTTGGGTGACTGCTGCAGGCTCAACGCAAGTGACAGCCAGGTTCATGAAAATGCCCCTTCTTGCCAGTGTGTCAGCAACTGCGCAGGAGACTTCCTGGGAGACCAACGTTGAACATGTCTGTGGCCTCCCTGTGGACGCGCTCGCCGGTCGGCTCATTGACCGGAACCGGCGCCGGAGGGCCGTGTGGCGGCCACCACGGGCCCGCTCCAGGGTAAGCCGTCGGCTCTCCGTCTGACTCCGGCTCCGACGGGAGCTCGGCAAGATTGATGGCAATGGCCTGCCTGCTCATTTGTCCATGTGATGCCATAGGGCGTGCCGCCATGGGGAGCAAGAGCGAGCGACGTATGTCGCAAGCTACCTTTTATACTTCAAGCCACAGGTTGCTAAAAGGCAAGGCAGGCTCAAGACCGAGGAGGTCACTCGCAGACAAGAAGTCAATGCACCAAGGGGCGAGCAACTGTCAAACGGTTGGATCTACCTGGCGGCACCAGTTGCAGCAGATGACCAAAAAGGCCCCTCTTGCCAGGGCAGACACCAACGTGCCCAACTGCCAAGAGCCTGGCAGACTGCAAGGGCTAAGAGCCCGACGACCATGCAAGAGGCTTGTGCAAGGGTGGCATAGGAGGGTGTCGAGGAAGGGAGCAGGCGTAAAACCCCCCCCCCACGAGATCTCCCGGGTCCGTGCTTGGCGTAGCAGTCGGCAGCCTAGTCGGCGTCGCCGCCTTTGGACAAGTGGCTCTGAGGTACCTGTCGGCACCAAGTGCAGAAGTGCGCACCATGCCTCGCTTGCCCGGGCGGGCACATACCATGCCTCACAAAATGCCTGCCAATTCTCCAACGCTCACAGGCAGGCGGCGCATAGCAGCCACGTCCGAAAGGCTGGAGGAGATTCGTGGGCAGGCGGCCCTGACAAGGCTCGAGACCCCCCTATTCCGTGCTCGACGCGGCTACTAGGCGCCTATCGGGTTCCACGAGCCAAGACTGAATCACAAATAGGCAAGTGTTGAAACAGGGCTAGATCACCTAGGCAGCCAGGGGAACTAGAGGCCCCCCTCCCCCCCCCCTTGCTAGGGAGGGCGGGGGAGCGACATGTGCCAACAAAGCCCAGGTCTGCTCAATAGATGACGGAATAGGGAGGACCTCCGAAAAAAGGCGGATGGCGTATGCCAGCTGCCGCTTACAGGGGTGGGAACCACCGACGAGAATTTGGGACGCCAAGGGGCAGGCAACCATCAATGGCGGCGCAGCTATCTGGTGCGCCATCGCAGCAGTTTCACATGGTGCAGAGCTTGCCAAGGCCGACACCAGCTTGTCCTCCACGGGAGATAGAGACCTTGGCAGCCCACAGAGGCTATGAGTCCGGCGACGCGCGCCAGCCACAAGCAAGCGCTGGCCGCAGGCGAAAAATCCTGAGCAGCCAGGACAGCTGGAGACGCCTTCGCAATGGGAGGCCGGGCGGTGACAGGCGTCACATTACAAGCATAGTCAGCTGAGTCTCCAGCCGAACTGAGCCAATTCCCACTGACACAGTACCTGGCGTTGCCATTGCATCTGTATAAATGCGCAAGGACGCCCCCGGCAGCAGCCGAAGAGACCACGAGCCTTGGAGCTCCAAGATCATGTCAGCCGGGGGCTGCATTTGGGGCCTGTCAACAGGCACTTCAGGCTGGCCGGCCTGAGGACCCTCATCCTGTCGTGATGGAGCCGGCCGTCTGGCAACATTCCTGGCGCTACGGACTGCAAAGGAGGTGTCCTGTTCAGCTGAGCCACTTGGCGCCTGCATGATAAGCTGCGGGGGTTCGGTAGAGCTCACCGACGTCAGCAGAGCTGTTGCGGCCCCAGGGCCGGGGGCGGTGTGTTGCTGCTGTAAGGGCTTCGCGGGAACTGGCCGTACCGGACCCTGCGGGAGTGGCAGCGTGCAAGGCACGGCTATGCTTGGCAACACATTCCTTCCCTCCCGAAGGTTTACCCGGCTTGCAGCGTACACGTCCTCCAATCGGGGCACCTGATTTAGGCAAATGCCGAGGCGCCATGAAAGAGGGACACGATAATGCCCTGGAGCAGCAATGTCCTGAGGCACCCGCGGCCCTCCCTTATATCTACCCTTCCCGTCCCTGTGAAGAGGCCACGCCCTCCTCTACGTTGAGCCGAAACGCAACGCAAATAAAGGAAACGTGACCAGACGAAAGCTATCCAGTCAACCGGTTGGGGCGCAATCCCTAGAGTGAGCACCGCCAAGATAATGCAAACAAAACAAGCAACACGAAATAATGATGCTCGCCGACTAGGCAATGGAAAGGCCGTTTGCCCTGGGCCCGCTGTCAAGGGCGGTCCGGGTGCCTTTGAACCCAGCATTGGATGCAGAACAGGGCAAACCAATTGCTGTCAGCAAGAAGCTGGGGACCATATCGGTCGCTAACAATACCGCTTCATGGTGCGGGACCGCACCAGCGCAACGGAGAAGAAGGGCGGCTACACGACACGTGTCACGCCCGTAGCCAGAGCGGTAGAAAGAGCTGGCCACGAGGCGCCGTAAATCGCTCAGCTGCATTCCCAGGCCAGCCCCGTACTCGAGCAGCAATGCCACAAGCGGGGCACTGCGTAGGGGGGTTCCCCAGGTCGCCCGTGGTGTGGACGTGTGCTCGCGCTTCGAGGAGCTGAACAACGGTGGCGGCAGAGCCGAGACGAATGGCGTACTGCAGTGGCACAGTCAGGCGGGCGCGAGAGCTCAAGGCCTGAGCATTGGGCGAGGCTCGAGCAAGCAGCAGAGTTGCAAGAGCACCGCCAAGCTGTCGGCTGATAGTATAATAGATAGGGAGGCCAAATTCGCCCCAGACCGTGGGTTCCTGCATTTCCAACAGGCAGGAGTGCAGTTCCAGGGTGTGCATCGCCGTGGCGAGACTGCCACTGGCTAAAGCACGCCGAAGACCTCGAGCCTGTGAGGGCCGATTGAACGTGTATACGATGGAAACTTCATCGTCCAATTCATGGGCAACTAGGCCCGCCATTGGCCATTGCAGACAGTGCAGGATCAGGCTGGCATGGTCCTCCCCCGCTTCGCTACGTCCAATTTCGCGGCCGCTGATGGCAAACCGCACCGTCTTCGTAGGAGGGTATATACCCGCCGCACGGGGGACTTCATGGCCGTAGAGCCGGAAAGCGCGGAGGACATCTTCATCCACCCACTGACAAGCAAGCTCGAAGGGTGAGATTCTGCGTAAGCTGCCATGCTGTGCCACTGTGTGCGGGCATGCTCTCGCATGTAGCAGTGCATTCACCATGATGCGGTGACCACGAGCAACCGCCAGAAGCAAAGGGTTATATCCGGTTGGCGGGTCCAGCGCCCCTGTCGCTTGCAAAAGCAGGCCAGTGCACGAGTGCGAATTAGCAAGCACTGAATATGCAAGGGGCGTATGCCCCCGCATGTCGGGTGTGTTAGCATTGGCTCGTAAAGCAAGTAACGCGGCCATGCAGTTGGTTGGCAAGTCGATCACATATGTCACCATTGGTATACGATACTCGATATCGGCGCGGCTCGGTAAGAAACGATGAGCCCATAGACGACCACGGCGAACAAGGGCGGCAATTAGCACAAAGTGTTCCTCCAGTATACAGCGCAGTGTGTCATCCCATATTTCATCCTCCAGCGGGGGGACATCGCGATGCAACATTACCTCCAATGCCGCCTGTTCAGCGCAGCGATCCAAATAGAGGTCCACCGTAACGACCCACCTCAGAGGCGAGAGGTTGGGAATGACCGCACAGACAGAGGTGGAGCTCGGACAGAAGACCGCATCCATAACCTGCCCTGCAGAGTCTCGTAGCTCCAGGAACACTGAGGCTACGCCAAAAGCCAGGCCAACTTCGCGTAACACCTCATCCGCGGAGATAGCAATATAGGTGGTGTAACATACGCCAAGACAGGTACGTCCCCGATCCAGCTGGGTAGGCCCTGGAGCAATGTGTTACACAGCTCCGATGGGGCACTACCCACTCGAATTGGAATGAGTTCACGTTGTTCCATGGCGACACGGAAAAGGCGGGATGTAGTATTACTTCCCGAGGCTGAGCCTATCGAGCCAGAGCTGCAGCGAAGCACGCCTCCACGCACAAACCGTAACCGCATGAGAAGGATCGCAATGGCAGGAGTCAAGGCAGAGCCTGGAAGAGCGAAGAACTACCCTGCACAGAGAAGGGAAAGCCAACCCCCCCTCCCCCCCCGCCGAGCGTGCGCCAAAACTCAGACAGATGGAGGATACTTGCGATCACAGACTTGCTGTTCTTCGGAAGAAGGCGTGGAGCCCGACACAATGCCGCTTTGTGGTGCCCAATTCCTGGGCCGCTGTGCGCCTGAGGTGCGCCCGGCGGGCAGCGCTCGGAAGCAGGAAATGGGCAAGCCCGTCGTTCCCTTCCAGTGAGACAAGCATGAAATAAACCCAGTTGCGAGAGGTGGATCGTTGATCTTGTTGGTACCATTGCAGTCGATGCACGTTGGCGGCAAGGTAATTTTTCGCCTTATCTATGGCGTACTGTAGGGGGCTGGAGGGTTGTGGTTACGTTTTGCTGCTAAGTAGACCCCCTGAACCTCGACGCCCAGATTCGTCTGTTTTGGTAGTGAAAAAAACCCCTGAATCTGGGAACTCTTAATAGGACCTCGACGCCCTCAATTAGCATCCTTCTCCTTGTAGGACCTCGACGCCCAGATTCGCATGCTCAAGGCAAGGAAGCTGGACGCCAAAAAGGCCTGCAGAGAGCACCAGAAGGCTTTGCGCGCTGTGCAGAAGCGAAAGGCGAAACTTGTAAAGAAGACGAAGGCTCTCTCAGTGAGAGACTTGGAAATCATCCTAGCGGCCCGCCAAGCGGCCCCCTAAGATCGTTTGCAGATCTGCAGCGGCCCGTCTAGCGGCCCCGTAAGATCATTTGCAGGGGAAGCATATCCCTGCGTGTGGTCTGAAGTTCTCCAAGCTCGAAGTACTCTCGAACTGACAGAAAAAGTCCGATCCATGCTCCAGATGTGTGTATTCAGATAAGAAAAAGGCAAGTGTAGAGGTGCTGCGGCTTTTGCAGCCTTTTACTGCCAGTTAGAAAGTGCCAGGACCAAGGCAGATGTAGAGGTGCTGCGGCTTTCGCCTGCGATCCTCTACACTGCCAGTTAAGAAAG